>CM037594.1:47664851-48119851 GCA_021018995.1 Chloranthus sessilifolius | reverse complement strand
ATGTGCAATCATATGTTTTCCAATCCTCTCTATACTCGTCAAGAAATTAGTTTCTTGGATCTCTTTTTTAAGACTAGTGTCTTATTTCACGATATGAGGGCGATTCAAGTCTCGGACCAAACTCTCCTAAAACTTCAACCATAACTTGGAAATTCTTTAATTTAACGGTATTGAAGGCAATACTGGCTTGCTACATCAACTTAGGGACATATTAAATAGTTGTGGGCAAGGTAGTTAAGTGGTGTGTTGAGGTCATAGCGAAGAGGCTCGCAATGTCATGGTGTGAGCGAGACTATTTATTATTTTAATTATTAATTTTTTATTTTATCTATTAATTAGCAGTATTCTTTTATTATTTATTTATATTTTTATAGAGGAAGAAAAAAATTCAACTACTGAAGCATCATACTTTGATTCTAATATTGAGAGTTTCATGTTTTAGGCATAAACAAATATCAATAAATACAAATCAAATATGGAACATCAACAAACTTGCAACATGGCAAGTATAAATACATATATATGAAATATCAACAAATATAGAATATTAAAAAATATGAAATATTAAGTACACATACGGTAGTGTCACCGACCTTGATGCTTCGTCGACGCTGGTGTTGGTAGTTGTTGTGACGAGAGTCGTAATGGTAGTCTCTGTTTTTACCTCAAGTTGCAAACTTTTTGGCCAAAGTCAAGTTGACCTGACCACTATTGGTGCCCGCAGAGGTGCCTAATACCAACTCCTTTTATCACCTTTTATCATGCATGTCATCGTCTCTCTCATGTCAATGAGAGATGATGGCATCTCCTACATTGAGACTAAAATAATAATAAAAAAAAAAAAGAACTTTCAGTCGTCAAGATAAACAATAAAAAATTTAAAGGAGAAAATAAAAAGTTACATTATTTGAGTGAGATGGTATTTTTTCGAAATGTTTTGAGTGAGAGATTGCATTTTCTCATATTTTCAAATTGAGGCTTCAAGGTTGTGCTGTTAGGTGTTTCGCTTGAGCTTTGTTTATTCGCTATGTGTGACCTTACCCCTCTATTTGGAAGTAAGGTTGAAGAGAGAGAGAGAGAGAGAGAGAGAGAGAGAGAGAGAGAGAGAGGAGGGCAATTTTAAAATTGAATGTTTTAAAGTGGTAATAGTTAGAGAGAGAGAGAGGAGAGGTTTTTAAATAGTTTTTTTTCAAATTAAAGAATCTGAAAAAGAAAACTATGGTGTTGCCACAACACTCTCAGAGATAGAGATAGAGAGAGAGAGACCGAGAGTCGTAGATTTTGTAACTTATAAGTTGGAGTTTTGTAACTGGTAAGTTAACTTTTGTAACTTATATATTATAAAAATGCTATAACTTATAAGTATTATACGTTATTATCCAAAAAATCAAATAGCGTGCATACCGACGCCATAATGTTATTTCGCCATGGCGACACTATGGTGTCGCCATTTAGCCATTATGATTATTTGGTTGTATGTGACGTTTCCCATCACCGCCATAGCATGGCGTTGACAACCATGGTTGTGGGTATCTTTATCTGCAAACCGGCTTTCTATGGTAGTTTGGACCGGTCTACTTTTGTCTCTTGCATCGACCCCATCCTCGGGATGTGGTTTAGGAGACAAAAATCTTTCTATACCACCTCTACCTCTTGTACTACTACTACTACCACTACCACGAGCTCTTTTACAAGGTGGAGCTGGTGGTCTACTACTACAGGCCTCATAATAATAATGTTGAGTACCCTCTTCCCGGGGAGTCTCGTAAAATTACATCATCATTATATTTCATCATTGAAATCTTATCATTCCATTGTAAAATCTCACTTACAATATCGGGAGTTACATTTGGACATGCTTTAGCATTCGATCTGGCTTGGTGAACCAAGTATTACTTGTGTCGTGATATTCCAACTATGCTTACATAGGGACACAAGGTACATTTGATCTCCGTAGAACTTTTATAATGACCATACCTTCGGATCGTTAGACCTAAGTTTAAGAGGATCATTTGTCGTGGACTAAGACATAATAATAATATAAATTTAAGAAGTTAAAAGATGAAAGAGGACTTGATGTAAAATTAAAAATAAAAATACATTAAATACTAAAACCTCCCATATAAAAGAAAAAGCTTCAATATTTATTTTTGGATCTTGATTTGATGCTTCTCTTCTTGCTTGGAGATGGAGGAAGGATAATATGAGCTTCGGAGGGAACTTTAGAGTGTCGGTGGAGCCGTGGAAGGGACCCCCCTTCTTGCTTGAAGAAGATTATAACTTAAAAACATGAGAGAGAGAGAGAGAGAGAGAGAGAGAAAGATACTCTATTTATAATGGTAGAGTGGCCCCATTTCGGAAAAAAAGTCCAACGATCATATTTATGACCGTTGGAGCAGTATGCCATCGCATACTGTGTTTGATCACATACTGCAGTATGCGATGGCATATTACAATGGATCGCATATGCTAGTGCATATGCGATCCAGCTTCCCAAAAATATGCTACAACATATTTGAATATGCGGTCCCATTTAACAACAGTGACTGTAATACATTTGTGGGAGATGAGAAATCCATCCCATTTTTTGATGTATCCATTTCCCTTTTCCTTTTTAATTAACTTTAGGACAAAAATACCCCTCATTCTAACATGATTGTAAGATGGTATGTTTTATAGGGTAGAAGACCTAGGGCTTTGGGATGTAAGAGAAGATAGAAAGAAGAAGGAAGAATAAAGTATAGAGAAGAGAGAAGGTAGTTACAAAACATGCCATTAGTAAAATATAAAATGAGTATGAAGTCTTCAACACTCCCCCTCAAGCTGTTGTGTATGTCATTTTGTACACTTGAATTGATTCTTCTCCAAGGGATTTCGATGGAGTGCTGTAGTGAACATATCTGCCAACTGATTTTGAAGAAGTATCTGCAGGAGATCTTGAAATAGCTGTTGTTCACATGATCTTGAAAGAGTTTGTTTCCCTATGCTCCAATTGAAACAAATCCTAGATCTTGGAAAGGTATCTCTCAAACCCTCATATTCGTGGGACACAAGATGTCTAATAGTGTAGGAAACCTTACATTTACTTACTATTAAGTAGTACAGTAAAAATTGCGTCACTGAAAATTAAAAAAAAAAAACATAAAAATTGTGGTTGACTTGGATCATAAGAAGGGCATCATTGAAATTAATAAAAAAAATTTCTTCTTGATTTGTACTATAAGAATGGCGTCACTGGAAATTATAAAAATATCTGGTTGTCTTTGACAACCTAAGACGGCTATAAACTATGAACTTAGCACTAACATGTTTACTTTTCTCTTGATATTTTCAGTATTAAAGTCATCGTGGAACTTTATATTTTTGATCCTGCTAAAGCTAGATGTTTCCCACAATAAATTGGCATAGCTTGATGCTTAAGTCATATGTTCTATGCGGTTCTTTAGAACATTAGGCTCTATCTTGTCAGAAAAATCTGGTGTGTATACTTAGTGTTATGACCTGTGTGATCTACTTAATTTCTCTAAACATGTAAATGGTCGAATGTATACTCACTGAAGGATTTATTCCCATCATTTGGAGATTTGCATTATGTGATTCTAATGCTGTTAATCCATTAGTACATTGTCATAAGTGTATATATAAGTAGTGTCCGTAATGGGGTAAACCATCTTTCTTTACTGCAGGTGGTCGTTGGGGGCAATCCTTTATGAAATGCTTATTGGCTATCCTCCCTTCTATTCTGATGATCCGAGGACTACTTGCCGGAAGGTAATCCATACTCGATTCTTATTTATTTATATTTTTTATGCCAGTGGATGTATGCTTTCCTCTTCAATCCTGTGACCATGCCAATAGTCTGAAATGCTGTTGTGCATCAGATAATTAATTGGAAAACATGCTTGAAATTCCCTCAAGAACCAAAAATATCAAATGAAGCCAAAGATCTGATTTGTCGTTTGCTATGTGATGTTGATGCTAGGCTGGGGGCCAGAGGTGTGGATGAAATCAAGGTAGTTCTTTGTTTTGGATGTAAACATGTAATTTGGTCATCTATATTGATAAAGATAGTTCATAGATTTGCAAGTCATTTTCATTTTCTCTTATAAGATAGCAGAAAATTTTGGCAGCTATTCACACTTTGTTTGACAGATTTTATGCAATTAATTTTCTGTACTGCTTAAAATATAAAATATTTATTAACTTGTTCCATTTCTACCAGTAATGAATGATATGATTAAACTATGAGGTGATATGGAGAAATATTGTAAATACCTTTTATCATTGAACTAGACAATACAAACCCATATATATATATATATATGTGTGTGTGTGTGTGTGTGTGTGTGTGTGTGTGTGTGTGTGTGTGTGTGTGTTCGGGCGATACAAACTGATATGGGCTCATTTTCTCACCTCATATTGTCAGAGATATGAGTTGTATTGGGCCATAAATAGTTGATATGTATCAGTATTGGAGCCGAACAGGAATTTAGTCCTTGGTAATCACGAATAGCCCTAAGTGCTGATTGTTTTTTCATACAGTTTTCTTGGTGATCATGTAATACATTTTTTCTACAGAAAATTCTGATATTCTCTCCAACATTACCAGTAAAATGCAATCATTTCAGTTTTTTATTTTGTCATTAGGCTCACCCATGGTTTAGAGGCATTGAATGGGACATGCTATATGAGATGGAAGCTGCCTACAAGCCTGTCGTCAATGGAGAATTGGACACTCGAAATTTTGACAAGTTTGATGAAGTGAGTTTTTCAATTCTTAATTTTATTAGGAACTGCAGCATGTCGATGAACTTTATTGCCAGCTGGCTTCTTAAAGTCTGCATATATTTCTTGGAAAGTCACCATATTGTTAGAGAATTTATTTTTGTAAATTGAATAGTTTCAGATGTAACTTGTTCTCTAAACAATATACATTTTCTTCTACCTCGTAGAAGAACTTCTATTTTGATGGAAAGCATAATATGCTGGTAAATTTGGAAAAACTAGGTTGTAAAGCAGTGAGAAAAGATGCCTTCGAAAATGCGCTCTAGAGTCTTGGGAAAATTGTTTTCCATGGAGAGAACCATTGCAGATGTCCTTCCTGAGAAGATCTGAGGTCAATGGTTGACCCTGCTGTCGTCAGCTAGGAGGATGATGACGTTATACCTTGATCAATGGGATTAGTGGCTCTGATACAAAGAACAAGAAGTTAAATGCGATTAAAAAGATTAGGGTTAAGAAGAAGAGGAGAGATTTAGGGTTAGGGTTTGTAGAGAAAGAGAAGAGAAGAGAGGAGAAATTAGGCTGAATGCTTCTCACTATCTTTTGTATTGAATCAAAGAATATTGCTTACACACCCAATATTAGGTACTACACACCACATCATCTAATATTACCAATGTAAACCAGCACTCACAACATGAGATAGGGCCCTATTTATAGAGGACAAACAAGACTCAACTTATATTTTTACTCAATGTGGGACTAAACCCACTATATAACTTAACTAGAATCACTACCCTACACTAAACACATAAACATAATCCTCATTATCCCCAACAAAGCTTTACCTTTTCTGCCTTTTATCCCTTCCCTGTTTCCAATAGAGATTAACAATAAATCTTGATGTTACTTCCCAAAGGAAAAGGAATCTGTTCTAGAAAATCCTTGCTTAGAAGCATAATTTTACTTCCCCGTTTCATTGCATCTAGGTTGTCGTCTCATTTATATACTCCTTTGATTTTCTATTAAGAAAATCCTTGCTTACACGAATTTTCCAATCTCTTGTTGATAAAAAGGCTAAGGGAGGGTAATACTGATGCATCCATTTTGGAAAACAGATCAACCATCAAATTATAGCCCATAATTATTCCCACTGTTGGATGTTCCTCCGATACTTTGGTACGGTAACTTACTGGGTTTCTTTTTCTGCTATTCCACTCATTGGTTCAGTAAATCTCTTCTTATATATGTTACTTAGCTGGGACAAAACTGATCCCAACCATACTGGATTCCTTTGGCAGGTAGCATAGTATACCATACGACATGTAGCCATACTCATATTAGAATCTCCAACGTTTATTGTAATCACGGTTCAATGTATGTAACTAACACATTGTACCCCAACAGCTGTCTATTAGTATATTCTATAATTTAATATGACATTTGATATTATATGTATCTTGTATGGACAGAATGTTCACCTATTTACAGTAATGAGTGGAGAAGTAGAGGACTCGTAAAGTTGCCTTTAATAGATGGACTAGGTGATGCTGATGATGGTTATGATATTTTTTGAAGAAATTATATGCATATTGTTGTGTAAGATTGTAGCAAACGAAATATTCTCTTTATACCTATTTTGTTGTTGTGGTATTCATTTATGTTTAAAGGGACAGGAATTAGGAAGGGTTCAATTTTCCTTAATGAAGGGATGGTTTATGCTTAGCTTCTGATTCTTCATAGGTAGAAGGTTCACAATCAGCATTACCAAGAGTGGGACCTTGGCGAAAGGTACTGTATTTATGTTTACTTAATTTGATTCATTTTAATCTTATGCTATGGAAATTTATAATAGGGCTGCAAATGGATCGGGTAAGCTTGGTTGAGGGTGTGCCCATGCCCCAGACCTAAACTGTTTTGGAAAACCCAGATCCGGCCTGTTGTTAATTGGGTTTGGTTCGGTCGGCCTGGGTCTAGCCAGATACGGACCTGACCAATGAATAATTAGGTCAGGTTGGGGTTCTAGTCTGGTCAATAATTTTCGGTTCCGGGATATGTCAAATATTATGTGGTCCAGATCCGCCCCGTTGGATTTGGGTTCGGGATGATTTGGGTCTGGTTATGGTAGATCCAAACCTGGACCTAGTTTCCAATCAGGTATGAGTTTTGGATCCAGTCCTGATCCATTGGCTTCAACCCCTGGACTCTCCCGATTCCAATGGGTAAGATCTGGATTGATCCAAGCTATTTACACCTCTAATTAATAATAATAACTGTAGGTGTCATTAACCTTTGCAATTTTGTTGCTTTGTTTAAAATAAATAAAACAAATTGCTCACATCCCATACGCTCTACTACATTTTGCAGCTACCATTGAAAATAGTTTCAATAATGATCAATGTTAGTAGGGTAGATATATTAGAGTGATAAGCATTTGCATTTTACATTTTCTGTTTTCGTTGAGCATGTATATCACTTGCAAATTCATGCTAGTGAAAGGATGGGACTCAGGAAATCATATATTGCTTTTTTGAAATGATGCAGATGTTGACATCGAAAGATTCCAATTTTATAGGTTATACTTACAAGAAATCAGACATGCTTAAATCGGTTGGAATTTCAGGTTTGCTCATTTTAACTTGAATACGTTGCACAATAGATATTTATAGACTTTTGACTTCTTATAACGGTTGCAAATGGTGCTAGTTCATTTTGTAGTGACAGATATCCTTATTTTCTCGATCAAATTATTTCTTCATTTCTTTTTCATTTTAGTGTTTATTTGAATATAAAATATCTGTTAGTTATGATATATCTATTGTTTGGAGAATCTCAAAGACAACATTTCTGCATTTCCGCATATTTAGTACATAATTAATTATTCTACAACACCTGTTGATACTGTTTTTACAATTTTGTTGATGTAGATACCTCTCAAGATTTAGGAGTTACCTAGTGTTGAGTGAGACTGATCTCATGAGTCATGAATCATGATCTTGCTAGTTATTATAAATTTGTTCTAGTCATTCGCAGCCATCCCATTTTGTTGGCAATTTGACTAAGATTCATTTCTAACCATCCTAGGTGTGCTGGCGAGTTCGTGAAAGTTAACAAGTACCTTGTTCATACATGTGGTTTTTCAGGAAACATAAAAGAGTTACATTATTTTAGACGAAAAGAAAGTTTCTCATTAGTTTTAATGGTAAAATTTTATAAGATAGTGTTTGAAGTCATTTTTGGCTATTGTCATATTTCGAAGGAAAAGCACTTGATAGCATGGTTTTAAATCTTGGAAATCCAAGACGTTTTGGATAGGCCTGATACCGAGATGTCTCACGTCTCGGCGAGACGTCTTGATGAGATGGTGTGATACACAAAATTTATTTTAAAAAATGTTAAAAATTACTAAAAATTGGATAAAATTGTATTTAAAATGACAAAAGCAAAAAATTAAATAAAAAATAAAAAAGTATTAAAATCTAAAAATAAAAATTAGTGGAGGGAGATTGACCTGAGCATCGTCAATGGTGCTTGAGCTACATACCTAATTAGTACTCTTTAAATATATACGGAGGGATTTTCTCCAAATTCCTCAATTTTTTATGGGTTTTACACAATAATCAATGAATGCACTACTCATTATAAATAAGTCAATGATTTTGTACACGTGACACTATTTTTGCTACTATAACGAATTTAGACAACTAGGTGTGGTTCTGTCTACACCTTAGGTAGAACTACTTGGCCAGTTCTACACCTTAGGTAGAACTACTTGGCCAGTTCTATGCAAACATAGAAGGTCCATAACTTGGGGTGTTTCAGGACATCGCAATGTGACGGATATCTCATACGAGTTACTACCTCTGAGTAGAATAGACTGGTCTAAGCGTATTGACATTATTGTCCAGCAAACATGGGAGTGGGCTTATATGTGCATATTGGACAAGCTTTTGATTAGTTGGCTCTTAGCTCATTTTTTTTTCATTGGCATCTACGTATCAAGACTTTGATGCATTTAGGGCCTTAGACCTGAGGCTGCATGAACGTGATTCTTATTGATGGGAATAATTTTTGATTCGCCAATCATTGAGTCAGATCTTCGATGAATATATCAGTGGATTGGGAGATCTTCAAACAACTAAGATAGTTGATGGATGAGCCAATACGAAATCCATCATTTCATATATGTAGCATCTTATACCGTTAGACTATTCCAATAATACTAAAATTCCAGCAATAGTCATCCTATAAGCGATGATATTTATTTATTTTATATCCATTAGAATCTGATTCGATGGCGTGAGATTTGCAATCTAGCACAACGTAGTGTTTAGTGAACATGTTTTACGATGTGGAAGCTATACATGGGGGATGAAGGGTCTTAGATGTGATCCTCGGAGTTGATGAGATTGATTAATTGATTATTTAATTAATTTAATATCGGGTTGTATAATGGTATGGCACATGTTACACTGACTAGGGTTTTATTTTTATTAGGACGTTTACGTCATTGCATTAAAAACCATAGACCTATATATATATATATATCGTCTTGAAGCACCTCTCTTAGAAGTTAAGTCTAATTTCTTCATCTCTTTTTCTTCACAACTCTTGTGAGAAAAAGAAAAAACAATTTCGAGGCGTAGATCAAAGGCCTATAGTTCGAGATATGTTGGAGATTATGGTAACACTTCGTAGGAGAGATAATAGAGAGAGCCTACGCATTTGTGGTTATCGGTCTCAAAATTCATTCCATAAATCAAAGGTAATGAATTTAATACCATGGATTTCTCGGGGATCTGTTGGCTTATATTTTCCGTTGTGTAAATCCGATTCCTGTACCAACACTTAATTCATGCCCCATTAGATTCTCAAACCAACTATTGTCCGTGAAGCAACTGACTTTTCTTTCGCCAAGTCTAAAATATACCTGGCATACCTGGGCCAATGCACCACTTACCCTTTTATACTGTGCACTGTCGGCCATTGTTGTATAAAAAGGAAAATCACTTGAATGAATTGTGGAGGCCTCCTCCCATACACTGGTAGGCTCTTTTTATGCCTGAATATTCTTGGCTTGCCCATCGAATCTACATGTTTCATAAATTTGGCATTGTTATGTTCTCTCCTGCCATAGAACAAGCATACCAAAATTATCCTTGAGTAATGGCTTCTGTTTGAGTTATTTTTCAAAGGTTGAAATTAAAATAGGAAGGTATGGCATGAAAATTGACCTATACTATCATAGATTCTTAATGTATTCTATGAAACGATGCCCTTTATTATCTATGCAGTGAGGTTGGGTTGCAAGAGTTAGTGATAAACATAAGTTGATAGTGATTACTAACTCTCATAAATACAGAGATTTACAATGATATTGTGCATAATGTGGATGATACAGCATATTTATTCTCATTAACTTTCATGCTGATGGTAGGTACAGACATGAAGCCAAATGGTTCCCCAAGTCTGAAAACACGATCGCTTATCTCCTTGTTCAATACAGGTGATTTCGTAACATTCATTTTGGAATTTTAATTATGACAGATAATATTTTTAAGAACAAAATAGAACACTGTTTCAGCGACCTAGCCATGGTTATAGCCACAAATTCTAGGGAGGTGAAGAGTTTTGAGAACTTTTTCAATTGTACACATGCACTGGATTTGTGCCTTTTATATCAAAATTTAAATTTCATTGGTTAGTAAGTAGGCTTGTCAACGGGCCGGCATTCAGACCAGGCCCGGCCCGGATGGGCCGGGTTCGGGCCCATTTTTTATGCATTTAATAAAGGGGCTGGGCCAGGTGAAGCCTGGATATGAAACTGGGCCGGGTTTGGGCTGCAAAGTGTAAGGCCCGGCCAGGCCCGGAAAAATTAGGTCTTTTAAAAAAAAAAATTTCTTAAAAAAACTCTTAAAAAATGATTAGAAATCCGGCTCCCTGGATAGCTAATCGGGTCAGGTTCGGGCCCCAACATTTCAAAATTGGGCTAGGCCCGGGCCCGACCCGGTTAGCTATCGGGCCGGGGCCCAAAATTTATCTTTAAAAAAAAGAACGGGCCAGGTGGAAAACCTGGCCCGTTGACAGTCCTATTAGTAAGTGATGAATGACTTTGGAAAACATTGTTGGATTTGTCTCACATCGGCTGTGGGTTGGCCCTTCTTTGGCTCTTTATATCTTGGGCAAACCTCACCTTACTAGCCGGTTTTACGATGTTGAGTTGGACCCATTGGATTTATTATCATGGTATCAGAGCCGTTCTTTCTCCCCACGTCACCCATTTCTTTTCCACATGATTTGGCTCAATCTTGCCAACAAGTGCGGAGGCGTGTTGGATTTGTCCCACATCGGCTGTGGGCTGGCCTTTCTTGGGCTCTTTATATCTTGGGCAAACCTCACCTTATTATCAAACATGTGCGGAGAAATAGCTATCGACAATTATGCATTGGATCCGTGCCTTCTTTAGTTAGTTTTCTGCTCTAATACCATGATTAGAAAACTTATGATATGGAAAGATCTAGAAATATCTCCTTAGCAAGATTGGAGTGAACACATGAAAACCTCTATCATTAGCCTCATCATCTATTTTTTTCGGATAACCTTGGTGTCTGGGCCTCTTAGAGCACCCGACTAATCTCAGGGGCATGTGCGTAGCACGTGCCAGGTCAGCACGGGGCATAAATCCTTAGGGTGGCCTTAAGGGAGGGATTCGAACTCAGGTCCCCCACTTCCTAAGGGAGGTACCTGACCATCACACCAAATCCCTTGAGGCCATCTTCCTCCTCATCATCATCGCCTTGTTCGAGCTATTGCGAGTTAGCTCCTGAATGCCAAGTATCGCTCTTAAAGGGTTACCCATAAAAACTTCAAAGTCTTCAGCTACAAAAAAATGCTAAAATACAGAAAAGGACAACCTGCCCCTACAAAGAGTCATATAACAGTGAAATAAGTAATGCTGAAAGGAATGCTATTTATCCTCTGATGTGTTTCTTGATGCTGATGCAGATCAAGATGACCTACAAGAAAGTTGTGCGAACCCACACAGTGACGACAAGCGGTGCACTTGAGCCTTACCTTCTTTCCCTTTCTCTCATACATGTGAGGATGCAGAGAATGCTAATTGTTCAAAGATGATCAACTCAACTTTTCCAGCATTCCATGTGTAGAATTTGAGTAAGGTTTAATGACGGGACCATATAGTAAATGATATCAAATTTACAGACCATTGGATTGGATCATGTTGAATAATCCATGCCATCAATCGCTACAGACGAAACTTTAAAGTTCCTAGCTTTTGGGAGCCATTTACTGTATTCAGCTGTCCACATTTGAATTCCATTAATTGAATGTTTAAGAATGCCTGATGCAGATTCTGAATTATGGTCCAATCCAAGAGATGGCTGAAAGATTGGATGATAGAGATTGATTGGCACTTGTGTCAACGACAGTAGATAAATTTATTATCATTTACTAAATGGTGCCCGACTTTCAGTTAGATTCCATCTACGTGTAAAAGGGTCTTTGAAATTGGGGCATGAGAGTTGAGAGGCCATTGGTGAGAGATCAGTCGTACACTTGTATCTATATGTGCGTGATTTTTTTATGAATATACATTAGGAGATTGATTGTTGTATTCTACAATTCTACACTTTTATTAATAAAATCTCATGTTTTCCTTATGAAAGATAGTTATGATTTCTTCTTGGGATTATGGGCTACTGACCGACATTTAAGCACCAAATGGTGTTTAAATGATCTTTTACATCACTAAAATGTCACTTTTTATCTCCCACCATTAAAGTGTTATTTATCATTGTGCCATGTGGCACACATCTATGATCAATCTAAATTGGTCAAGTGGCAATCTATCGTTGGAACATGTCCCAATCAAAGGATCATGCTTCTAAGTGGATGTAAGCCATCTGATCGGTGAACTTTAATATCAGCCATCAAAATTAAGAACAACCGATGGGATTAGAGTGCACAGATGGGATGGTTCGAATCTTCTATGAAGTGTATTTTGGGACCCATAGCCCTTCAATTGATAGTATATCACTTTGACGGTATGATTTCCAAGATCATAAACTAATAAAGGGGGTAAGATCGTATAAGCACTTCATGTTTAATTGACACTTAGGAGAGTCGGTCTCTTATTTATTTATTTATTATTTTCTATTTTTTTAGGGAATATTTCAAAATAACCTTTGATCTTTGATCCCGATATCCATAACGCACTCTAATTATTGCTCATATAAAATAGGCACCTAAAGTTGATATAAGTTTATTAATTAAACCCCGACTGTCACCTTCCGTTAATATGCGAACAAAAAACGCTGACTAGGCGTACAACTGGCACCAACTTGTTAACGTGGTGAGAACTTAATCAAAATCCAAATGGAGGGAGTCCTCACGTGTCCCTCAAAATTTTAAAAAAAGAAAGAACAAAAGAACCGTTGGTCTTTTCTCTCCACACGTGAACCTCACATGACCTATAAATTAAAAATTTCAGAGGGCGCTACAGTTAGAGTTTGTAAACAGAGAAGATGTAGACTTGAGCGGAGAAGATGAAGTTCATCTTTGAGAACTCGTATGCTGTCTGCAGCAATTTGCGACAGATTTAGACATCGTGAACGTCTGTGAACTCGGGGATTAGATTTGTGAGGTGCTCAAACAGAGTGTGTAGAGACTCTAAACTATTTAAGGGCTCCTTCGGAGGTGTAACAAGTTTGAGATGGAGATTAAAAGGAGCAAGTGTAGGGAGTTGAAGTTATGGTTTCGTTGGCTCTTAGCTGGATTATTTTGTGTATTTGTGGTTCAAAAAATTAATGGTTTGATGGCTGAAAGGGTAGATTAGGGAGCGTTTGGGAGATGTTTTATGCTTTGTTTAGGGTTTATGATTATAAAAATTCTGGTCTGATGAGTGTATGGATTAGGGATTTAGGGATGTCTTCTCTGATGTCTCTGTGTTGAAATGTAATCCATGAATTAGATGTAATTCATGTTTTGTGCTTTAATGAAAAAACTGTTGTCTGCTTAGTACCTGCAACAAGCAATGATTTATAGTTTAATCATTTTAACAAGATTGTACATTCACCAATAACAAATGTGCTCATAATCAATCATGTGCTAAATCCTCACATTCATAACATTCACCTGCAATCACAAATATGAAACCCATGTTCATAGCAAAATGGCCATATACATTTACCAAAAAATCAAAATATTACACTCTCAGAGAAGAACACATCCATAAACATGGGATGCTTTATTTAATTTGTGTTACATTCCATAAATACATCCCATAAACTGAATTTAACCTTGGTCTAATTAGAGAGTTCTCGGTTACATCCCTTAAGTACATCCATAACTAATAACCAAAAACAAAAAAAGGGTAACCCTTATCCCATGTACATTTACCAACCCAAAATCCAAAAAGAATAACATGTCATGTACATTTACTAAAAATTCAAAAAAGCATAACATCTCATGTCCATTTATCCAAATCATGATATCAAAGGTGGATCACTAAGGAGATATCACAGCTGAATCACTGACCCGTGAAATTCTTTTCATCTATATAGATAGAACAAGTGAGTTTATACAAATCATGAATGAAGATTGAGCAAACAAATAAATGAGTTTATGCACATTGACCTGAGACTATCAATACTGGAATGTTTGTCCTGGCATAAGCACTACCTGGACTGCAAAACGCAAAGTTGTTGGCATCTATCACAATAGCAGCGAGAAAAATACCTTCGTGGGGACCTTTGAGGTGACATCCATCCAGGCCGATCAATGGCCTACATCCCTACATAAACCCCTTTTCAATCCTCCAACACACATAAAACCTCTTAAAATTCACTACTCCCTCCAACCCATCCACAGGTTTCTGTCGTAATTTCAAAGTAGAATTGACATTGGTGTCTCTCAACTCTTGTACATACTCTTGATTTGGGTAGATGCTGTGCCCTCAACCATTTGCAAAGACTTTTTTCTAGCCCTATAAACCTTTTGTACATCCACTTTGACATGCATGCCTCCTGGACTCAATGGTCTCTAGCAATAAATAAACTGGTTACGTATGATTAAGTCTAATCCTTTCGACATACTTGCTCAATATCCAATTGGTGCTCACCCAAGGGATATCAATATCCAATTGGTAGGTGTAACAACCTGAAATTTTCAAGTCAGAAATATAGAAATACTGGGTCGTTAGATCATAATTCATATTCTATATAGAGAATTTCTTTGGTATCAATGTGTGCAACCGTGGGATTTTTGATAATCTCATCGTGGCGATGCGCTCTCTAACAAAAATATAGAGTCACCACCCAAAGTTTTTGGTGTCCCGGGAAACCTATATCATTTTTATAAGCACAAAGTGCCACAAATATGACTCTGAATCCAGTCCACACCAAAGGCTCTTGGATAGGAGTTTCGGTTATCGATTGGGAAGGTGTTAGGCACCCAATCAACCCGCTAAATGCGGTCTCTACTAATGGCCAAAATAACAACAATATAAATGAAATGAAAAAGACTTCCCCTTGCCCAAATAGTTCTTAAAATCTTATTTGTACCCTTCCGTTCCTAACAAAAATTTGGCTGCATAATGACACAAATGGAAGGATGGAGGAATGACCGAGAAGGTAGAGAAATAGAGGGGAGAGCCGGAGCTCTCGGGCCCTTATTGTACTATTGAAGAGTCTTGCGTTGGCTTACTTTGATGAGCTTTTGAAGGCTTGAATGGTGGAAAAATGAGTTCTAACTTCTAAGGCTTGCTAGCTAAGAGGTAGAGAGGGAAGACAAATGGATAGCACATACCTAACCTAGAGGATTTGTATGAAAGGTAAGGCTTGGAAGGAGGTTTATCAATTTTGAAATTTGTATAAGCAATGATGCACCAAAGGGAGAAAGATCTTCTCACTTCAAGCTCTTTCTCTCTTAGGTCATTTTCTCAACCTTTAATCTAAGGGGAGGGGGGCTCTATTTATAGGAAAATGGTAGGTTAGTAGGCTACTTAGATGCTAATTAGGGTTAGCAATTAGGTGATGGGTAATTTAAGGTTTTTAGATTTTTCTAGAGCTTGGAGAAGAGGGATTTAAATTTAATGGTAGATAGGGTGGTGACTTGAATGACAAAAGGGAGATAACGTAAGCTAATAGGGTCACTAGAGTCCTAAAGAAACACACCCCAGACTTTGGGATGGTCCACAAGTCAAACCCTCAATATCAATTTTAGCCATTTTTTGAAGGAAAATCAGGCCTAAACTGTTGGAAGTTAAGACCCGCAAGGGCCTAGCCCGATTTTGTAATTTCCTGCATAAATTTGTGATCTTTATTTCGCCATAACTTTTGATATAGAATTTTGATTGAGGGGAGTTTTGGCTTGTTAGAAAGTTGGAGAAGTCCTCTTTCCAATGGTATATAACTCAGCTTCAGAAGAGGTTTGTATAAATTTTAGCATGATTCTCTTTAACCACTGCTCAGGAGGGTTCGAAACTAACTCTATAGGTTCGATTTTATAATTTTCTACCCAAATCCATGATCTTTATTTTACCATAACTTTTGATGTACAACTCCAAATGAGGTAATTCTTAGTTTGTTGGAAAGATGAGAAGCTCTATTTTCAATAGTATATGCCTTAGATTAGGAAACTATCTATAAAAACTTTGGCACTCCTCTTTCTAACCGCTATTCAGGGGGGTTTGAATCGTGCCCGGGAAGGATTCTAATAGGTCTGAAAAAGTTATGGTTGATTCCTAAGAGTTCAGGATGGTTCATAAGGGTTTTGGGATGATTTCTAAGGGTTTGGGAAGGTATTTAAGGGTACCATACATGCCATCAAAAGCTCAGAGGCGGGCCTCTCTCGAAATGTGTTTCGATCGGGCCTTGGGCCAAATTTGGGTGTCTACAAATGCCCCTCTTTGGTATTCGATCACTAATGATCGAATGCCAATGAAAAGAGACATCTGAAGAGGCCCAAGGCATTACTGACGGGTCTGCTACATTCAGAACGAACTTCAAATATCAGACGGATAACATGGTGAGAAAATGAAAGCCCTGTATGCCAGGCTAAACATCCGTTTCTCAAGGTAATCGGTCCTCAAGCGCTTAGTGATATTACTGGGCATAACCGAGGTAGAACTAGTTGCGAAAGCCTTGTATGTCAGGCCAAACATTCACTTCTCGAGATGATTTGAAGGTGTTTGATGTTTAAGATTCATTTTTAATACAACAGCCTTACAAGTAAGAGGGGTGATCGACCTACATTCAAAGATAGGCCTGAAGTAAACATACGCAAGGCTCCACAGTTTGCGTCCAATCCTATGAGGCATTTGATTGCCCCATTTGAGTGGTCGTGGGTGCCTCTGCCTGAAGCAGGGTTCGAGGTCTTTGGGCGAACCCATCAATCCTGTCGTTTATTTGGCATGACTACCCGAGCGGAGCGAATAAACGTGGCAACACTTTTTGGGAGTACGTGCCTTTTTCAAAAATGTGCCTTGGATCCACATGACCTAGAGCATCCAACTTTAAATAATCCTGAATAGATCCAACCAAAATCAGGTGTCTACCAAAAGAGACATCCAGTCCAGGTCTCTGCCAACAATGATTTTACACCTCATTTAACTATGCATAAACATGCACCCATTAGGGGTGATAAGCAACAAAGGCGATAGAAATCCCGACCCAGATTTTATCTGGGTATAATTTACAGGAACAAATGACCATCCTACGGATACCCAGACGCATGACGTACACTTTACAGGGATACCGCTCCAGCACAGGTTTTAAGCCTGTGGAAAATAAGGAAAATGAACCCTTCTATATGCATGATTGTACATAGTTTGATTGATATGTAGTTTCATTCTTAACAGGTTAGTTTCAACCAACGATTGACCTTTTTCAACGGAGTTACCCGGACCTCAAACCCCGTAGGGCGCACGCCCAGACTATGTAGACCAAGAGTCCACACCTCCGAAAGGTTCGTAAAAAATCTGAAGCTTAGACTCTCACGTTCATATGAATCAAAGACAAAGTGCTTAGCTCAAAGATTTAGCAGTGGAATCATCCTGATCGACATTGACCGTCTGATCATGATTGACACCATTGCTCCTACTTTGAAGTAGGATCCATGGATCCAAGGCAAACCTTAGACCTAGGACATTAGTTTTGCACAGCTGCATTACCAATAAAATATTAATATTTTACCGCATTGAAAACATGCATGTGCGTAGCTGTGCATAAAAAGTTCACAAATTTCTTTTTTTTCTTTTTCAAAATGATTTTCATTCTCCCCCTTTTTTTTGAATAGACCTGACGTTGGTGGCGGGATGCTTCATCTGATTTGTCCATCGCTGAGAAGTTGTTTGCTTCGAGGCTTTGGACCGTTTACTGTTCCTGTACATCCTTGAGAAAATGTCAGTCCCTTTTTTATTTATATAGGTAACAATAAGCATTCTAATTAACAGAAGGAGAAATAAACTTTTACCTATATATTTTTTTATTTTCAAGATATATATATATATATTTTTAGATTTTGATTTTCAGAGATTTTTTTGTTCTTTTCCTTTATTTTTGAGATGGAAGTACGATGCTGTAACTATGTACATGGGAAAGAGTAGAAATATATACACACACATTTTTTTTGTATTTGGATTTTTCTTGATTTTTTAATTCTTTTTTAGCTTGTTTTTTTTTTTTTATGATGCCTTATCAGTGAGGTGAAGTCACGGGTCCCACTTTAGGCATAGTTGAACCCCTCTTTTAAATAGTCGGGTCTGAGGGAGTTTCAGCAGGCTTACCAAGACTGGAATATCAATCCCTTTGGGTCGAGTCAAACTTTTCTCCTTATCTTGGGTCATACGTTTGACGAAGCCGTTTCATAAAGACAATTCTGATCGGGACCCATCTTGAACTAACATGAGCGGCCCGAAAAAGGGGATTAGGGAGAGTAACCAAAATGGCTCCTCAAACATTAATTTTATTGATCCATTCCAACAATTATTTTCTTTTTAAAACTCTTTTACTCACAACGCCCAAGGTGGGTTTGTCGTGCCCATTTTTGCCCTCTTTTTACCCGTGGCGCCCTTTTGGGTTTTTACCACGTCCATGAGTTTAGCTCTCTTATCCTAAACGCCCTTTCAGGTTTTCACCTGCTCTGCACAAGCTCGCTGTTTTTACCCGTAGTGCTCTTTCGGGTTTTCACCACTTCCATCTTGCTTTGAGCTTATATTTATATTTTATTTTTTCTTTTTATTTTTATTTTTTCAAAGGCCACGACATAGACATCAATTCCGTCATAGCTGGCCGGATGGGGCTCTGGTGTCGTCTCACAATTTGGCTCATGTTGACTTAGCAGATACTATGACTACTTGTGAAGCTTAGCCATGGGTCAGGTTAGGATTTGAAGGTATGCTTGGTTAAATAGGGTTTTCTTAATACGACTTCAATTTTCTCAACATATTTTCTTCCTTGGGGGTTTTACTGTACACGCCCCTATGATTTTTCTATTTTTTATTTTTCCTTTATCTTTATTTCAGGCAATCTCTTTTTGAGATTTTGCTTTTCTGATTTTTTTAATTTTCTGATAGTAATTCTACTTTCTCTCTTTTTTATATATGTACGTACCTTCACTTTTTCTTTTTCGGGGAAGGGGTTTATTAAAAGAATTGTCCAAGCTCAAATGGGGTAGCAAAGGATATCATCAATTTTAGGGATGCTTTTTGGCTACTGCTTGAAATGATGACCTCTTTTGGGCGGTTCTTAAGCAATCACGTATCTGTTTCACCAATAGTTACCTTGTCGTGATAGACTAAGAGTAGAACCGTCAGACGTATCCAACATTGATGGACTCAGGAAGATGATCTCCGTCCATGGCGGCGAGGTGGATGATGTATCCCGGTAGCACCTCTCGAACGACGTAAGGTCCTTCCTAGTTTGGCTTGAAATTCCCTCTCGGATCGGCGTGGAGGGATGGGAAGATCTTTTTCAACACAGTGTCTCCTATCTTTAGACCACGGACACGTTTATTGTAAGCGAGTGCGATTCGCCCCTAGTAAACTTGAGTGTGACACAAGGCTAGGAGTCCCTTCTCATCCAATAAGTTTAATTGTTCGAAGCGGGAACTCTCTCTCTCTGCTTCGAGTAAGCCTGGTTTCATGAGGATTCGAATCGAGGGTACTTCAACCTCTATCGGTAGGACGACCTCAGTTCTATACACAAGGGAGAATGGTGTTACCCCTGTAGCGGTACAGATCGACATTCTGTAGGTCCACAAATATAATAGCAGCATTTCGCTCCAATCTCGATAAGTGACGACCATCTTCTCTAGGATGCAGATGACCATCTTGTTCGCAGCTTTTACAACTCCATTAGTTTGAGGTCGATAAGTGAACGAGCGATGGTGCTTGATTTTGTATTGCTTGCAGAAGGCTCGGATGTGCTTATTTGTAAAGTTTGTGCCGTTGTCCGTAATATTATCCTTGGGTACTCCAAATCGGCACATAATATTATTTTTGAGAAACTTATCGACGTGACTGACCGTGATGTTGGCATATGATGCCGCTTCCACCCACTTGGTGAAGTATTCAATGGCGACGAGGATGAACCGATGCCCATTTGATGCTTTTGGATTAATCATTCCGACGACGTCAAGGCCCTAGGTAGCAAATGGCCAAAGAGCGGTCATGCAGTGAAGATCGATGGCAGGAGCGTGTATCAGATTGGAGTGTTCCTGACACTTGTAATATTTCTGAACATGTTTACAGCAATCTGATTCCATAGTGGTCCAAAAGTATCCCTGTCGTAGAATTTTTTTAGCAAGCATGTGACCGTTGATGTGGGCTTTGCATACTCCCTCGTGAATCTCTTTTATGATATTGATCGCTTCACTTTCTATAAGGCACCTGAGTAAGATGTAATTGTAGGATCTTTTGTAAAGGCATTCCCACAAATGACATAGCCTACCGCTAGACGTTGAATGGTTCACCGGTCCGTCTTGGATGTACCCTCAGGGAAAGTTAGTGTCTCGAGAAATTTTTTGATATATGAGAACTAAGGTACCTCATCATCAGGCTTTGTAGGTTCCTCAATCTGGAGGCAGAAGGTCAGCTTATTCCTTTGCCCGATCATGATCGGCTTCATCTCAGTACCATACGAGATTTCTATCATTGACACCAAAGTGGCTAGTGCGTCGGCAAAGCGATTTCTTATCCGAGGGACATATGAAAATGTCACGTCTTGAAAGCAAGTTATCAGATCCTCTAGGTGGTCATGGTAAGGGATCAATTTCTCATCTTTCATCTTCCAATCTCCATTTGTCTATCATATGATCAACTGCGAATCGCCAAACACTCGAAGGTGGGTTATATTTAGATCGAGAGCCGCTTGCAGACCAGCGACACAAGCTTCGTATTCGGCCATATTATTAGTGTAAAGGAAATTGAGCTTGATAGAGATGGGTACGTGGGATCCTTTCGGCAAAATCAGAATGGCACCAAATCTCTGACCCTCGGCATTTGTTGTCCCATCAAAGTGCATTACCTAAGAATCTTCTATTTTTTCAGTATCGTCTTCTGTCATGAACAAGATATCTTCATTTGGGAATTCGGTCCTTAACGGCTCATAGTCAGGTAAAGGATAGTCGGCAAGATAATTAGCAAGTGCCTGCCTCTTGATTGATTTTTGAGTGACGTACGTGATGTCGAACTCAGATAATAAGAGCTGCCAACGTGCAGTTCGTCCAATGAGGGCTGGCTTTTCGAACAAGTATTTTAGCGGATCCATTCGGGCTAAAAGTAAAACGGCTTGAGATAGCAAGTAATAGCGGAGCCTCTGAGTGGCCCATACAAGAGCTAGGCATGCTTCTCTAGATGAGAATAGCGCATTTCATAATCAGTAAACTTCTTGCTCAAATAGTAGATGGCCTACTCTCTTCTTCCTGTTTCGTCATGCTGCCCTAAGACACATCCCATCAAAACTTTCATCGTGGAGAGATACATCAAGAGTGGTCTCCCTGGCTCAGGTGGTACTAACACAGGTGGGTTAAGGAGGTAGCTTTTGATTTTATCGAATGCTGCCCGATAGTCATCGTTCCATTCAACGGGCGAGTTCTTCCTTAGTAGCTTGAAGATCGACGTGCAGATTAGAGTTAGTTGTGCAATGAACCGACTGATATACTGTATTCTTCCCAAGAACCCTCTAACTTCCTTATCAGTAGACTGTGGCGACATTTCAGTTATGGCTTTAACTTTGACTGGGTCGACCTCGATCCCTCTCCTGCTGACGATGAATCCAAAATGTTTTCCTGACATTGCACCAAATGTGCACTTTTGTGGATTCAGACATAACCTGTACTTTCTTAGTCTTTCAAATAGTTTTTGGAGGCTTACTAGATGATCACTTTGCTTTGGTGACTTGGCTATCACATCATCGACATACACTTCAATTTCTTGATACATCATGTCGCGAAATAATGCGGTCATAGTTCTCTGGTATGTTGCATCAGTATTCTTCAGCCTAAATGGCATGACTCTGTAGTAAAAGGTTCCCCAAGGAGTGATGAATGCAGTCTTCTCTCGATCTACCTCTGGCATCTTAATCTGATTATATCCTGAGAATTCGTCCAAAAAAGAAAGCAACCCCTGCTTAGCAGTGTTATCGACCAAGGTGTCGATGTGCGGCAATGGGAAATTATCTTTCGGGCTCGCCCTATTCAAGTTTCTGAAATCTATGCACATACGGACGTTTCCATCCTTTTTCGGCACAGGCACAATATTGGCTAGCCACTGCGGGTACTTAGATACCATGAGAAAACCCGTGTCATACTGCTTGATGACCTCGTCTTTGACTTTCAATATCCACTCGGGTCAGCTATGTCTCAGCTTCTGCTTAACTGGCTTCATATTAGGGTAGAGAGGCAACACATGCTCGACCAAATTGGTGTCCAAACCAGGCATGTCCTCGTATGATCAGGCAAAAATGTCTTGATATGACCGAAGGAAATCGATCATGCTTTTTCTTTCTTCAGGAGATAATGACGTTTCGATTTTGGTAATTCGGGGAATCTCCTCAATCCCTAGATTAACGTCCTCAATTTCCTTGACAATGGGGGTAGGGCCATGCTCAAATTCGGCAAACCGGTCAAAGAGCTCATTGGGGAGCCCCTCCAAGGGGATATCCTCATTCAGACTCGTAACTCCTACCTCTTCTTGTATTTCTACAGGAAAGGGGTCGATTTTACGTGGGACGGGTATTTCGATTAAGGCATCTTTTTATGAGATTTTATCTGAAATTTTAAATGACAATATTTTTAGATTTTGTATTTTTTAAATATTTTTGAGGTTTTATATTTCTTCGGAGACGGACCCTTGGCAGCGCGAGTTTGTGTATATACAAGGTATTGCCTACCAAGGACTTATCTAACTTTTTATTGGTTGTTTTTTTTTAGGAAACGAGTGCCAAATATTAGGCCACTCCTCGCTTCCAGGGTTTGGGGTAAAGATGCCCAGTTGTGTACCTGAGGGGTCGCTCCTTTATCTGATTGGATGAAAGGGGCTAACTGATATGGCTCATTGGAGTCAGCTTCCATCATGTTGATCCTCATTTCGTCTGAGATGATGTCCTCAAATGTTAAAACCGTTTTGTGGTGATTGACCACAAGGGGAGTTTGTTCAGGTACTGGCCATCATTCCTCAAAGAGAGATAATGTGGCCAAATCTATCTCTAGGCTAGAAAGGATACTGTGGGAATTGGTGGGGTGAACTGGTGTTGTAGGCTTGTGTGGGGTTAATTGAGTTTCCCCATTCCGGTCAATCTTCACAATCCCAATACTTATGAATGAATTCCTGATGTGAGGCCTGGGATGAGGCTTCTCCTCTTCCAAGTGTATCCCCCTGGCTCTTGCAGCCGCCGTCTCACAGGCCTTCTCCTTGGCCTCTCGGACCTCTTCCTCTGTGGGCTTGTAACCTAACCCAAAACAAACTTTCTGTCCCTTGGCTATTACTGGCTCTCTTCTACCCTGCAGTCTGGACCTGAGTCCTCTGCCTTTTTGATAGCCCCATTTCTGGAGCATCACCACTGCTGCTTTCGTTCCACCGTCGATTTTGGAGACTATGCTTTTCGAAGGTTCTGATCCTACTGCTGACACCTCATATTCGAAACTGTAGAGGTTGGTGCCTTCCTCAGTATGTGGTACATCCATTACTTTAGGATTTTCAATGCTATGGGTCCTTGTCTTTATTGTCATGCCCTTCACCAATGATGCCCGGATATGAATTTTAATTTTTGATGAAGGGTAGAAGGTATCGCCCCAACCTCATGCAACTAGGGGTGTCCTATTAGCATATTAAACAAAGATTTGATATCCATCACTTAGAAAGGTATGGAAAAGGTCATGGGCCCGATTACTAACTCAAGGTCGACCTCTCTCATTATTTCTCTTCTTGTTTTATCAAAACCCCGAGCACTTGTTCTTGTCGGCCTCAACATATAGGGGTCCACACCGATTTTGGTGACAGTTCGCAACAGGCACACATTCAGAGCTGACCCGTTATCAATTAGAACTAAGGGAATTATCATGTTCCCAGATTCAATAGTAATATTGAGGGATTTAGCATGACTGTTTCCCTCCTCTGGCAGATCTGCGTCCAAAAATGAAATGGCATTGGGTGCCATTACTTGTCCAATTATTTGCCCAACTTCATCTGGGCTCACTTGTTGGGATACATGGGCATTCTTTAATGCTCCTATTAAAGCTTGAAAATGGAGTGGAAATGTCATTAATAGATCCCAGATAGTGATATGGGCCGATGTTCTTCTTACTTGGGTCTCAAGGATGTGATCTCGGCTCATCTTTTCAAACGGGTGGACTGCACTGTCTTTCTTTCCCTCCGACTGTGCTGGTGCTGCTGCTGTTGCTGTTGTCGTTGCTGCCTCGGGTTGTTTTGAGATCTTTTCCAATCTGGTAATGAAGTCCATGACCCCTTCCCTGCCGCTGCTGTCGGCATTAGCATTGGTCTGTTCATAGGTCAGCGGGACCTAATGAGGATCATAGGTTGGCCCCGTGATCTGGAATGGTAGGGCTGCTGGCTCTTGATGTGCTTGTGCTGATGGCTTGGGCAAGGTGGTTAAGACTTGGTTTACCTCAGTGAAGGATGGGTGGGTGGCAAAATTGGGCCAGGTAGGGGTGGTGAGGTTTAATGGTGGTTGCACCAGGGGTAAAGGGGTGGGCGTAGGCCATTCGTAGCTAATGGGTGTAGGTGGATTGGGAGTTTGATGGGCCATTAGGTAATTGACGGGGGTGGTAGAGTTTGTCTGTGGTTGAACAGGGGGTAATGGGGTGGGCGTAGGCCATGGATAACTGACGGGTGTGGGTGGAGGATTGGGGGCCTGATGGCTTATTGGATAATTTAAGGGAGTGGTGGAATATGGTTGATATGCATTTATTTGTATGTAGTTAATGGGGGTGGGTGGTGAAAAATAGGCCCTAAGATCTAGTGGTTCGGTCTGCGGTACAGGGGTGGGGAAGTAATCTGCCAGATTTAGGGGTTCAATCACCCCAACAGTTCCTTCTCCTAGATTTCTCTACCTTGGTGCCACAAGCATTTCTTGATTACAAATAAAGTTTGATGGATCAAACTCCAATTCTTCTTCAAATTCCTCTACCATCCCTATGGTGGGTCTAAGACCTGCTATTCCAGTAGGGTGTGGTGGTAAAGGCACTTGGTGAATATTTGCATGCTAGTTCATTTGGGTGGGTGCAGGGGGAATGATCTTTCCAACATCGATTAAATCCTAGATTGCATGTGGGAAGTAGCGATTAGTTCAGTAACTTGAACCCTGGTGGAAATTGCAATGAGTATTCAGGTCAAAATTATATGGGATCGGATTGGGAAGAAGTCGCGATTAGAGAGCAGTTATTAATCCCTTTTCAATTAATAGAGGTAAAAGTACACTCAGAGATTTCCCCAAAGCCGTAAAGATTCGATCATAATGGGCTCTCCTCTCTGGGGGCATTTGCGTCTCCTGCCCATTCCCTGCTCTTTGTACTAGCCCTGTCCCAACAGGAGCTGGTTGCACTACTTTAAATTGGAAGGGGGCTACATTGTTATTGTTGGGCCGGGTGTTTGCAACATTATGTACCTCTGCTCCTATTCTTCTATCATTTCTCTGCTTGGAGAACCTCCTAATCCCGCTGGGCCCCCCGAATGTATTCTTATTCAACCGCCCTTCTCTGATGGCGTCCTCACAGCGGTTGGCATTCTTTACCAAGTAAGCAAAACTAGACTGCTGCTGGTATACAAGAAAATCTGAGATCACTGGTAGGGTATTCTTTGAGATTATTTCTATCTGCTCGTCGTCAGGTATCCTATTTCTGACTTGAGCTGCCAGTGCTCTCCAATGCCCTAAGTAATCGCTGAAGGTTTCATTGGAGTTTTGCTTCAATCTGGTTAGATCTGACTTGCGTGGCTCAATGTCTATGTTGTAGACATATTGCCTTTGAAATAGGTGGGTCAGATCTTTCCATGTTTTAATCATTAATGGTTCAAGAGATGTGAACCATCTTAAAGTTGGGTCGGTTAAACTTTTCTGGAACACTTTGATGAGGAGTCGTTTGTCTCTGCCATATTGGCACATGTCCCCACAGTGGGGCTTAAGGTGTGCAATATGGTTGCCTGTGCCATTATATTTATCGAAGATCGACATTTTGAATTTAGGGGGTAGGGGGATCTCAGCAAACAGGCACAAGTTCGTGAAGTTTGTGGCATAGATTTCAGCACCACCCATCTTCAATAACTGCTTCTGGATCTTGTCCAACTGTTCCCTCAATTGTTTCGATTCTTTGGACATGGGGGCCGCCTTCTCAATTGTGAGTTTGGACTCACTCTGGGCTGCCAGGGGTGGGTTAATTATAGGTGGAGTACTAACATTGGTCAATGCCCCAATGTAGGCCCCACTGTTTCTCATCTCGTACTCCTCATACTGCAGATCTACGTAAGGTGCAGTGAGGACATGATTCTCGGATTGTTGTTGTATGGATTGGGTGGGCATGGTCTGAATGGGGGTGGGGTGAGACCATTGGATGTTGGGAAAGTGTTGTGGGGTGATGGGGTGAGTGGTAGTTTGGTTTTGGGGTGGGGTCTGATGGGGCCATTGGATATGGGGGAAGGTTTGGAGATGACCTTGGGGTGTGGGGCCATGGGAAAATTAGATTTGAGGTATGGTTTGGGTTTGACCCGGGTGTGAAGGTTGGGGGTGGGTGAAATTTTGGGGGTATTGGTGCGGAGTTCCAAGGTTTTGGGCCATGAAGCCTTGGGAGGGTTGGGCCATGAAGCCTTGGTCATTATAGGTTTGGGCCATGGGCCCTTGGTGGGTTTGGGCCATGGGTCCTTGGTGGGTCTGGCCCATTGGGCATTGGTGGGTCTGGGCCATGGGCCCTTGAAATAAGTGGGGAGTGGAGGTTTGGGCCATGGGGCCATGAGGCATGTGGGAAATGGGGGTTTGGGCCATGGGGCCTTGAGACAAGTGGGGAATGGAGGTTTGGGCCATGGGGCCATGAAGCATGTGGGAAATGGGGGTTTGGGCCATGGGGCCTTGAGACAAGTGGGGAATGGAGGTTTGGATGGTGTGGATTATGGGGGGTTGATGGGGGTCATGGGGGAATGTGGCATGGAGACTTGATAAAGTCTCAGATGGGTTCATGAGTTGTGGTAGGGATGAGTGGGGATGTGTTGGGAGGCCTTCCACCTATTATAGGCTTGGACCATCTCTTTCATCGTGGCCACGGAAGGAGGATCAGATGGGGATGTATTGTTTGAGGCTAGGAGGGGTATGTATGGAGTGGATGTGGAGGGTAAATTGGGCATGACCCCGGTAAAATCGGGCATGACCCGGGTAAGGGATGGGATATGGGGTGGAATGGAGGAATGAGGTGGGGCATTAGAAAA
The DNA here is from genome assembly GCA_021018995.1 of Chloranthus sessilifolius. Classification (NCBI taxonomy): domain Eukaryota; kingdom Viridiplantae; phylum Streptophyta; class Magnoliopsida; order Chloranthales; family Chloranthaceae; genus Chloranthus; species Chloranthus sessilifolius. The sequence goes on along the minus strand of CM037594.1, from coordinate 48,092,181 downwards.
GGGCGGCTGGTTGGATATGTATGGGGATGATGAAGGGTAAAGTGTGTGTGTTTGGAAAAAATCAGGCATGGCCTCAATAAAAATGGGCATGACCCGGGTTGATGGGGGGATGTGTGGGGGGTTGGATAAGGAGAAAGTGGTATATGTGAATGAGGGCGGATCAGGCCTATAAGGGTAAGATGAAAAATGGGGCATGGATGTGGATGGGGAAAATTGGGTTGGGTTTTGTTTGGATGTGGATGGGAAGTGTGGTGGATTTGGCATGGATGTGGGTGAAAAGTGGGATGGGTTTGGCATGGATATGGGAGGGAAAATGGGCATGGTTTGGGAAAAAGATGGGGAATTGGGGGGCAGATTTTGGATATTTTGGGAAATGGTGGTTGGAAAAATGGGGGTACCAAAGGACCTGGACTCGATAATTGTAAAAGGTGATTGGGTGAGGGGGATGGTGGAAAAAACTTCTCTCGAATGGGAGTGGGTTGGAGAATGTGGCAGGGATGAGTCTGGATCAGCGTAAGCTGGGTCCACTACCCACGACATTATTTGTTGGCGGGTTGAGTATGGGTGCCTTGGATAAGGCCCGAAAATTCTTCCCCTATGGGATGATGGAGGGTAAGATGATGCCATTATGTCGGCACCACAAAGACTCTAGTTTTTAGGTTTTTGATTTTTAATTTTCTTTTGAAAAGATATGTTTTTTTTTGTAAAAACAAAGGTTCTGAGGCCTTGAAATTTCCTTCTCGGGTGGCTTTCGTACCCTAATTTAGGACTTGCGACAGCGATTCTGAAGTACTTCGAAAGAATCAAAGGAAGACCTTTGATCTATTAAAGGCACGAAAACTGAGGCGAACGGCCCGATCCCCCGAAATGAGTCAAAAAGAAGTTACCTTCTTTTGATTGGTGGGGGCGTATTGGGTGTTGGAGGTGGTGGGGCTCAAATGGAAGCACTGAGGCACTTATCAGGGGACTCGGGATGTGGAAAAGGCCACAGAATCAAGATGGATTGCTCAGAACAATATTGGCGCAACTAATATAGGTGCCAGAGCAAAAATTCCATAAATAAGGCTGGCGCAACTATTAGTTGCGTCAGTGTATTTTTGGAGATTTTTGTAGTGGCGCAACTAATACTTGCGCCAGGCAAAAGTGGTTTTTCAGAACCTTTGACAGTAGCTACTTCAGTCCGAATTGAGTCTCTTTTTGGTTTTTTTGTGGAAGCTGAGCTTCCGAGAATTGAGTGTTTTTTTTAGTGGATTGTTCTCTCCTCACCGAACCTAAGGGTTTGAGTCTGGTATAACTCACTAGCGAGCTACCCAACGGGTTTTAAGCTTGTAGGAATAGGTGACCCACCCGATATACCTCCGGCGCAAGTGCCTTCTTAAATACTAGGTGGGCTAGGACTTTTTTGGATCATCACCACTAGGGGCTGCCGCCATACTAAGACCCGGGTGGTTGTATGTGTGCCTAAACTCAACCCTTTAAAAATTCTATCCCGTAAAAACAAATTGATTAAGTTTCCTATCTTGGTTCAATTTTAATTGTTTTTTTAAAGACTTTTTTTTATGGAAGTTTTCTTTAGTTCAAAGATCGGGGGTGATGATCACGTGCTGCCACTACGGGCCGGCATCCATTGTTACAATATGCTTGCACAAGTAGGCCCGCCAATCGGCTAAGGCACTTTAAATAATGAAAATTTAAAAGAAATTAAAAGACAATGCGCAAGTAGGCCCACCAATCGTCTAAGGCACTAATATGACGAAAAAGTAAAAAAAAATTAAAAGACAATGCGCATGTAGGCCCGTCAATCGGCTAAGGCTTGTAAATGACATAAAAGTAGGGGTAAGTAAAATGACTTAATCGGAGGGGTGAGTAAAAATAAAATAAAAAATAGTAATAAAAGATTAATAAAATAAAAAATAAAGAGGTCAAGTCCAAGGGGAAGCTCTACAAGCTACTCCTCAGCAGAGTCGCCATCTGTGCAACGGTGAGATTTTTGACGATCCCGTTGCGGCGATGCACTCTCTAACAAAAATATAGAGTCGCCACCCAGAGCTTTTGGTATCCCAGGAAACCTATATTATTTTTATAAGCACCAAAGTGCTACAAATATGACTCTGAATCTGGTCTATACCAAAGGCTCTTGGGTAGGGGCTTCAGTTATCGATTAGGAAGGTGTTAGGCATCCAATCAACCCGCTAAATGTGGTCTCTACTAATGGCCAAAATAACAACAATATAAATGAAATAAAAAAGGTTTCCTCTTGCTCAAATGAGATCTTAAAATCCTATTTGTGCCCCTCCGTTCCTACTAAAAATTTGGCGGTGTAACGACACAAATGGGAGGATGGAGGAATGATTGAGAAGGTAGAGGAATAGAGGGGAGAGCCGGAGCTCTCGGGTCCTTGTTGCACCGTTGAAGAGCCTTGCGTTGGCTTGCTTTGATGAGCTTTTGAAGGCTTGAATGGTGAAAAAAGGGGTTCTAACCTCTAAGGTTTGCTAGCTAAGAGGTAGAGAGGGAAGGCAAATGGATAACACACACCTAACCTAGAGGCTTTTTATGAAAGGTAAGGCTTGGAAGGAGGTTTATCAATTTTAAAATTTGTATGAGCAATGGTGCACCCAAGGGAGAAAGATCTTCTCACTTTAAGCTCTTTCTTTCTTAGGTCGTTTTCTCAACCTTTAATCCAAGGGGAGGGGGGCTCTATTTATAGGAAAATGATAGCCTAGGAGGCTACTTAGATGCTAATTAGGGTTAGCAATTAGGTAATGGGCAATCTAAGGTTTTTGGGGTTTTCTAGAGCTTGGAGAAGAAGGATTTGGGTTTAATGATAGATGATAGGGTGGTGACTTGAATGACAAAAGGGAGATAACCTAAGCTAATAGGGTCACTAGAGTCCTAAAGAAACACACCCCAGACTTTGGGATGGTCCACAAGTCAAACCCCCAATGTCAATTTTGACCATTTTTTGAAGAAAAATCGGGCCCAAACTATTGGAAGTTGAAGACCCCCAAGGGCCAAGCCCGATTTTGTAATTTTCTGCATAAATCCGTGATTTTCATTTTGCCATAACTTTTGATGTAGAACTCTAATTGAGGTGATTTTTGGCTTGTTAGAAAGTTAGGAAATTCCTCTTTCCAATGGCATATAACTCAGTTTTAGAAGAGGTTTGTAGAAATTTTAGTATTGCTCTCTTTAACCACTGCTCAGGAGGGTTCGAAACTAGCTCTATGGGTCCGATTTTGTAATTTCCTACACAAATTCGTGATCTTCATTTTACTATAACTTTTGATGTACAAGTCCAAATTAGGAAATTTTTAGTTTGTTTGATAGATAGGAAGCTCTACTTTCCAATGGTATATGCCTTAGGATTGACAACTATCTATAAAAACTTTGGCACTTTTTTTTTAACCGCTATTCAGGGGGATTCGAATCATGCCCGGGAAGGGTTCTAATAGGCCTGAAAAGGCTATGGTTGATTCCTAAGGGTTTAGAATGATTCCTAAGGGTTTTGAGATGATTCCTAAGGGTTTGGAAAGGTATCTAAGGATACCATACATGCCACCAAAAGCTCAGAGGCGCGCCTCTCTCGAAATGTGTTTCGATGGGGCCTTGGGCCAAATTTGGGTGTCTACACAATGAAAATCAATTTACAAATAAAACTGAAATAAATATTCCAACGTCTATAAGTGAAAATACGACCCAAATGTATACCACCGGTGACAGCCGTAGGTCACACCAACAGTGGTATCATCATTAATGTTCGTAGAAACAAAAAAATAGACAATCACTCCAAGGAAGTTCTTTTAGATTGTACCAAGTTCAATTCTTAAATTAAACTAAGGATAATAATCTTTGGGTAGAAGATCTCCCTTGTCCTTTGGTACGAAATCAGGATCTTCTCCAAGTATGGGGTCCTGAACTACTTTGGTACTTGTGAGACATAGTGTATGGGTGAGCTAAAAGTCCACATGCTCAGTAGGGCAATCCCAATACCAATTGTATCTTATCTCTCCAATACATAGATATTCAATAATCATTCAATTTCAAGGCCTAAGAGTACCAGAATATAAGGAGTCAAAAGTGCCATTTTAATTGAATTATATAATTCTACAGAGGAGTTCAAATGTTCTTTTGAGTTCTAACAGTTGAAATTCATAAAAGTGTTTCGTACAATGTTTTCCTTTTACAAGCAAATATCCAATTCATGTATTTTCTGTATATTTCAAATACAAATTTCGAGTTTCATGCATGACTTAAAAATACAACTTAAATATTTCTAACGCAAATATGGCACTCGAGCCAATGAAAACCGGTGGGAATCCTAACCATTTTTGTTCAATGAACAATTTTTCAGAGTGCCCAAGCTCTTGCGTTGAATGGAATACTTGTGCAATTCAGAGGACCGTCGTCACGGTTCAATGTTCAGTGTGTGCCATAGCACGGTTCAAAATTTTGTAAAGAGTTGTCGTAACGGTTCTGTATCTTCAAAAAAACCGTCGAAATGGTTCAGAGTTTTCAAAAGGGCCATTGTGACGGTTCAGAGTTTTCAAAAGGTGCCGTTGCACAAGATTCGTTCACATCAATCTCAAATCACATGCAATGTTCTAAACATACTATAGTGTTCATATGCCATAGATAATTTAAAATTCGAATTCAAATCCCCAATATTTAATGAGAGTTTAATATTCAATGAATGCTAGAAGTTCAATGTGAGTATCATATCCAATGAGTTTCAAATGTTCAATGAGTTCCAATTATTCAATGGGGTACGATGTTCAATGAGTTCCCAAGTTCCGAAGGTCTTCAATTTTGTATTCAGATATCTAAGAATCACTAGAACCAATCATTACGATGACAAGATAATGTTCAAATTATTCAATCACTAAACACATACGAATTGGAAGTGTAAAATATGGATTGTGCATTGAAAATCCCCTACCTCGGGTCCTAATATCGCAAGAAGGAAGTGAGACGATCCCTATCAATAGCGATCGATTCCTTCTACATCACACACATAAGTGATATGTCAATGGTCTATGGTGATTATGAACAATTTGCAAGTACTTACTACAATTTAATAAGAAGAAACCTAGGAAAAGGGCTGAAAAGGACAAAGGTTGACATGACTCGCTCGAGCAACAAGTGATGCACGCACGAGTGACTCATTCCAAAAAATTTTCTATGCATCCTTTGACATCTCGCTCAAGCACCAAGTGATGCTCGCTCGAGCAACTCATTTCAAAAAAGTTTATGTGCATTCTTTGACATCTCGCTCGAGCGACAACCAAACTCGCTCGAGCAACTTTCGTCCGAAAGTTTGGCGTCATTTCTGATGCGTCATTCCTTAAGAGAAAAGTAAACTCGCTTGAGCGACCCAGGGCGAGTACAAAAAAAAACCCTCTTTTCTGATCCGAAATTGAAATCCATGTAAGAAAAATCTGACATCAATCCTAACAATTTTAAGATTCAATTCGAGATCCAAAATTGACATAAGTGATTATAGGATTAGAATTTAAGATTGGAAAATAATGTAAATGATGGGTATTCACCTCTTAAAGCGTGATCGGTGATTCTGCGGTAATCTAGGCTTGAGGAGATTGACTATCAATGCTATTGTCCATCCAATGTTCCTATCTTCTCATTCCTAGATCTCGATGGTGGAAAAGATCGAGGTGATTTTTGTGAAGAAATACCCAAAAGGTTTTAGGGTGAAGTGAAGAAGATTGAGGAAGAAGCGTGGTGACGGTTAGAGTTTTCTTAAGAAAAAGAAAGAGAAGAGACGGCTAGGATTTTCTCACGGCTCTATTCTTAAGAAGAATTCTTAAAGAGATTATGATTAGGTTTCTCCGTAACACACTTTTTTATAACTTCATGGAGAATATCTGGTATTAAGTTGACACACTAACGAAGGTGTATAGACTTTTCCTTCAAGGTCCAAAATAAAGGTTCAAAACTGACGTATCAAGTTTCAAACTTCTAACCTCTTGTCTATAACTCAAGCCTTTAACCAACAGACTATCTCATAGCTTATGCGATGTAATGGCATCAATAAATATAAGAGCCTTGAAGACCAACAAATGTATCCTTTGGTCAAAATGTTTTGAAAAGTCAAGGCATGCAGTGTATTTGTTATTGAGTGCTTATAGATTATTTGGGTGTGTCAACGACTTAAAAAATCTGAGTCGTTAAATTCTTCCCCCTTAAAAGAGTTTTCTTCCTCAAAAATTTTCGTACCTTATTCAAAGAGATGTAGATATTTGCCATGGATCTCAGCCTCGTGTTCCCAAGTAGCCTCTTTAGTTGAATGATTCAGCCACCTCACGATTACAAGCAGGATCAGTTTGGTATGCAAGACTTGTTCTTTACGATCAAGGATTTGCATTGGCTCCTCAGTAACAGTCATATCTTCGTGAAGTTCAATTGGCTGATAGTCCAAGATATGAGTCGGGTCTTTTATGTACCTTTTCGATATAGACATGTGGATTTGGGAAGGTATGCCCCACATAGGGCTTGAGTTGGAATTTAGTGTGCCTCATTATCAAAAGTAGGCCAGATGCCATGACACATGGGCCAAAGGTTTGACTTGAGTCTATTTAGTCAAACTAGTCACATTTATCATCAAAAGTCAACGATTCAACAATAACAAAAATCAGAATCATTACATTCTCCCCTCATAAAATTTTCGTCCTCGAAAATTTGGTACGTGAGAACTCATCAAACCCAATACTTAATCGTCAAACCTAATACTTAATTAATTAAAATTTCTTTAACCATTTACTGCACCAAGATAGGATCGTCCCCTCCTTATAGAAGCAATCGGCTTGACTTCGTCAATCTATAAAATAATCATATTCTTCATAACGAATTCCTGCTAATTGTTTGTGTTCCCTAACTTTCATTGAATCTCAACTTGATTTATTTTCAGTTTCTTCGAAATTGTCAAATTTATCATGAATTTCTCAAATTTGTCGAACTAGACTGAGCTAATACCACATCAAATAATTGGTAAGTTAAAATTTTGTCATGATGGTCTCACTCGACAACAAATGTCTCTCAAGAAACAAATCTTGGATCAAGTGTTCAATAACATGTGTACGTGAGAATCAAAACTGATGTCTGGTTTTTCTTTTTCCGTAGGTTTTCAATTCCTTATTACTCGTAGTTCATCAATCCTTAAGGAATAATATCGAGATTCGATATTTTAAGAATCAATTTACTTGTCATTCCTAATTGCCCTTAAGTACTCGATAATTCAAGTGTCATACTTGGTCCAAATCTTAGTTATAAACTTTCAACTAATATTTTAAAAGTTGTTGATTCTTAAAATCACCCGCTTAGTAAAGGTCCTGACAACCAGTCGTCAATGATTATTTCTTTTTATAACCTTTCGATCATAAAAAGTATTCTCAAGGATATTCTTAAATTTTCTGCCAGCGGATGCAATTCCACTCTTTATAATCCGTAACTTTTCAAAATTAACCCTTGCAGTCTCTTAAATAATTTATTCGAAATTTACTATCCCTTCTTGACATTGATAACTCCCAAAACTCCATTGTAAGGTGTCATCTTTATTATATCTCCCTGATTTTAAAGTATTTCAATCTATTCTAAAATTGATGATAATAATTTACTTCACATTCTGAAATTACTTCTAGTAAGTTATTCTTATAGTTGACATCCCTATCTATAATGACACTTTAAATCATCAACTCATTCAAGATTTGTCTTTCCTAATTGCCCCTCAATCTAATAATTCCTCTTCTAGTTACTACCCAATTATCAAAAATCATTTCTAATTTCTCTTACATGTTTTGAGCGTAATTAAGTTCTTCCTCCAACAAATCCTTAAGTCCTTAATTGGACCTTCAAATTTCACGTCATTTATCCTCACAATTTTTAAAAATCCTCCAGTCCTAAAAAAAATCTAAAGTTTAAGGTCTCTCTGAATCATTGTCACCTCAATTATCAGAGTGTACTTACCTGAGCCCTACAACCCTCGATGTAGCGTCTGGGCTTCCATCCTTAGACTCTTACAAGTTATAAATCCTCTAGCATCTATCAACTAAGCTAGGTTTTTCTTCTAAATTCTCAATTCTTGACTTGATCATAAATGTTCGTTCTTTAGCTTATCTCTAATATAATATCAAGTCTGCAGACTTCAAGTGATCATTCTTAGGAACGTCTCTTTGTCTTCAATAAACTCAAATCTATCGCCTATGTATCATCAATCTAAGTTTTCAGTCTTAAATCCACAATTATGTTACTTGCTTAATAACCCTCAGTCCCAATAAAGATCTAAATTCTAAGCTTTGATACCAACTGTAACGACCCGAAATTTCCAAGCCAGAAATATAGAAATATTGGGTCCCTAGATCATAATCCATAATCTATATACAGAATTTCTTTGGTATCAATGAAAATCAATTTACACATGAAACAAAAATAAATATTCCAACGTCTATAAATGAAAATACCAAAAGTATACCACTAGTCACGGCCGTACGTCATGCAAACAATGGCATCATCATTAACGTACGTAGAAACAAAAAAATAGACAATCACTCAAAGGAAGTTCTTTTAGATTGTACCAAGTTCAATTCTCAAATTCAACTAAGGATAATAATCTTTGGGCAGAGGATCTCCCACATCCTCTGGTACGAAATCAGGATCTTCTCCAATAACAATTGTATCTTATCGTTCCAATACATAGATATTCAATGATCATTCAATATCAAGGCCTAAGAGTACCAGAATATAAGGAATCAGAGTGCCATTTTAATTGAATTATATAATTCTATAGAGGAGTTCAGATGTCCTTTTAAGGATTTCAAATAGTTGAAATTCATAAAAGTGTTTCATATAATGTTTTCCTTTTACAAGTAAATATCCAATTCAGGTATTTTCCGTGTATTTCAAATGCAAATTTCGAGTTTCATGCATGACTTAAAAATATAACTTAAATATCTCTAACGCAAATATAACACTTGAGCCAATGGAAATCGATGGAAATCCTAACCATCGTCGTTCAATGAATAATTTTTCAGAGTGCCCAAGCTCATGCATTGTGTGGAATACTTGTGCGGTTCAGAGGGCTATTGTCACGGATCAATGTTCAGTGTGTGTCGTAGCACGGTTCAAAATTTTAAAAAGGGTCATCGTAACGGTTTTGTATTTTCAAAAAAACCGTCGAATCAGTTTAGAGTTTTCAAAAGGGCCACCGTGGCGGTTTAGAGTATTCAAAAGGTGTCGTCGCATGAGATTCGTTCACATCAACCTCAAATCACATGCAATGTTCTAAACATAATATAGTGTTCATATACCACAGATAGTTCAGAATTCGAATTCAAATCCCCAATATTCAATGAGAGTTCAATATTCAATGAATGTCAGAAGTTCAATGTGAGTACCTGATCAGTCACATAATTTACCATTTTATCACCCTTAACTTAGTGATGCTAGGCCATAGTTTGCTACTAATAAGTTATTGATATGCAAATATTAAAGATAAGCAGTAAATTAGAGCTTAAGTGTTAATCCTTGTCAAAATGAACTCAAAAAGCAATAAAAAGACGATTAAACGTTAAAGACGATTCGCTAACAATAAGAAGGCTGAAAAATTGTAACGACGATTCTTCAAAAAGCGACAAAAGAATAAAGCGATCGATAAAAAATAAGAAATTGTTAACTGAAAGCCTACTAAAAATAGAAAATCGTGAATTACAATTTTCCAGAAATAAGAAGAAAGAAATCGTTATTTACGATTTCCTAAAAATAGAAGCTTTCTACTACACACTGCTACTGCGGATTACGTGAGAGTTTAACACTGCCATATCCAGAATTAGAAGACTCCAACAATTAGCAGTCTGGTGAACTACGGATATGAGAAGATTGATAAAGATCTAATCCAAAGAACTCTGGTGCTGCTAAATAAAGAACAATCCATAAGTCCATCAACTAAAGAAAGCAATGAAAGATAAAATTAGAAATTAGAATTATATTAGAAATATTTTGTTTTTAGTAGTTTCTTTTATTAGAACTAGATCTTTATAAACTGACCCCTTATGATCTATAAATAAGAGGGCTCGACATAAGAATAAGCATCGAAGAATTTCAGAATCAATTGATGTCTAAGGTTAGATTTTCTTCCGATCAAAGTAGTATAACATAGTTGGAATAAATTAGATATAAGGTGTGACAACTCAGATTTTGGTACCCCAAAACCCGTGCCATCGGCATGACCCTCGAGGCCGTGCCCCATATACATATGTGGAACACTTGGTATATCCACATAACACGAAGTAAAATATGAACAAAAGAAATTGACACTAAATTAAATCTCCAGTTCTATAAGATAATATAAAAACATGCAACCCAAAAGATAGTTCTAATCCCATGCCACTGTATGAACAAAAGAACCAATCTGAACCATCGGTGACAGATCAACGATCACCCCAGATTGTTCGTCAAAAGAATATCTCATATAATTACATTATCCCAAAAATATAAGGCTGGACATACCAAGCCATATAATCACTCTCTCAAAAATAAATATCAAAGTACGCAGAGGGTCTTCTAAAAGAACTCCTCAGGAGGGGGCTCCGACTCCTCCACCGGAACGTAATCCGTATCCTCAGGATCAACGTCTCCAGAAGTAGTCGCTATCTCAGAACTTTTGACGTATAGTAAAAAAGGGGGAGCTACATCCTAGCTCAATAGGAAAAAATTTCTGAACAAGTAAAGCTATCTTACTCAAACATATTCCATGACATAATCAAAGAATGATTTCATCAAGATAAAGCAGTTAGAAAACAGTTTGAAAGCATTTGAATTACTAAAAGCAGGAACTAAATTGCAAATGATACATCTTATCCTTTCACACTACACATCTTATGCATTGTTTAACTTGTTCTCATATCTCCTCAAGACTTGTGCCACAAATTTAAATCAAATAACTTAAATAATCCCTGGGCAATATAGCATCGAGCCTAGATGGAATACCCTCTATCGTCGTCCAATCAGACTATTTTTTATGTAACATAACTCAAGTCCCTTTCACATAGGCGACGGGGCACATAACTCATGTACATCCCTGAGATGTCAACTGGTGTATGGATATCCCACTATACCAGTCACGGATATCCTGCTGAGTCAGTCATAGGTATACCACCGCATCGATGGGGTATTCTCCAAACCTTAAATAAATTGTACAACTACATATAGTTATTCACCGTGTAATTGTGCTAAATATAATATTCAAGGTTTGTTCAAGTCTCATTCACACACCTTCACATCAAATGGATATTCACATTTGAAATTACATCCCTGGGATGTCACTTACTCATATGCATCACCTGGATGCCCACATCACCCATACATCCCTGGGATGTCACCTCATTTACTTACTGGCTTCTTACTAAGTATACACACATGCACACATATCTTAAATTCACATGGTTAATTCCATTTGAAACACATGCACATAACTATGCTTTAAACACACGTGCATACATATCACATCACTACATACATGCTTTCGTAATCAAGTGTACATGTTCAGAGATTTTCCTACCTCACATGTGATTTAATCCACAAATTCTTCAATCCGAGCTTGCCATAACCACCCTAAGGTCTGGCTCAACCTAGGCATGGCCAAAACACATGCAACGTATCATAAATGGTGTAAAACATGGAGCTTAGAAGCCTACAATTCATAAAGAAAAACCCAACAATAGCCTAAATCAGTCCAAACCGATTGAACGATTTTTAAATTGATCGAACGGTTTTCCAAATCGATCGAACAATTTTAAATCGTTCGAATGAATTCTCAAAATCGATCGAACGGTTTGATTTCGTTCGATCGATTTCCTCAGAAATCTTTTACACCAACTTTCACCCTTTAGCAAAACCGATTGAACGATCACTAATTTTGTTCGTACGTTTTTCCAAATCGATCGAATGATTTTTTTAAATTGTTCGAATGATTTCCTGAGAAACACATCTCTACATCTCTTTCTTCATTGGCGAAATCGATCGAACGATCACTAAGTTCGTTCAATCGGTTTTGCCCATTTTCAGAATAGGTCGAGTTCCAACTTCAAGAACTCATCCTCTTCAACATCCCTACCCTTTTCTTACTTATTTTTCACTCTTAACCAGTTATAGATTCACAATATACTACTATAATTTCACTTGAATAACTAGGCTTACCTCCCAAGTCGATCGGATTTCTTGATCCCAAGCTTTCTTTCCCACAAGGGTTTCACAAACTCGAGATCCCTGATCTCACTTCGATGCGAAGCCCTAAATGAGCAAATCCTTTTCGATCCACTCCTAATCATACACATTAAATGCCCATACATAATCAGACTCTCACTCTTCTCATTTATTTCCTTCTAAATTTCTCAGCCACAGAGCTAAATGGGAATAAGTTCTCACCTTTCTTTATAACCCCTTCCCATATCTTGTGTGTAAAGCAGACATACCTAACTAGGAATATTTGGCCCAATCAATCCAACTCTTACTACACACACTCTACATTTCACACATAACCTATCTAACTTAAGTTAACCAATAAGTTAACCAAGTCAACTTTGACCCGGTCCAACAAGCGACAAGTCGGACACACTCCCTGAGGTACACTATTCAAGGTTCGAATTTTCAGGGACGCTACATTCTCCCCACCTTGGGAATTTTTGTCCCTGAAAATTATACTCAAGGGCCTCCCCCCCGGCATGGGAAACCCATACACATAGGACAACACGTCCTGGACGTAAACACAACCACACATCTTGCATAAAATCAAATCATATTTACTAAAAAATTGTATTGTATACCCACATTTCCACAATATGCTAACCATGTTAACCACCTCTATAGTATATCCTGCACAATCCTAATGTAACTAGTAAATGCAGTTCATTCAAACAAAGGATACCTGCAATTTCAACGACAACGAGGCATTCACAAAGCTCATATAATTCAAAAATACTATGATCACTAAAATATAGAGGACACCCAAACCAAACTAAGGCACATCAAAACCATGGCCTATATCTCAAAATAGGAAATTATAGAGAGCACAACCAAAAAGATAATTACAGATTGTGTGGCAATCATGCCACGATTTTTTGAAAGGACACATGTCCTCGGTACCTATTTTAAACATTTACAATTATCCAAAAAGTTACATATGACCATTCAAAAAAATTTAAACTCCTTAAAACACCCCTCAAGTGGCCGCGCCATCGGGCTGATCGCCTTCATCACCACGGTCTCTTGCACCCAAACTTGACGCATCCGAGAACCATGCTTGCGCTGCCGCCATGCGCTGAAGATAATCTGCAGGGTACATGAAGCGCATCTCCTCGGCGTGCAATGCATCATAGTAGTCCAATCGGCGGTTGAGGAGGCGATTGTTCTCATCCATTTGCCGTGTGTTTGCTTCCATGAGCGCATAGAGGTCGACAATGGTCGGTGTAGGAGTACCCTCAGGTTGTGGTGGTGCATGGGTCTGCATACGACGCCGAACACGTTGCTGAAGTGGAAAGGTGGCAGCTGGCTCATCCGGAATTGAAGTATCATGCAGCGGCTGATCTTGGGCTTGTGGTTCAGGCTATGGTTGGGCCTCTACTACTGGTTTCTTGATCAATTTCACATACGTCCGGTTCCAATCAACCATAGTGTATGGTTGTACAATTCCTGACAGCTTCGGTTCATTCTTTGAAAGGGTGTACGTCTCATCGCCAGCGTAGTTCTCAACCATGAGTGAGATGAAATGAGCATAAGGCATATCCTCCACTGGTTTCTTAGCCCACTCTAACATTTTCTTCTGCGTGTATTTCATTCCCTCAATAGCTACACATGGTGCGTTAAACCATCGGCTATTGAAAGCAAAAAATAGCACCATTTGGACTTCACCTACCCGCTCTGTTTTATGCCTCAATGGATACAAATTGCATTGGATGATTGTAGCGAACATCCACATCTCGCGTGGAAAGTCTACTCATTTAATTGTGCGATCGGATCCTACCCTACCATGGGTCATCTTAGCCGCTACGTATTTGTAGTTCAAAGGGGCTGGAAAAGGCTCTGCCAATGCAATGTCTTCATGGTTATAGGGATGAAAACATTCCAAGGCGTCGACCACATTGTCATACGTGAACGCGTAGTGCCTATTGTCAATTTTAGTTCTAAGGACGGTCGGGTCAGTGTTCACTTCCATATTCTGGTAAAACAACCTCACAATACGAGGGTAGAAATTAATCTTACACGGTCAGAGTATCCTGATCAAACCTGCCGTGGAAAGATAGTTAAAGGCCCAAAGCGTCTCCTCACGCTTTGCAAAAATCATCGGGTCGATGAACCACTCAGGCTCAAAATCCTTATCCACCCACTAATCATTGGGCTGTTCTCATCGCGGTGGTGGTTGGGTCTGTGTAGGTGGTCGTGACGAAGAACCCTTTGCTGTGGTGGGTAACTTCGGTGGTGGCTGTGATGAGGAACCCCCTTGTGTCGGGGTTTTCTTAAGAGCGGTGCTCGCCGTATTTTGGCGAGTCTTAGGAGCCATTGCAAACACACCACAAAATTTCTGAGAAATAGGGCAAGGATTTTGCCCCAATTTACTAATTCTAGGGTATGGAATAGAAATTTGAATTTCAAAGACTTAAGAGAGGTTAGTATTTACCTCTTGATGTTACTAGGAGGTGATCTTGCGAAGATCCAAGCTTGGAAATGCCGAAAATCATCGAAGCCAAATGCCCAATAGCAAGCCCTAGAACCTCCCCAAGAGAAAGAAAACAGATTAAATTTTTTTTTGAGTGTGAATGGCAAAAAAAATCGCATGCCATACATATAGTCTTCGAAATCGATCGAACGATTTAAAATCGTTCGATCGGTTTTCGAGCATCAAATGCTCCCCCTGAAATTTCGTTCGATCGGTTACTAATTTCAATCGAACGATTTCCCAAAGTTTATTTTCCAGCCAATCTTGATCTCACTGGCCCAGGGATTTTGTTCGAACGATTTTCAAATCAATTGAACGATTTCTGACAACTATATAGGTTTCACCTAACTGAAATTTGATCTAACGATTTCCCCAAAAATAGATTTTAGGCTGCAATTGCATGCCTTCACAGTCTATTGCTAACAACCTTTAATTGTACTTGAAATTTCAAAATTTTTGACATCACTTGTATGCCCAATTCATACATCAATGCATATCCACAAAATCCATAATTTAGGCAGTAGCTTATCTACAACCATGCATCGAATTTCTCGCTATATCTTAATACATATTAGTTTAGTTCTACACCCATCACGCTAAATTTAAGTGGTCACACTATGAATTACAAGAAAATTTTGAAATTTGCTCTACACATCGCAGTTGTCACTTAATGTTTCTCAAACAAATGGGGGTATAGCTCGTTGATCGCTTCTTCAGCCGGATGATTCCCCCACTTGACAAGCACTAAAGGGATAACCTTCGTGCGTAAAATTTGCTCTTTTCGATCCAAAATTTGAGTCACTTCTTCTATCATGGTCATATTTTCATGCATCTCGATCGGTTGATCTCCCAAGATATGTGTAGGGTCCTTTACATACTTTTGGAGCATGGATACATGAAACACGTTATGTACCCGATCAAACAAAGGAGGTAATCCAATTCGATAGGCTACCTCACTGACTCGACCCAAAACTTCAAAGGGCCCAAGGTAACGGGGACTTAGCTTTCCCCTCTTTCCAAATCTCATAATGCCTTTCATGGGTGATATCTTTACAAAGACATGATCGCCAACGACAAAGTCCACACTCGTTCTTTTGATATCGGCATAGCTCCTCTGTCTGCTCTGAGTCGATTTAAATCTCTCTCTTCTCATACGAACAATGATGGCATTATCTTCAAGTAATTTTGGACCCAATATAAACTTTTCACTGGTTTGTTCCCAATTGATAGGCGATCTACACCACCTCCCATATAGAGCTTCATATGGCACCATTCCAATGCTCGCTTGAAAGCTATTATTGTATGTAAATTCGATCAACGATAGATGTTGATCCCATGATCCTTGCAATTCAAGCATACACGCTCTGAACATATCTTCTATTACCTAATTTACCCACTCCATTTGTCCATTGATCTACAGATGGAATGCCGAACTAAAGTCCAATCGAGTACCCATGCCTTCTTGAAACGTTTTCCAAAATTTAGAAGTATACAATGGGTCATGATCAGAGACGATGCTACTAGGAATCCCGTGCAAACGTACAATCTCCTTCATATATAAATCTACAAGTCTTCCTACCATGTACATCGTATTGTAGGGTAAGAGGTGAGCTGACTTGGCTAGTTGATCAATGACCACCCAAATGACATTGTACCTCTTTTCTATCCATGACAATCCCATGATAAAATCTATGGAGATTGATTCCCATTTCCACTCCGATATGGGTAGAGGTTGCAACAACCCTGCAGGGTGTCTATGGTCTACTTTCACCTGTTGACATGTCAAACACCTTGACACATACTCGGCTACATCCCGTTTTAGACCTCTCCACCAGTAACTCTTCCTCATATCTTGATACATTTTGGTACGACCACGGTGAATCGCATATCTAGATTTCTGAGCCTCATCTAAAATAGTTTGTCATAGATCAGTATCAACTGGAATACTAAGGCGTCCCCTGAATAGCAAAGAACCATCTTCTTTCATAGAGAAATCCGGTTTGGTGCCCTCAATCCCACCTTGTCGAATCTTGACTAACTCTGGGTCTTTCATCTGTAACTCGTGAACATGCTCAAATCGTCGGTCTCACTATAATGTTGGCTAAGAAAGCTCCTGAAGCTTGTACCTTGATCTTTGTGTCATATAATAAAAGATCTTCAAACAATTTCCACCTGTATATCCCCATCACAAGGCTAGCTAACTGAGCCAAACTCTTACGACTCAAGGCATTCGCTACTACATTAGCCTTGCCTGGGTGATATTATATGGAGTAATCATAGTCCTTGAGAAACTCCATCCACCTTCGCTGCCTCATATTTAATTCCTTGTGTGTGAATAGGTACCTGAGGCTCTTATGGTCGGTGAAGATCTCAAAGGTCTCACCATATAAATAATATCTCCAAATTTTCAATGCAAATATGACCACTGCTAGTTCCAGGTCATGTGTCGGGTAGTTCTTCTTGTGATCTTTCAGCTGCCTCGACCCATAAGCAATCGCTTTCTTGTTCTGATTAAGCACGCAGCCTAAACCACTATGTGAAGCATCGCTGTACACCGCAAACCCTCCACTGCCTTAAGGAATCACTAGCACTGGAGCTGAAGTGAGTCTCTTCTTGAGTTCTTGGAAACTCTTCTAACACACTTCAATCCACTCAAATATCACGTCCTTCCTTGTGAGCCTCGTAAGCGGTCTAGAAATTTTTGAAAATCCCTCCACAAAACGTCCATAGTACCTAGCTAGACCAAGGAAACTACGAACATCTGTTACTGTCTTTGGTTGTTCCCATTGTACCACTACCTCGATCTTAGTCAGATCCATCGTGACACCATCTTTTGAGATGACATATCCCAAAAAGCTGACTTTCTCTAGCTAAAACTCACACTTACTGAGCTTGGCATACAGTTGGTGTTCACGTAGAGTTTGTAGAGCGATTCTTAAATGTTCTTCATTCTCCTTCTTCGACTTTGAATATATCAGAATGTCATCGATGAATACTACGATGCAAGTGTCCAGGTGTGGTTTAAACACTTGATTCATCAAGTCTAGAAATGCCACCGGTGCATTCGTCAAACCAAATGGCATCACAAAAAACTCGTAGTGTCTGTACCGCGTCCTGAATGCTACCTTCTGGATGTATTTTTCCTTGACTCTCAGCTAATGGTATCTAAATCTCAGATCGATCTTAGAAAAATATCTCGCTCCTTACAGCTGATTAAACAAATCATCAATTCTAGGCAAGGGATATCAATTCTTGATGGTCAGTTTGTTTAGCTGACGGTAGTCGATGCATAGTCGCATTGATTCATCTTTCTTCTTTACAAACAAGATCGGTGCTCCCCAAGTAGACACACTCGGTCTTACAAACCCCTTATCTGAGAGCTCTTGCAACTGCTCTTTCAAATCCTTCAACTCAGTAGGAACCATTCAGTAGGGTGCTTTGGAAACAGGCTCTGTTCTAGGTGCTAAGTCGATAACGAACTCCACCTCTCTATCAGGAGGTAACCCTGGCAATTCTTTTGAAATGACATCTGTAAACTCACGTGCAATTGAAATCTCAAAAATGATGTCCTTCCCTTCCTTGTCTTCCTTCAAAAATGCCAAGTAACCATTGCATCCATGCTTGATCAAGCGCTCGGTTCTGACGGCGGACACAAATGGCACAAACTTTGCTCTCATCCCAAAGAATCGGAACGATCTCCTCGTGTTCAGTCTAAAGATAACAACTTTGTTCCTATAATCGACCATTGCTCGATGAGCTGACAACCAGTCCATGCCAAGAATTACATCGAATCCTTACATATCCAATAAGACTAATTTCACTGCCAATTCATAGTCGTCCTTATCTCTGATGGGTACTATCATTGATCTACAGATCAAGTCTGTATCAATCAATTCTCTAGTCGTAATAGATACAACCAAGAAAAAATCTAATGTCTTTGGGTTGACCTTCATCTTCTTAGCAAATCGAGGAGTAATAAATGAATGGGTAGACCCTGGGTCTATCAACACTCTAGCCACATATGCTATGTCACTTTCCTTCCCATATATTTGTAAAGTACCTATAAAGCACATGAATTTTAGTAGCCTACTCATGCATCATATCAAGACATGCAATCGACTAGATCAATAATTTCTATATAGATACTCTATGTAGACACACCTTCTCTATCTAAAATTTTAAATTTAATACATTAAATGTAATGTATGGATAATTTTAATAAGATTTTTCACCTTGTATGATATCATTGGTGTTCTGTGCATCTTGAGCCGTGACTGCATAGGCTCTTCCTTGCTCGATCGACTTCTTTTCTTATATCAGTCTTGGTATGGAAGCAGAAGACGTTCTCCCCTTGTTCAGTTTAGGACAATCTCGAATCATGTGGTCTATTTTCCCACACTTGTAGCACCCCCGAATACCTCGTCTACAATCTGCCATGTTGTGAGACTTGCCACACTTGGCACAAGTCTCATTTGGTGTAGAAGAAGCTGCTCATGAGAAACCTTGAGTAACTGATATTTTGGTGGTGGCAGTAGGGCTCTCGTGTCAGATAGGTCTCACTAAGGTAGATATAGGTGGCCTGGGGTAACTCGTATAGGCAAGTTGTCTAGGAACTGGAGCTGGGGTCGTAAATCTTGGCTTTTTATTCCCCAAGTCATGATCACCCACTCTCCCTTGAACTACTTTACCTCTGTCCTGTTGATCCCTTCTTTTATACATATTATTGATATCCCTTTCGGCCACAATCGCTTTTCCCATCACATCTGCATAGTTTTCATATTCGAATATAGAAACTTTATCTCGGACGTTCGGCCTCGAACCTTCCTTAAAATTACTGGCCTTCATTAATTCGGTGGCCACTAACTCAGGTGAGAATTGTGATAAACGCGTAAACTCCACTCCGTACTCATGCACGGTCATGCTTCCCTGCTCTAAATTTACAAAGTCTCTTTTCATCTGAACTCTCACCTGCTTTGGAAAGTATTCCCTGTCAAACTCCCTAACAAATTCTGCCCAGGTCCACAGACAGTGAGGGTTCTCAATTTCTCTTTTTCTCAATACCAATTTTCACCAGGGATCGGCATCACCCTCAAGCTGGAAGGAAGCCTAGCCTACCTTCTCATCCTCTATACTACAAAGTCTATCTAGAAGCTTCTCCATCTGAGTCAACCATTTCTCAGCTTCTAACGGATCTGTCTGCCCATAGAAACTAGGAGGTCCTAATCTCCTAAAATCGATGAAAGATGAGGGCAACAATGCTGGAGGAGGTGGTGGTGGTGGCTACTGATGATTGGCATTATTGGCCGCCAATAGTGCAGTCTGCTTAGCTAATAATGCGGTCTGCTCAGCTAATAATGTGGTCTACTGTGTCTGGTGGGCCATTGCAGCCGCTACGGCTTTCATGGCCAATGCCATCCGATCCGTTGCATCACCTCTCCTATCTCCCCCATCATGAGGGTTCCTGTAGTCTCTACTAGACCCCTTGTGAAATTCATCCTCACTTTGCAAATTTCTACTATGGCTACCTCTAGGTCCACCGCTTCCTCTAGAAGACATTACGCTCTGCAACATGAAACCAAAGTTTCATTAGCAGAAGATCCCTATACTCTAACAAAATTCAAGATTTGTCAGAAATTCAAAAGAAAAAAGACTTTGATACCAACTGTGACCGCCCAGATTTCGACACCCCGAAACCCATGCCATCGACATGACCCTTGAGATCGTGCCCCATATACATATGCGGAACACTTGGTATATCCACATGACATGAAGTAAAGCATGTACAAAAGAAACTGACACTAAATTAAATCTCCAGTTCTGCAACCCAAAAGATAGTTCTAATCCCATGCCACTGCATGAGCAAAAGAACCAACCCGAACTATCGGTGACGGATCAACGGTCACCCCAGATGGTTCGTCAAAAGAATATCTCATATAATTTTATATTATCCCAAAAATATAAGGCTGGACATACCAAGCCGTACAATCACTCTCTCAAAAATAAATATCAAAGTACGCAGAGGGTCTTCTAAAAGAACTCCTCAGGAGGGGGCTCCGACTCCTCCACCGGAACGTAATTCGTATCCTTAGGATGAACGTCTCCAGAAGCAGTCGCTATCTCAAAACCTCCTCAGGAGGGGGCTACATCCTAGCTCAATAGGGAAAGATTTTTGAACAAGTAAAGCTATCTTACTCACACATATTCTATGATGTAATCAAAGTATGATTTCATCAATATAAAGCAGTTTGAAAGTATTTGAATTACTAAAAGCATGAACTGAATTACACATGATACATCTTATCCTTTCACACTACACATCTAATATTTTGTTTAACTTGTTCTCATATCTCATCGAGACTTGTGTCGCAAACATAAATCAAATAACTTATATAATCCCCGAGCAATATAGCATTGAGCCTCGATGGAATACCCTCCATCGTCGTCCAATCAGACTATTTTTTATGTAACATAACCCAAGTCCCTTTCACATAGTCGATGGGGCACATAACTTATATACATCCCTGGGATGTCAACTGGTCTACGGATATCCTGTCGTATCAGTCATGGATATCCTGTTGAGTCAGTCGCGGGTATACCGCTGCATCGGTGGGGTATTCTCCAAACCTTAAATCAATTGGGCAACTACATATAGTTATTCAACATGTAATTATGCTAAATATAATATTCAAGGTTTGTTCAAGTCTCATTCACACACTTTCACATCAAATGGATATTCACATTTGACATTACATCCCTGGGATGTCACTTACTCATATGCATCACCTGGATGCCCACATCACCCATACATCCCTGGGATGTCACCTCATTTACTTACTGGTTTCTTACTTAGTGTACACACACGCACACCCATGTTAAATTCACATGGTTAATTCCATTTCGAACACATGCACATAACTATGCTTTAAACACACATGCATACATATCACATCACTACATACATGCTTTCGTAATCAAGTGTACATGTTCAGAGATTTTCCTACCTCACACGCGATTTAAGCCACGGATTCCTCAATCCAAGCTAGCCATAACCACCCTAAGGTCCGGCTCAACCTAGGAATGTCTAAAACACGTGCAATGTATCATAAATGGTGTAAAACATGGAGCTTAGAAGCTTAATCACAGTTCATAAATAGTTCATAAAGAAAAACCCAACAATAGCCTAAATCAGTCCAAACTGATTGAACGATTTTTAAATTGATCGAACGGTTTGTCAAATCGATCGGATGATTTTAAATCGTTCGAACGAATTCTCAAAATCGATCAAACAATTTTATTTCGTTCGATTGATTTCCTCAGAAATCATTTACACCAACTTTCACCCTTTAGCAAAACCGATCGAACGATCACTAATTTCGTTTGAACGGTTTTCCAAATTGATCGAACGATTTTTTTAAATCGTTCGAATGATTTCCTGAGAAACACATCTCTACAGCTTTTTCTTCATTGGCAAAATTGATCGAACGATCACTAATTCCGTTCGATCGATTTTGCCCATTTTCAGAACAGGTTGAGTTCCAAATTCTAGAACTCATCCTCTTCTACATCCCTACCCTTTTCTTACTTATTTTTCACTCTTAACTAGTTAGATTCACAATATACTACTATAATTTCACTTGAATAACTAGGCTTACCTCCCAAGTCGATCGGATTTCTTGATCCCAAGCTTTCTTTCCCACAAGGGTTTCACAAACTCGAGATCCCCGATCTCACTTCGATGCGAAGCCCTAAATTAGCAAATCCTTTCCGATCCACTCCTAATCATACACATTAAATGCCCATACATAATCACACTCTCACTCTTCTCATTTATTTCCTTCTAAATTTCTCAATCACCAAGCTAAATGGGAATAAGTTCTCACCTTTCTTTATAACCCCTTCCCATATCTTGGGTGTAAAGCATACATACCTAACTAGGTATATATGGCCTAATCAATCTAACTCTTATTACACGCACACTCCACATTTCACACATAACCTATCTAACTTAAGTTAACCAAGTCAACTTTAACCGATCCAACAAGCGTCCAGTCAGGCACACTGCTTGAGGTGCACTATTCAATGTTTGAATATTCTGAGACATTACGTAAGAGGTTTCTAAAGAGCAATTGATGACTACAATTGAGTGCTCAAGATTAGTGTAGATATTTGTAATTTCTCAGGAGCAATTGACGACTGCAGCGAAGGGGTGAAAGATATATATTACTTTGCTTTCTAGTTTAGATTTTATTTTCTTTGTAAACATCTCCAAGTTTTAATTTGAATTATTGACTCAGGTTAGAATTTACAGATTAGTATAACGGTTTTTACTTTTTCATCTTCAGTTTTCTAGAGTTTGATTGACGCCCAAATTTTTGGTTGATTGTTGATTATATTAAATCAGTATTGATAGGATCTTAGACTTGATTGACGACCAATGCTAGGAGACTAGAAATATGGTGTAACGGTACTATTTATTTTCATAAATATTCAAATGCTGAAGATTAAGATTGATGACCTTAATCTGAAGAAGGAGGATTAGGATTTATTTTTATGCACTTTAGTTTAATAACTAATTCTTTTATTCATATTTCTCCAGTAGATTAGATCTTAAAGATAAATAAAAGTTTTTAAGATAGGGATTTAGATAAAAGACATAACCAGGAATTAATTAGATAATGAACTTTCTCGTGGGATCGATCCTATACTAGCTCTACAATTTCTATTATGTGCTTGCAATAGGTTAAGACTTGAATTTAATATAATTATAATACATAATAAGCAACCGATCAAGTTTTTTGCACTGCTGCCGGGGAAGTGAAATTTATCTAATTCTTTCAAGTTTTTATCTAATATTTTTATCCTTTTAGAAACCAATATTTATCTTTCTCTTTTAATATTTCTTTATATTTTTATTTTTCTTTAATCACTTCTTAAGCTTTTGCAGGTTTATTCGGAGTAACAGATCAGAACTTCAACACTTTTGCTGGCCACAATGACTAGAAACATAGATTTGTTTCTCTCCCTGCTTGCTAAAATAAAAAGTAGAAATTTTTTGAAACCAAAACTGGATGCAATAACTGTTCTAATCAAGTTTCTTCTTATTAAAGTGATTCCATCATGACAGACAACGATCAGAACTTGCTTAAAACCATGGGGGAATATTATGCACTGACACCGCTTACTCCTCCCTCATGCATTCAAATACCCCATGCTGCCGGTAATAAGCCTTTTGAAATCACGCCCAATATACTCCAAATACTGCCTATCTTTCACGGGTTGATGGACGAAGATCCCTCATTGCATCTAAATAATTTTGTAGAAATATACAATATTATTAGGATCACGAGTTGGCCTGATACAAGCATCCGTTTGAGGTTATTTTCATATTCTCTCTGAGACAAAGAAAAATAGTGGATACACTCTTTGCCCCGAAATTCAATAGTTGATTGAGAGGAGTTGAAACAGAAATTTCTTATGGAATACTATCCCACATATAGAGCAACTCGGATCCAGTATCTGATCTTAACGCTTCAACAATTTCTAGATGAACCTCTTTGGGAGAGTTGGAATCGCCTCAACGATCTTATGCATAGGTGTCCTCACCATGGGGTCACGAAAGGGCAAATAATTCTTACACTCTACGAAGGACTTGACGATGCAACCTGACATATGGTTGATGTTGCCTGTGGTGGTATGTTCCATAATTTAACAACAGTGGATTCTTGGGAACTCTTTGAGACCCTTAGCAAGGAAATGGTGCAACACCATGCATCGGGTGAGATTGATTCGGAGCCTTTAACAAGTGTACTTCCTAAGCAAGGAGGATTATATAACATAAAGGCAATGACGAAAGTTCTTTCGAAGCTGAAGCTTTGGAAGGGGAAGATTTAATCTCTGGTGGGTATAAAATCACACCCAACATCTGGACAAGGTGAAGCTTGTGGTCTTAACCATAGCCCGACTCATACAGCTCCAAAGTATTCCACTGCTCCTTTTTACACCACAAAGGCCCAAGACCACACTGACGCTGAGGGAGCCCTGTTGCAGATAGTCAATAGCTGGATGCAACATGGCCGAATTCAAATGCAATTACTTTAAAATCTCCTGGAATCCATTACACAATTGGAAACTCAAGTTGAACACCTGGCAAATTGGGGTAACTCGAGAGAGAGTAATTCTTCTTCCTCATGGCTAGTTGGCACCCCAAGAGGAATTACTTTTATGGGAGGGACATCAACTCCCCTTGATCGTTAGTGAATTCCCTCTAAAACTCGTTGTGCTACTGACTCACTCGTAGCAAACACATGTAACATATATATAAATACTTTTGAAATGACCCCTCTATGATTTATAAGATATTACTCATCGTAAAGGCTCTCTTCTTTGTTTTAATCACATAAAACATATGGATTTACAATTCTCGTGAATATAGAGTCCAATTGTAGCGAGTACGATTTTCTCAGTTTTAGATTCTCGTGAACGTTATCCAAAATTGCAAACGATAATTCTGGGGAACAGGAGAACCTACTGATCAGTCTTTTCGGGTGCATTGGAAGTAAAATCAATTCAATTTTGTATAGGAAATAGAGAAGCTTTGTATTCAAAACTACTACTTTCCAACCACCCTAGTCTAGGAACCTACACATCGACATTTACTTGAAGTGACGGTTTAAGATTTTTTTTCCAATAAAATTCATACACATCCATTAACCAAAACCAGTTCATAACCCTTCTTCTTCCTCCATCTGTAATCTTCAAACCCCATGACAGAAGAACATAATTAGAGCGACTTCAGCAAAAGACTCGACATAATTTTAGAAAAATATAGAGCTGAGCTCCTGGCTGTGCAACAGAAAGTAGAAAAATTGAAGCACCAATGATCTGTCTTTAATACTGAATCGTCCACCGAAACTACCTTTGACCCTAAACCTACCCAAATCCAAAATCATATACCACGAACCCATCTTCCCCCACTTCCTCACCTTTACACCATCACAACCCACCCCGAATGCAAGCTCCCATATGTTGATGGTGGGTTGAGCGATCCCTCACCACCCTTCTCCATTACTTATTTTCTCCCTTCGCTTGCGCTACATTCCCTACACATAGTTTTTGCAAGGGAACAGTATAGGTGATGGGTGATCTAGAGATGTATTCACTTCCTCACCCTTCGAAGAACTCCCCGTATGGCATGGCATTTCTTCCAAAGAGGGAATGTGAGATGCTCATTTTAAGGGATGCGAGATCAAGAAGGGCAGTGAGGAGTGTTCCGACAGCTCTTGGGGGAGCGACCCTGCAAAGGCATGGATATGCCTTTGGTGGGATGGAATGAGAGACTTTAATTAAAACATAGTTAGAAGCCAGGAGGATCGATCTTCATTGAAGATTTCTCTCGGATGTTGCTGCCAGAGTCTTAGTTTAGTGTGTGTCTAGATTTTTTGTAGGAATTTCTTTGATGTAATTAATTTTCTTTTAATATGACTGTAACTAGTTTCTTTATAGAAATAGTTTTTTATAATTGCTGGTTCTAATATTTCTATTTTATTATTTTTATATTTTTTTAACTAACAGCGTCTGTTACTTACTAACAATTTTTTTTACTAACATTTTCTATTCAACTGGAAGTATATTTCTCCCAAGTTTTGGGGTAAGAATTTTGAATTTTTTTTTTTGCAGAATTATACACCCGATTACTAACATAATAGTAAACTAATAGGGAACTTTTCTTGTATGTCCCCTGTTTTGCAAAATGAGGACATTGTCTTATTTAAGTTTGAGGGGGATACACCACCTTTGTATAGATTAGTTTAGTTTTCTTTTTATTTTGAATTTTTTTAAAATAAGTTAATCATTATATGAGAATTATAAGAAAAAAAAATATAAAAATCCAAATTCTTAGCAAACCATCATAGTAGTAGTTCAAAAATCAAAATAAAAATAGTTACAATTCAAAGTAAAGCATCTCTAGAATACTGTATCAAAAGAATGTTTGAAACTATATGATTGATCTGAATTGTAAAATATTTTAGATTATAGTTTCAAAATCATAGAACCAGTGAGCTATAGAGCCTATTCCTCTTTATTCTGAGAGAAAAAGAGACTGTTTTTATTCATGCTTAATTTTCTTTAAACTGTTCTATTATTGCTGTCAAAATGAAATCTCATAATGCTGAACTTAGAATCAATATATTCTATGATTATGATAATTTATTTATTTAAAACTGTCTATTAAATATATCAAAGCAATAAGACATTCATATTAGTAAATCGTGAAAATGACCGAAGGCCATCTTTTTTTAATCAGAGCCAAAAAGTTAAAATCCCAGAATATTTTACCATTTGAACTCATATTAGAAGCCTAAAGACTAAATTTCTTTATACCAAAATTTTATAAACCCTTAACCATATGTACTACCCAAAACATTCTATTCTTAACCCTTACAATTTCTGAGAGTTTAGAATATAAAAGAAGGGAAGAAAAGAGAGTGAAAGGAGTATGAGTTAATAGATAAGGGATCTACTGAAAAGGATACAACTGAAAAAGAAATACAAATGAATAAAAATAAGAGAAAAGAAAAGAAAAAGAATGAAAAAATCGTAAAAGAAGATTTTGTGAAAAGAGAAGCAAAAAGCTTTCAAACTGAAAAAGAAAATAAAAAATAGGATTTACAAAAAGAAAAAGAAATGGGAAGAAGTTATCCAAAATAAGGATACTTATTTAAGCTGAAAAATAGAAGAAGAAGAGAAGGAAGAACTAAACTCTTTGAAATAATTTTGAATCCTCTTTACTTTTTTTGTTTGAAACCTTCTGAAAACTCAATACCCCATTACAAGCCGAAGGAAAGACCTTTGTGATTTACGATTTGCAAAAATATGAGTTTACTAGAGATATATGAAATAGATACTATGAATAAATAAAGAAATTATATGAAAAGAATTGATTATCCCTTCCATGAGATTTATCTTTTTAGCTGATTGTCCTTTGAATTTATTACGAACATATCATATTATGAGAACCCAAAATTTTGATTATTTTTGAGAGTATGCCAATAAGTGAGAGTTTGGATGAAAATATTTTTTAAAAAATGCAATTTAGAAAAATCTATGATGAATAAACTTTTCACTGATATGCACACACTCCATGCTATACAAGAATTAAAATTATTGAGTTCTGATCAAGGATAATTGTGATGATGGGAAGCTACGGATAAAAGATTTGAAATATTTTGAAATAATGAATATATAATGACTAACTAAATAATTAGTAGTGTACAAAAATTAGTTTATATTTTGAATTTTTAGTTTTGAAAAATCCAATTTTTTTTTAAGTTTGTAGGTCACTTCACTGAAAACTTTTAGGAGACTACAATTCCTCCACTAGGGATCACCTAGGGGTTTAAAGGCTTGTTGCATCTACTAAATGCAATCGTGCTCCCTACGAAAGTGATATTTAAAATTAAAAGTTTTAAATATTTTATGTTTCCTTGTTTGCTAGGGACTAGCAAAGCTTAAGCTTGGGGGTGTGATCAGTCACATAATTTACCATTTTATCACCCTTAACTTAGTGATGCTAGGCCATAGTTTGCTATTAATAAGTTAGTGATGTACAAATATTAACGATAAGCAGTAAATTAGAGCTTAAGTGTTAATCCATGTTAAAATGAACTCAAAAAGCAGTAAATAGATGATTAAGCGTTAAAGACGATTCACCAACAATAGGAAGGCTGAAAAATCGTAAAGATGATTCTTCAGAAAGCGACAAAAGAAGAAAGCGATTGATCCAAAATAAGAAATTATTAGCTGAAAGCCTATTGAAAATAGAAAATCGTGAATTACGATTTTTCAGAAAGAATAAGAAAGAAATCGTTATTTATGATTTCCTAAAAATAGAAGCTTCCTACTACACACTGTTGCTGTGGATCACGTGAGAGTTTAACACCGCCATATCAAGAATTAAAAGATTCCTGAAATTAGAAGTCTGGTGAACCACGGATCTAAGAAGATTGATAAAGATCTAATCCGAAGGACTCTGCTGCTGCTCAATAAAGAACAATCCAGAAGCACATCAACTAAAGAAAGCAATGAAAGATAAAATTAAGAATTAGAGTTATATTAGAAATTTTTTATTTTGAGTAGTTGCTTTTATTGGAACTAGATCTTTGTAAACTAACCTCTTATGATCTATAAATAAGAGGGCTTGGCATAGGAATAAGCATTAAAGAATTTCAGCATCAATTGACTCATGAGGTTAGATTTTCTTCCGATCAAAGTAGTGTAACATAGTTAGAGTAGATTAGATATCAGAGGTTTCTCAAGAGAGTGCTGAAGATTAGTGTAGATATCTGTAATTTCTCAAGAGCAATTGACGACTGCAGTTGAGGGGTGAAGGATATATTTTACTTTGCTTTCTAGTTTAGATTTTATTTACTTTGTAAACATCTCCAAGTTTTAATTTAAATTAACGACTCAGGTTAGAATTTGCAGATTAGTGTAACGGTTTTTACTTTTCCATCTTTAGTTTTTTAGAGTTTGATTGACGCCCAAATTTTTTGTTGATTGTTGATTAGATTAAATTTGTATTGATAGAATCTTAGACTTGATTGGTGGCCAATGCTAGAAGACTAGAAATATGGTGTAACGATGCGGTTTATTTTTATAAATATCCGAAAGCTGAAGATTAAAATTGATGACCTTAATCTGAAGAAGGAGGATTAGGATTTATTTTTATGCACTTTAGTTTAATAACCAATTCTTTTATTCATATTTCTCTAGTAGATTAGATTTTAAAGATAAATAAAAGTTTTTAAGATAGGGATTTAGATAAAAGATATAAACCAGGAATTAATTAGATAATGAAGTTCCTCGTGGGATCGATCCTATACTAGCTCTTCAATTTCCATTGTGCGCTTGCAATAGGTTAAGACTTGAATTTAATATATTTATTATACATAATAAGCAACCGATCAGTACCGTATCTAATGAGTTTCAAATGTTCAATGTGTGACAGCCCAAAATTTTCTAACTCAAAATCCGTGCCGTCCAATTACCGTTAAGGCGATCCACGAATTACCGCACACTTGGCACATTAAGACAAGCTGAACACAATGCTGATATCTCTAATTAAGCAGATAGTCATTATAATCAGTAAAAGAAAGTTTCACATCTATAATTTAAAATAGATCAAAATAATGGTTCTAATTCCATGCTAAGATATATGGATAAAGAACCAAAATGAACCACCGGTGATGGACAACCATCACCTAAACAATGGTTTATAAAATAATATCCAAAAATAATTACATGATTTACATTCTTAATTCAAAATGACTGATGTACCAAGCTCTAAGCACAAAATTTCTCAAATCTAACACAATCCCTATCTAGGTAAAAACTCCTCAGGCAGGGGCTCAATCTCCTCCTCAAGAAGGTATTCCGGATCACTTTTTAGATCCAAATCCTTCTCTAAATCCACACCTGTGACGTATTTTTAAAGGGTGAGCTAACAGTATAAGCTCAATAGGAGAACATCATAAGCTTTTACATCATATTAAAAGCATAGATTTCTATGACTGAGTTGCATAATTTACATGTTTCAAATAACTCATTTTTAAAGATGCATGGCTCGAAGTAAAACAAAATTTAACAGAATGTCGTAAGCATGTTTTAATTTCTAAATTCTTTTTCATAATTCGGATTTGTCTCACATTCCTATTTCACATCTTATCGTACTTAAACGAATAACTTTAATATAATCCCAAGCATATATAGCATTGGGAGCCACATATATACCAATGGGAATTCCAACCATCGTCATTTAATGAACCATTTTCACATATTGCATAAGCCCCTGCGTTGGGAGGGATGCTTGTGCCGAATGCAAAATTTTACTGTTGGCCAGTAAGAAAATGAACGGATATCCCATTGTATCGGAGCAGAATTTGGAATTCGTTTCACAAGAACCTTAAATCAAAGTGCTGATTTTAACTTATAGTTTAACTCCGTTTAAAGTAATTTACTTATAGCTAGATTTGAAGTTTAACACGATGTCCTGCTCACACATACTTATCACTCACATATACTTGTCACACAAACGTACTTATCATTTTCACCTTTAATTGCATGATTGAATCCATGTACAAAGCGCAAATAATACAATTCACATTCTTACTTACGTATCACATCACATCACAATTTCCATCTATTTAGTATTAATATAAATGGTTTAGGATATTTCTCCTACCTCAATCACGCTTCATGCAATTCAAGCTAATACAAGACTCCTCACAATAAATCATGCTTCAACCTACATCCCAATTCACCTAAGATTCCTTAGAAATGCTTTAGAAAGCCTAACAATCCATATTTATGAAGAATTCACACAAAAAGGTTCAAAATAAGCCAAACTCTAAATCTTGCGCGTGCGAGATATAGGGTCGGGCGCACGAATCAAAAGGCACACAAATAGCTTGGGTGCACAAGTGAAATGAAGCTTACTGAAGTTCCATATCCACTACTACCTCGGGCACACGAGGCTCATACGGCCTTTCTGAAGGTAGCTCGCACGAGTGAGAAATAAGGCTTGCACGAGGGAGTTCAATGGCACCTATCATCTCACACGAGCGAAGCATTAGAGGCTCACTGGGGGTCTCATCACTCGTTCGTGCGAGGCACGACTGCCTCTTTCTGAAGCCTCCTCTCACGCGCGACAACCAAAGCTCGCGCGAGCGAGTTTCAGAAACTCATTCAGATCTGAATTTGTCAAACTCGATCTTCTTGAGATTTCTTCTCCAATCACACCCACTCTTCTCACACAATTTTTAAGGCATACAGCCCTACAAAATTAACCTCCTTGGGAGTTGATTTCATACCTTCTACGCTAGTGAAACCAAGCGAGAAAAGGAGCGATTTCCCTTCTTTTACGCAATGGTTTTCCTAAACCCATATGGCTAAAATTAACGCTCCCCAATCTCCTCAATCGATGGCAATATCTCCGTCAACAAGATCGCTGAAATCACAAAGGTTTAGAGCCTCAAAGTAGACGGATTTAGTGAATCCTTTCTTCTTCTTCTTCACAATCCCTTTTTCCTTCTCTTTCTCTCTCTAATTTCTCTCACCACACAAGACAAAAGAGAATAGGGAATGACTCTCGTGAAGTCATCCCCACTTGCTCATCCAAACATTGCTTCCTTGTGAAGCACACACACACTCCTTGTGTGTTTGGCCTTATCTAAAAGCTTATCCAAAGCTTTCACTTGGTGTAAGGTCAAAACATCTAACATAGGTGTATGTTCTTGGCTAACACATCCAAGCCACTCATCGGATAGGTATGGTGTTAAGTCACAACGCCACTATGGCGTGTTAGTCACTTGTTTAACACCTCCTAATGAACTCAACCAATTCCTAATCCACATGTTCTGAGCTAGATCCGAAATGGTACAGGACACCGTGACTGACACGTTCCAAAATTTAGGGATATTACATCCTCCCTACTTTATAAAATTTTCATCCTCGAAAATTGACTGAGGTCACCAGGTTAGCAACATGTAAATCAAAGAATCTCGTTTGGACATAAATACACTCATCAAATGGAAATGCTGCTATCTTGATCCTAAAACCACACAAAACAAAAATTTGACATGTCCATCTCTTGCATGAAAACACATATACATCTCCAAAATTTGCAAAAATAGCCATAACTACTATATATCCACACTTCACACATTTACTCATCCAAAAATCCAAACAAGTACACCACCCACATAACCCACACATCCATAATAGTAACAGAAAGAGGATTGGATCACACATCCAATTCAAAGATTGGTCAAAAGTGACCCACAATTGTACCTGCATTAAAATCAATAATTTATCACCTACACCAATGTCTACATAGCGACACATTCCACACACTCACCACCACATACACAACCTACATGAAAAGCTATTCACAAACCACACATTGACACCGTTATAAGCTAACCAAGCATTCACTATACACATCCTTAAATGTGACTTGAACATAATTGGATCACACAGCCAATGGAACACTTGGGTAAATTTTGCCCCCACAATTGTACCTGTATAAAAACTCAAAATCTAATAGACAGACAAATCTCAAATTCTAACACTCAAATCTGAAAATTCACTTGTATAAGCATGCGAATCCAAAACCATTCACATTTTCATTCAAAATTAGAACTTCTATATTTCCAAGTTAAACCTATAACCCATCCACATGTGACAAGATCAAACCATTTACATGTGACAAAATTAAACCATTTACATGTGACACCCATGCCACCATAGTTTTAAATACGCAATATCATTCAAAATGAAAAAAAATATCAACACGTTACATCCTCAAAATGCTGAACACATTGACATTTCCAAAAATAAATTCTATATTCCTAGATCGCAGCTAATCCTCAGCACCACCCATGTGCGTATCGTCATCGTCACACGCGCCACCAACTCCGAATCCAGAAGCACCTGATGTTGAAGCTCAGGCCATGGTCATACGTTGCATGTAGTCAGCAGGGTACATGTAACGCGTAGCCTCCGCGTGCAAGGCCTCATGGGAGTTGAGCTGGCTCTTCAGATTATCATTTTGTCACATGATGTTGGTGAGCGCTTGGTCCTGTAGGCTCATCCGATGAAGTAACTTTGTGTAGAAGTTCTCGTCGGGCTATGGAGGGGCTTGCTGTGGTGGTAGTATCGGTGGCTGAGCTGCTTGCTCGGGTCCTGGGTGAGGGGGTTGTTCTTGTTCTTGTTCTTGTTCTTGTTGCGCATGTTGTGCAATTTCTCGTTTCCTTCTCCTTCTAACACTAGCTTGAAGGCTAGTGTAATTTAGATTCAGGTCCTTAACCTGATAGGTCCTAACATTATCAGTGAATAGGGTTTCATTTGGGTGAACCTTATAATTATCGGCATCTGTAGAGGGCTCGTACTGGTCAATCGTCCTTGAGATTAATCGAGCATAGGGTAATCGGACGATCACTGTGGGAACTGCTCCAGACCGAGTACGCTCACGAGCGTATTTCATTCCTTCTCTCACCAAGGTAGGTGCATTAAATCACCTATTTTGGTGAGCTGGAAATAGAGCTTGAAGGAATGGGTCGTGCCGTTCTTGCTCATGGCCTAAGGGATAAAAGTTCTTCCTGATAATATATGTCTAAAGGCCATAGGCGTTATGACAACTGGGCCCTCGTAACCGATTTATCGGTTTCGGTCTCTCTGTTGGTCATGTGGGTGACAATGTGTTCAAAGTTCACTATCTCATAGATCGGGGACCCCGCACCCCCATCCTCCAAAAATTCCCAAGAGCAATTCGTTACTCTACCGATATCTTTTTGGTAAAAAATTAGGGTTTTCTCGTCAATGGTGACAATTAACTCAGTGTTGGTAGGGTCGGTTCGTAAGGTTTGGTAAAATAACTTAACCAAATGTGGGTAATAGCTATCAAAAAATGGTCGTAGAATTGATAGCATCCCGGTTTAGGCAAGATAATTGTGGGTCCACTTTGTGACCGGTTGGTCCTTGAAAATTTCCTTATGAATCGACCATTCCGTCTCAAATACTTTAGCCTCCCACCATTTGGCAGGTTGAACATGAGGATTCGGTGGAGGATCCACTTTGGCTCTCTTGGAACTCGAAGGTTTCATGGCTAATTTCTTTCTAGGCTTTGGTTATTTTGATGCCATTCTAGGGTTTTCTATGAAAATGAAAGAATTTAACTTCCAAAAAATGCAAAACTCACCTTCTTCGTGAATAATATTCGAGGAATGTCGTTTGCAATGGATGGCACGATCGATTTAGAAGAAAACCCGATAGATTACGTGAAGAAAGTAGAAGAAACCCTAAAAGGCCTCTTTTGTTTCATGTGAAATGGTTAAGAAAAGGGTTTAAAACCATTATATATTCCGATTCTCTTGTGCGCGACTTATAAAGCTCAGGCGCGCGAGCTCTCAGTCTCTCACTAGAAATCTAGTCCCCCTATTTTTTGTTCTTTCTAAGTGACTCATGCGAAGTGAGCTTGGGACCTCGGGCGCGTGAGTCTTAGTAACTGACAGGGAATCGAATTCCCTTCCTATTCTTCCCTTCCTGAGTGCCTCATGCGAGCAAGTATCAAAACTCAGGCGCGTGAGAACACATGTACCTTTTTTTGTGTTTATTTTTGTTTTACCTTTCATTTCTCCTACTTTCAACATCTTTTGTACGCTATTTGAGACACCATTTGGCACCAATTCTAGTACCTAAAATGCGTATTTTCGAATTATGTTATGCACTTAATCACAACGATTTCACACTAATCTAACACCATTCCACAAGCAAATTTGGATAAAAAATCATATTACAAAACTTGAAATTTTACATGGTCTACTCAAACAACTGCTGACACGCATTGCATATGTCCGACTCGTGTTCCCATGTAGCTTCTTCCGGTGAATGGTTTTGCCATCTGACAAGTATTAATGGAATCTTTTTGCTGCATAGTACATGTTCCTTCTGATCAACAATTTACAGTGACTCTTCTTGAACCATCAAGTCTTCCTGATTTTGATCGGTTGGTAATCTAGGACGTGAGTTGGATCTTTCACGTATCATCTCAGCATCGACACATGAAACACATTATGCTTGAGAGTTATGATGGTAGAGCAACTTGATAGGCAACCTCTCCAACACGTCCCAAAACTTCAAAAGGTCCCACGCAATGTGGTCTCAGCTTTCCACGCTTCCTAAAATGCATCACACCATTAGTAGGCAAAATCTTGACGAAGACATTGTCTCCAGCCTGAAAGAAGTGTACTGCATTAATATTATAACTATACCTACATATCCATCCTAGTTTGCATCATGACTAAGGCATTAAGTTTACCTGAAACTCGATGCTTGTTCTTTTAAGGTTGGCATAGCTCTTTTGTCAGCTCTGTGCGACCTTTAACCTTTCGCAAATCAAACGTACCGCTTTAGTGGTACTTTCAATAATTTCTGGATCCAAAACAAACTTTTCTCCCATTTCTTCCCAATTGATTGGAGATCAACATCGTCTCCCATACAAAGCCTCATATGGTGCCATACCAATACTCCTCTGATAGCTGTTGTTGTATGCGGACTCGATCAGGGGTAGATGTTGATCCCATGATCCCTAAAAATCAAGCATACAAGCTCGTAGCATGTCTTCTATGATCTGGTTTACTCTCTCAGTTAGACCATTTGTCTATGGATGAAGCACTGAATTGAAGTCCAACCTCGTACCCATCCCTTCTTGAAATTTTTGCTAAAACTGTGACGTATACAATGGATCTTGATCTAAGACAATGCTCATAGGAATACCGTGCAATCATATAATCTCTCTCATGTACATTTCTGCAAGCCTACTTGTCGTATATATTATATTGTATGGCAAGAAATGGGCTGACTTGGTCAGTCTATCGATGACCACCCAAGTGGCATTGTGCTTCCTCACTATCTTTGGAAATCCTAAAATAAAATCCATGGAAATGGATTCCCATTTCCACTTTGGCATCGGTAGTTGTTAATCTCTGAATTATGTCACTTTCTACCTCCTAACCTAGCCTTTGATAGACCTTTGAGCTGTTTAATAACTAGTTTTTAAGTGTGTTTGTGTAGTTAGTAAAAATGAGCATATTAGTGTAGTAATCCATCCAAAAAAATGCCAAGAGGAAGAGAATGAGAGACAACCAGTGAAGCTGGTGGAAAGACAGTGATTGAACCATGGTGGTCCCCAGCATGTGAGCTATTCAGCATGCCCTAGACCCCTAGAAGTCTTGCAGTGAAAGAGAAGTGGGGCCCACACTTAATGGAGTGCAATAGTAGGGTGGACAATGCAACAGAGAAGTAGAACCTTACCCTCGAGCAATTCAGAAGACTGCTGCAGTAACCACTCAAGCACTTCAGAGAACCTGTTGAGCAGCTCTAGACCTTTAGATAACATCCACTTGAGCTATCTCGAGTAGATGCACCTTCAGAAATTCTAGCTCAAGCAGTTAAAGAAAGAGCAATACATCCTCTAGAGTACTTCTTGAGTCATTCTGAACCTTTCAGAAACCATTCACTTGAGCAGCCTTTAGAAGCTTTCTACCTGTCGAGGACCTCTTGAGATTTTATGCTTGAAGTTGCCTGAAGCTCTAACCACTCGAGCAACTTTATCTATTCAAGTCTCTAGCCACTCGAGAACCATTCAGAAGCACCCTATCCACTCGAGATCTGCTCGAGATTGTATACGTGAAGCTTCATCCACTCGAGGCTCGGGTTCCAGCTGCTATATCCGGACTTCAAGGGCATTTGTGAAACTTTCATAGCACTTGGGGCACATTTCCCAATGTGAAGTACTTTTCCTAACTGTCATGAGAAATACTTGGCTATAAATGAGCCACATCAGTAGAATCCTAACTAATTTGATTCTCCTTTTCTCTGATTGGCTAAGGCAAAAAGCTACTTTATGGATTGTATATATAGGATGTAAGCAAGCAGAAAAAGGTATCATAGGTAAGGGAACTAGCCAGGATATTCTTGCCTTAGTTCATTGTTATTCACTGAAAAGTACCACTTTTCACCTCTTAACTTAGCCTTCGCTGGACCTTGAAGCAGACTAATAACCATTTGTTAAGTGTGTTTTGTAGTTAGCAATAAAATGTGCCGCTTAATACAAACTCCTTACTTTTGGCCCAAAAGAGAGAGAGAATGCACTCAAAGATGACAGCTGAGACAATGCCGGATGGAACACCTTGGTAGTGCTCACCATGGTGACTCATTGTTGTTGATCATCATTGACCAAAGTCTAGTAGATGAATGAAGTTAGCTGAGGAAGGAGGAGACTATGACAGCAGCAAGTGCAATGCACACGAGCAGTAAAAGATAGACCTCGCAGAGTTGAGGAGCTTCCTTGCGATGCTAAAGATGCAGTGGAAGAGGCCCTTGTGTAGATATGCCATGCCATCAGGAAGACAGCTGAAATGACCTCGTGAAGATCTGGCAGGTTAAAACTCTCAGAATTTTCCCTTGCAATGCTCTCGCAGAGATCAAGCCTCAAAGCAACCGCGTGAAGAACCCAGTGAGTCCATATGTACACTGAATAGAATGTCACCTCGCGTAGTTCTCATGTAGCCCTAGATGAGAGAGATGCCCAAAATTCTCTTCACGTAGATCTCGTGCACTATGAAGCCTTACCATTGACTATGCGAGCACAGGAGCATAACTGCACGAGTACTTAGTGAGAGAGAGAGCTTCTGAAGCTCTACTACACAAGAAGTCTAGGCACTCTAGATAATCTCCGCGATAGCATTACAATGCAAAGGAACAGTGTGACGAATTGGAGATTCACTAGGCGAGCAAACACTTCCCACCAGCCAAAGGCGACTCTGCGAAGGCAAAGCAACTATGCGAATGAGCTAAAAGTAGATACAGCCCCGCGAAGCATGGGCTCTCCACTTCTTAATTTTAATTCAAGGACTTTTTGGGAATTTCCCAAGGCTAGGGCACACTTTCCTAAGTGAAAATTTTGAGGCACATATCTCCAAGCGTCTAAGGGTTGAAATAGTGCCACGCCTGCTAGAAAAATTAGGGTTGATCTCTTTAGAGCCAAGGCTATTTTGACAGAGTATATAAGCTGTTCTTAGAGTTTATTATTTTCATCTTTACTTCATCCTCTGCTGGTTGAGAGCTCTAGCAGGCTAGGGTTAGGGTTTGATCACCTCTTTTTCCTATTTTTCTTCTCTCTTAGCCCAACACTTGCTGGCTAATCCCCCTGTAAGCAGTTAGGTTTAGTTTTGTTTCAGTCTTGTAATAGATTTTGTAGACATTGGGATCGTGGATGAGCAGTTGTGTAAAGGCTGCAACCAGAAGACAGTTCTTTGTAAGTTTTGCTAGTATCAATGAACTGCTATTTTAATGCTTAATCAAATCTAAAGATCTTATGGTTTCTTCAGATGTCTATAGGACCCATATATTTGGGACTAGCCCATTCAGTTTCTAGTAGATCTTTTGCTTACCATCTAATTTCCCTTGGTTTGACAGCCCCATTGAAAGTAATTCTAGATCTGTAGTGAGATCCAGGGAGCTCGGAGGCCAGTGGACTATGGTGGCTGCAACAGTTTTTATGTTCTTTCTCAGACCTCTGTAGGATGGACAGACCAATGGGATACCCTGTGACCATTCTAGTTGATAGAGTATAGCCCTAAGGTTGTGTCCATTCACATGTTTAAGAAGGATTCTTCTCCTCTGCACATGAGCTTCTAGAGCCTTGTGAGGAAGTTTGTACAGTAACTGGCTCCCCTCTGTCTTACCTAATCGACATCAAATATTAGATTTGGTCTCTTTGTAGTAATGCAGTTTGAAGCTGAGTCATTGCAAGCCTTTTGTAGCAATGGCCAGCTGAATCTAAAGCCCTATTCAACCTATTGTATGGTCCTTTTGTGGGTACTAGTTAGCAGTTAGCCTTAGCAAAGCACTTAGGATCTTATGGGTTGGAATACCTATGGATGTTAGCCAGGTCTGTGCGCAGATCTAGGGAGCTTGTAGCACTGACATTACATAGTACTGCAATAGTATTCATGGCTAGAGCTGATCTAGTGGCTGTGGAAATGATCAGTCCACTCTTCTGGATTAGACTAGCGAATTTTTAGTTTAACTAATAGGATTTGACAGACTCTATCGGATACCTTGTGACCATTATGGTGGACATAGTATAGCCCTAAGAGCGCCCCAAGTGGCATGGGTTAAACTGGGAGCTTATACCTTGTTGAGACTATTAATAGTGTCTTAGCAAGGAGCATTGTAGAGACAGACTAAATCAGAGTTACATTACTGCATCATTAACTCTAGCTCAACCTGTTTACTTCTCATAATTTTTATATTTTATTTTGGCACACACTACCACCATCCTCCTCTTAACCCTTTCTTTAGCTATAGTATATTCTTGTTTTTCCCTAGTTTTTAATATAGCTTAGTGACACTTAAACACCCCTCTCTTTAGAGTTGCCAGATCTGTAGCTAGATCTGGAGACTACTATACGACCCTCGAGGTTTCAGATCAATACTCTCTGTGGGACAAACTCTTACTTATCAAAACTTGCTACAATAGGCCCCGTATCTTGCAGGACTGTGTGTATTTTTAGACTTGCTGCTTTGTGTTTTTAAATCCACTTTTGATTTATTTTTACTAACATATTCTTATCACTGTTTTCAAATAAAGTTAGCAACAAGCATCTAAAATACCCTATCATTTATCTTTTAGGGTTAGGTCATTTTTTTTTCTTCTTTCCTTAGCTCAACAATGTTGGGCTAAATCTTTGTAATAGATAGGGTTGATTTAAGCTGTAAAAGGACTGTGTAAGAATATTATAAAGGGTGGTCAGGAGGTCTCCAGAGACTACAGCCTTGAGGGCTAATCCATTGTAAGTACCTTTTAAGCAATGAAAAGCTGTTTTTACTGTTTCATTAAATCTGTAAGTTCTTGTGTTTTGCATTTAAATCTGTATAGATTTTCAGTACCTAAGGATGCATGAGCTTGTAGCCTTGTAAACATAGTGACTGTAGTGGTTTTCTTGTTCTGACTTTTTAAATCCCATGACTGGAGTATATCCCTAGGATATCTTGTGACCATTCAAGTGGACAGGATATAGCCCTAGGACTAGTCAATATCTCAGGGTTGGATTAGATTCTTCTTCTTTGGATTTGTGCTTGTAGCCAAATGAGGGACAGCTGCAGTTCCAGCTCTTGCTCTGCCTTGCCATGTCTTTTTCAGTAAAAAACAATCCCTAGCTATTTACTTCCCACATTTTCTGTTTATTTTATCAAACCATTTCCATCCTTCTTTAAATCCCCTTTATTTTATTATAGTTTTTAATTTTTGTTTTATTTCTATTTTTAGTTAGTTGTGACAACCCCAAAAATACCCTCTTTTTACCTTCCTTCCCTAGTTTAGGTTCAGAGCTGCCAGATCTATAGCAGATCTGGAGGTTTACTATTATTTTTTTAGATCATTAATCCCTGTGGGACAAACTCTAACTTATCAAACCTTGCTACAACAACCTGGATCTTACAGGACTGTGGTTGTTTTGGAATGTGTTCTATTCCATCTTCTTTTGTCCTTTTGTTTTATTTTTTCCCCCCATTTCTATCATATTTTGACCATTTTTTATAATAAAAAGAATACAATCAAATAGTACAACAAGTTTTTGGCGCCATTGTCGGAGATTTTAGATCTAAGTAGTAGATCTGAGTTTTTATTTATGCTTTCATTCAGATTTGTTTACTGCATTTGTTGTGTTTGAATAAATTACTGCTGTATTTTTGGGATTTGTGCAGATTTGAAGCAGTAGCAAAGAGGGAGAAATTAACTTGCAGCTCCCTTGTTATAGTTTCATCTTTGCTTTCCTTATTTCAGCAGTAGTATTTAGCGTTTGTTTTTTTTTATATTTGCTGTAAGTTGCCTGTTTACTTGCTGTGTGTGTCGTATGCTGGGAAGAAGGTCACTCAATACTAAGTTAGAACCTTTAAATCCTGAGATAGAGAGAGTCCTTGACCTAGGCAAACAGCACATACCCCTGTTGAACCTATAGAGCCATTTGAGATGGGAGATCAAACTAGTCCCTAAGAGATTACTATGCACCAGGGGCATATTCATCCCCTTTTGCATTCAATTCCCCACAGTTGAGGATAATTATGAGATTAAATCTCAGACCATCCAAATGGTACCATCCTTTCATGGATTAAGTAAAGAGGGCCCTTACAAGCACATTGATGAGTTTCTTTCCTTATGCACTGTATTTAAAATTGCTGGCCTAGGAGATGAAGCCACTAAAATGAGGCTTTTTCCTTTTTCATTAAAGGATAAGGCTAGAAATTGGCTTAACATGCTCCCAACAAATAACATTACATCTTGGAATGCCCTACAGTGTCAGTTCTTGGATAAATTTTTTTCCATGAGCAGAACCAGCCAGTTGAGAAAGAGCATCATTTCTTTTGCTCAGTTCCCAATATAAAATTTTCATGAAGCCTGGGAAAGATTTAAGGAACTGCTGAGATAGTGCCCACACCACCAAATTCCCAAATGACAACTTGTTCAAAGCTTTTACCAGGGGATTGATTCTAAAAGTAGAGATATGGTGGATGCTTCATGTGGTCACATGTATCTTAGTAAGACTGATGAAGAAGCTTGGGACTTGTTTGATATTATCAGTAAAAACTCTATGCAGCAAGAGACTTTGTCAAGAAATGATATTGAGCTTGCTGCAAGAGCTATAAGAGAACCCACTTCTTAAAGGGAAATTGTATGAATTAAATGTGTACAGTGACCTAGAGAAGAAAGTGGATAGTTTATTTCAGAAATTTGATAAGGTGCTGAGTGCGTTGCAGCCCTAAATAGCTACAGAAGTTGGAGAGGCATGTATGATATGCCAATCACCCATACACTCACTGTTAAACTGTCCATCTGCTGGTCAATATCCTGAGTTGGTAATGGAGCATGCTAATGCTACTTAATCATATGAGCAGCAGCCTACTGTGTATCCTTGGAGGAACCACCTTAATTTGAGGTGGAGACAAGATAATTTTCAACAACCCAAGTAGCAACAGACATTGCCCTATAGACCATCCTAGCAGTATAATCAAGGTTATGTTTACAGATAGCAATTCCCTCAGTCAGTGGCACAACCAACCCAGTTGACCTTGCCACCACCATAGACCAGAGCACCCTCCTTTGAGGAGCAAGTTTTGTCCTCACTACAAAACCACAGCTCCCTGTCACAGACTGTGAACTCCCATAGTCAGAGTATAAAAAAGATTGAAGACCAGCTGGGTCAAATTTCAAATACTCTGACTAAGCGAGAAGAGGGTAGGCTGCCAAGCCAGACAATGACCAACCCCAAGGCATAGTTTATGATTGGTGAAGCTTCCTCAACTCATGAGGAAGCTAAGGCCATTACCACCTTGAGGAGTGCTAAAGTGGTAGATAACCAAGTAGGCTGCGAGCCAAAGAAGAGTGCAGAAGGAGAATACTCAGTTCCTCTTGTTGAGCAACATGAGGAAAATAATGGGGCTATTTTTAAACCCCAATAGTTGAAAAAAATTAAAAGACCAAAAATAGTACTTGTGGATGCTAGGCCAGCAGTTGAGGTACCAGCAGTACCTCATCCCGCCATTTCCTCAAGCTTTCAAAGGGCCTTCTCCTTTTGATAAAGGGAATGCCAGAGTGGAGGAGATGTTGGACACATTCAAGCAGGTGAAAATTAATTTACCTTTGCTTGATGCCATTAGGCAAGTCTCGGCCTATGCTAAGTTCCTTAAGGATTTGTGCACTCAAAAGAGAAAAGCTAAGATTCATTTGTCTAAGAGAATTTTTGTAGGAGAAAAAGTAAAATATGTTTTTTCCATAGCTACACTAGTTAAGCTTCAAGACCTAGGGGTACCTACCATCCCCTGCATCATAGGTGACCACACCATAGGAAGAGCTCTCTTGGATTTGGGAGCTAGTGTCAACCTGCTTCCATACTTAGTGTATGAGAAGTTAGGTTTGGGGGAGCTAAAGCCCACACCTGTGGTCCTCCAATTGGCTGACAGGTCTGAGAAAAAACCTATGGGCATTGTGGAAGATGTGTTGATGGGGAGTAGATACATTTTTCTACCCAGCTGATTTTTTGGTATTAGACATGGAGCCTACCAAGTGCAACACTCCAATACTTGTCATTTTGGGCAGGCCATTTCTGGCCACTGCCAATGCTTGCATTCAATGTAGGTCTGGAGTGATGGAAATCACTTTCGAAAATATGAAAGTTAAGCTGAATGTGTACATGACTGCCAATCAGCCTTAGTTTGACAATGGGGACTGTTTTGCAGTAGATCTCATAGATGAATTAGTGGAAGAGACCTTACCTAGACTACTGGAATGGGATAAAGTGTTAGATAATTTTGAGGAAGTGTGGACTAAGGTTGTTGAGAAGGAGTCCCCCACTCTAGTTGTTGAAGAAATGAACACACTGGATTCTTCAGTGGGCCTAGTTCACCACCTACATGGAGACCTACCTTGCTGCCCCTCCCTCAACCCTCCAAGGCACCTTTGCTGCCTTCTGTGGAAAGTCCACCAGACCTGGAGCTAAAACAACTCCCCGATTCTTTGAAATATACATTCCTAGGGCAGAATAAAAAACTGTCAGTAATTATATCCTCCTCTCTCACTAAGGAGCAGGAGGAGGAATTACTTTGTGTACCCAGGAAGCATAAGAAAGTCATTGGATGGACAATTGTTGATTTGGGAGGAATTAGTCCATCTATTTACATGCACAAAATTCACTTGGAAGAGGGTTTCAAACCCTCAAGGGAAATGGAGAGAAAGCTGAACCCTCATATGCAGGAAGTAGTCATGAAAGAAATTGTCAAATTGCTGGATGCTAGAGTCATTTACCTTATTTCTGATTCTGAGTGGGTATCACCTATCCAGGTGGTCCCCAAGAATTCTGGCATCACAGTAATACCAAATGAGTCTGGAGAGTTGATGCCAACCAGAGAGACCACTGGTTGGAGAGTTTAAATAGATTACAAGAAATTGAACTCGAAGACTAGGAATGAGCATTTC
Source organism: Chloranthus sessilifolius (assembly GCA_021018995.1). Lineage (NCBI taxonomy): Eukaryota > Viridiplantae > Streptophyta > Magnoliopsida > Chloranthales > Chloranthaceae > Chloranthus > Chloranthus sessilifolius. Next base: position 48,047,869 of record CM037594.1, on the reverse strand, counting down.
CCTTTACCTTTTATTGATAAGATTTTGGACAAGTTGGTAGGGTGAGCCTATTACTGCTTTCTTGATGGATATTCTGGTTACAACCAGATACCAGTGTATCCTCAAGACTAGGAAAAGACTACTTTCACCTATCCATTTGGCACCTTTACCTATAAAAGGATGCCATTTGGACTGTGCAATGCTCCTGCCGCTTTTTAAAGGTGGATGTATGCCATTTTTTCTGATATGATTGATAAGTTTTTAGAAATCTCCAGGGATGAATTTTTAGTTTATGAGGATAATTTCAGTCAATGTTTATAACACCTCTGTCTTGTGCTTCAAAGGTGTGAAGCAACCAACATGGTTTTGAGCTGAGAAAAGGGCCACTTTATGGTCACCCAAGGAATTATGCTTGGCCATGTGGTATCTCAAAAGGGCATAGAGGTTGATAAGGCAAAGATTGACTTGATTTCACATCTGCCCCCACCAGAAATCATCAAACAAATCAGATCATTTTTAGGACATGCTAGTTTTTATAGAAGGTTCATTAAAGATTTCAGCAAAATCTCCAAACCCTTGTGCCACTTGCTATGTCGAGATATGCCATTTGTGTTTAATGTTGAATGTGTGAGGGAATTTAAGATATTAAATTGTTTGACCTCTGCCCCAGTGATCCAGACCCTAGTTTATACTCTACCCTTTGAATTGATGTGTGATGCATCTGATTTTACTGTTGGAGCTGCTTTAGGACAGAGAAGAGAGAAACTACTCTGTGTAGTTTACTATGCCAGTAAAATATGGACAGAAGCTCAACTGAATTATAAAACCACTGAGAAAGAGCTTCTTGCTGTAGTGTTTGCTTCGGACAAATTTAAACCTTATTTACGAGGGTTTAAAATTGTAATTTTTACTAACCACTCTGCCCTGAAATACTTGCTGACAAAGAAAGATGAAAAACCTAGGCTGATTCGATGGATCTGACTCCTACAGGAGTTTGAACTCGAGATCAAAGAAAAGAAAGGGGTAGAGAATGTGGTAGTTGATCACTTATCCCAGATTGTGATTGATGAGAGTGCTGCAACACCACATAAGGATTCATTTCCTGATGAGCAATTGTTTTCCATCAAGTCAAGTTTGCCCTGATTTGCAAATATTGTAAATTACCTCGCTGTAGGAAGGATCCCTTCTCACTGGTCTAAGATGGGCAAAGACTTGTTCTTTTCACAAGTCAAGTATTTTTTCTGGGAGGATCCTTACCTCTATAAATATTGTGCTGACTAGGTGATCAAGAAGTGTGTCCCTGACAATGAAGTTCACAGTATTCTGACTATGTGTCATAAAAATGCATGTGGGGGTCAGTTTGGAGGAAAAAAGACAGCAACTAAGGTGCTATAGTGTGGTTTCTATTGGTCATCCTTGTTCAATGCCATTGCAACCCATCCTTGCTGTTGAGCTATTTGATGTATGGGGGATAGATTTCATGAGTCCTTTCCCTCCTTCAATGGGCTTTAATTTCATCCTTGTGGTTGTTGATTATGTTTCTAAATGGTTGGAAGCTATTGCCACAAGGAAAAATGATCATAGAGTTGTCCTATGGTTTGTAAAAGAAAATATTTTCTCTAGATTTGGCACCCCCAGAGCCATCATTAGTGATGGAGGGAGCCAGAGCTTGCTCAAAAAGTATTCTGTTACTCATATAATTGCTACTCTATACCACCCACAGACTAGTGGGCAGGTGGAGATTTCTAATAGAGAAATCAAGCATATTCTGGAGAAAATAGTCAGGACAGTCAGAGAGGATTGGTCCCTGAAATTGACTGATGCATTGTGGGCCTATAGGGCAGCCTATAAGACCCCTATAGGGATGCCCCCATTCACATTGGTTTATGGCAAAGCTTGTCATCTCCTAGTGGAGTTAGAGCACAAGGCCTATTGGGCCATAAAAAGTTTAAACATGGATCAAACTTCTGCTGGTTTTAACAGCAAGCTGCAACTGCTTGAGCTGGAAGAACTTAGGCTGGATGCCTATTTAAATTCTAGAATTTACAAGGAGAAAGCCAAGGCCTTCTTTGATAAGAACCTTCTTAGAAAGGACTTTACTGATGAAGCTAAGGTATGACTTTTCAATTCAAAGCAAAAGTTTTTTTCAGGCAATTTAAGATCCAGATGGGATGGGATATATACTGTCATTCATGCATTCCCATCTGGTGCTGTTGCGATCATGGACCCTACTTCTGGAAGGGTCATGAAAGTCAATGGTCAGAGGCACAAACTTTGTGTTGATAATATTGTGGAGCCTTCTGAAACCATTCACTTTCAAGAACCTCCTACTGATGTATGATCTCCAACCCTGTGTCATGTGCATCATAGCTATTGTGTGTGGTTTAAATTTCTATAAATATTATCTTATTTTTGTGGTCTATTGTTTTGAATCTTGATGTATGCTGTGAGTGCTGTTTTGTTCAATGTTATGTTGTGCTTTTGTGTGTGGATGTGTGTTTAACATTAGGAATCCTTGATCTTTGATGTATGAGAGTGTGCCGGTCAGCACAAGTGTGAACTGAGCTATTTTTGGCCTTCTCGAGAAGATCAGGAGCCTTCAGCCATCCTCTCGAGGCAGTTATATGAGTATTCAACATTCTCGAGAGGATCCTGCGTTGCAAAGCAGCCTCTCGAGACACTTCACCTAAAGTAAATGCTAGCCTTGACAGACTAATATGTATAAATGGCATCCGCTCGAGATCCCATCGAGCTGTTTTGTGTTGAAGACCCAGCCTCTCGAAGCTAGTATAGAAGCCTCTTGTGCAAATCATACTCTTAGCATACAACCTCGACAGGCTCCTCATAGGTTTGAATCAGTGAGGACACTGCTCCTCATAGGTTTGGGGATGTGACAAGTTCTGCCAATGAAGTAGTTAACCCAAGTGCAGCAGAGTCAAGTAAGTAAAGATAGGAATGGAGCCATGTTCACCTAAGAATCATGAAAATTAAAGAAATTTAAAAATTTTGCAGACCTTTAGGCATTACAAGCTTTTAAATTTTAACTTTTCCATGATGTGAACACCAAGTAAACTCACTTGTATCAGTACTGAGTGAATCATTAAAGAGAGAAAAAGGTAAGGACATACTTAAAAGTTTAATGGAAGACCATAACCAGTGAGAGTTGGGCCTACAAAATTTTTTTTCTTCCTTCAAAGAGTGACTGAGGCAATTATTCTAGCTCTAAGGGCTGGCTAAGGAAATGCCCTCACTAGAAGTTAGGCACCTCCAAGTTGAAACAACTGACAGAACTCATGAAACCTAGGAAAGGATCAAGGCCTTCTCTTGGACAGTTTGAGCTTAAACAAACCAAATCTTAATCAACTGCCCTTGTGCACACACCTGTTGAGCCTTAATTTCTAATTTTCTTCAAAATACACCTGACTACTTGCACCTGAACCTATGGACCTGACTCAAACCTACCCTCACTCTTAGAATTCAGAAGGTAAAAGAGAAGGAGCTAAAGATGGACAAGATAGGGTCAACGTTGGGTGAATGGAGAAGAGATACCTAAAGTTGAGTAGTGTAGTAGCTAAGGAAAGAGGTGACAAGTCACAAACATAAAAATAAAAACAAAAACAGAAAGAAAAATGCAAGAAAAGAAAGAAAAATAATAATGAAGAGGAGCGAGAGAGGAGTCAAAAGGAAAAGTTCATTGGAAAAATCAAAATGAAGAGGAGAAGCTGACCACTTCAAGTCTGAAAAATTTGAAATAAAATGAAAAGGTACTAAACTAAAAATGGGTGGAGTCATGAATCACCTCCTTCACTTACTGATTTCTCAACTTTGAATCCCTTTTCAACCTTACATTCTTTATAACCCACTTCATAAGCCACATTACAACCTAGTTAAAGACCTTATGATCCAAAGTTGAATGTACTGTCATGAAGAAATAAGGAGTTGTCAAATCTATGGTGAGGATATGCCAATGATGCCAGGACTTAGGTGCTTTGCCTATGCTCATGCTTACAGACCCATTTGGGGGCTGTGACTGCTCTTGAGCTTGAGAGAAAATGAAACCCTCAAGGTCCCTTATGAGAGTATGCCCTGGTGAGTATTGGGTCTGATGTTGAATGTATTGGGCATGGCCTATAACCTAATTTTTGAATTAGTGATGAGCTCAGTGCTGACATACATGTATTGTCCCCCTTGATGTGAACTAATTGGAACTGTTGTGCACTCATGTAGAGGTTGTGAAGATTAAATGTCTGTACTTTTCATGCCCAAATTCCTCACATTTTTATTGAATCAAAGGTGAACTGATGCTTTGTTTCTTGATAGCTGACTTGATATTGTTGCACCTTTGTTAACTGTTTCATTGAGAAGTTTGTGGGTATCTTCATTAAAAACCCTCAGAAGATTTCACTCCTCCACTAGGGATCACCTAAGGGTTTAAAAGTCTTGGTACATATGCTAAATGTATCCATGCTCCCTACGAAAGTGACATTTCAATTCTTAGAGTAGTTGTTTTAATTTCTCCTTTGCTCAGGGACTAGCAAAGATTAGGATTGGGGGTATGTTATTCACTAAAAAGTGCCACTTTTCACTTAACTTAGCCTTTACTGGACCTTGAAGAAGACTAATAACCTTTGTTAAATGTGTTTTGTAGTTAGCAATAAAATGTGCAGCTTAATATAAACTTCTTGCTTTTTGGCCCAAAAGAGAGAATACACTCAAAGATGATAGTTGGGACAAAGCCTAATGGAATACCTTGGTAGTGGTCACCATGGTGACTCATTGTTGTTGATCACTATTGACCAAAGTCTAGCAGATGAATGAAGTTAGCTGAAAAGGGAGGAGACTGTGATAGCAGCAAGTGCAATGCACCAGAGTAGCAAAAGATAGACCTCGCAGAGTTGAGGAGCTTCCTCGCAAAGCTAAAGATGCAGTGGAAGAGGCCCTCACGGAGGTATGCCGCGCAGTCAGAAGGACAGCTGAAATGACCTCGCGAAAAGCTCGCAGGTTAAAGTCCCCAGAATCTGTGGTCATGAAGCTCTCGCGGAGATTAAGCCTCAAAGCAGCCGCACGAAGAACACAGTGAGTTCATATGTACACTGAACAAAATGTCACCTTGTGGAGTTCTTGCGTAGCGCTGGAAGAGAGAGACACCTAGAACTCTCTTCGCGCAGATCTCGCGCACTCTAAAGCCTTACCATTGACTACGCGAGCGCAGGAGCATAACTGTGCGAGTACTTAGAGGGAGAGAGCTTTTGAAGCTCAACTGAGCGATCAAATGAATAGCTAACGCACGTGCAAGCACTTCCCACCAGCCAAAGGCAACTCCGCGAAGGCAAAGCAGCTGCGCGAACGAGCTAAAAGTAGATACCAGCCCCGCGAAGCTCGGGCTCTCCACTTCTTAGTTTAACTCAAGGACCTTTTAAGAATTTCCCAAGGCTAGGGCACACTTCCCGAGGTGCAGATTTGTGGCACATATCTCTAGGCATCTAAGGGTTAAAAAAGTGCCACGTCTACTGGAAAAATTATGGTTAATCTCCTTAGAGGCAAGGCCATTTTGACAGAGTATATAAGCTGTACTTAGAGTTTATTATTTTCATCTTTCCTTCATCCTCTATCGGCTGCGAGCTCCAGTAGGCTAGGGTTAGGGTTTGATCATCTCTTTTTCTTATTTTCCTTCTCTCTTAGCCCAGCACTTGCTGGCTAACCCCCCTATAAGCAGCTAGGTTTAGTTTTATTTCAGTTTGTAATAGGTTTTTGGTATACATTGGGATTATGGATGAATAGTTGTGTATAGGCTACAGGTTGGAGATAATTCATTGTAAGTTTTGTGTTTATCAATGGATTGCCATTTTAATGCCAAATTGAATCTAAAGATCTTATGGTTTCTTTAGATGTCTATAGGATCCATGTATTTGGGACTAGCTCATTTAGTTTCTAATAGATCTATTGTTTACCATCTGATTTCCCTTGGTTTGATAGCCCCATGGAAAGCAATGCTTGATCTGTAGTGAGATCTAGGGAGCTCGGAGGCCTGTGGACCATGGTGGTTGCAACAGTTTTCATGTTCTTTTTTAGGCCTCTGTGGTATGGATAGACCAATGGGATACCCTGTGACCATTCAAGTGGATAGAGTATAGCTCTAAGGTTGTGTCCATTCACATGTTTGAGAAGGATTCTTCTCCCCTGCACATGAGCTTCTAGAGCCTTGTGAGGAGGTTTGTACAGGAACTGGCTCCCCTCTGTTTTACCTAGCCGACATCAGATGTTAGATCTGATCTCTTTATAGTAATTATAGCTTAAGGTTGAGTCATTGCAGGTCATTTATAGTAATGACCAGCTAAATCTAAAGCCTTATTCAACCTATTACACGGTCCTTTTTGTGGGCACTAGTGAGCAGTTGGCCTTAGCAAAACACTTAGGATCTTATGGGTTGGAATACCTATGGATGTCAGCTAGGTCTGTGCGCAAATTTGGGGAGCTTGTAGCACTGACATTACATAGTGCTGCAATAGCATTTATGGTTGGATCTGGCCTAGTGGCTGGGGGAATGACAGCCCACTCCCTTGGGTTAGATTGGCAATGTCTGTTTTAACCAATGGGATTTGACAGACTCTATCGGATACCCTATGACCATTAGAGTGGACCGAGTATAGCCCTAAGAGCACCCCAAATGACATGGGTTAAACCGATATTTTTACCTTGTTGAGGCTTTTAATAGCGTCTCAGCAAGAAAGACTGAGGAGACAGACTAAATCTGAGTTACATCACTGCTTTAACTCTAGCTTGACCTACTTACTTCTCATAATTTTTGTATTTTATTTTGGCACACACTACCACCTTCTTCCTCTTAACCCTTTCTTTAGGATAGGGGTACATTTTATTTATCTATTTTTAGGATTAATTTAGTGTAGTCGTGACACCCAACTCCCTTTCTTTAGGATTGTCAGATTTGTAGCCAGATCTGGAGGTCTACTATTATAGCCCATTTTGGGTTCTGGATCAATTTCTCTGTGGGATAAAATCTTGCTTATCAAAACATGCTATAATGGACCCTGTATCTTGCAGGACTGTGTGTGTTTTAGACTTGCTGTAATGACCCATCTCCACATCTCCACTTTGGATTTATTCTCTCCACTATTCTTAATAAAATAGTAGTAGTCTGAAATCCGACCAATAACGTTTTGGTGCCGTTGCCGGAGAGTTTTGATCTAGTATAGTAATCTGTATTTTTATTGAGCTATATTCTTTGTAGATGTAGTGTTTGAATAAATGCCGACTTTAGTTTTTGGATGATTTTTGAAAGTTTTCTTTGTTATCTATTATAGGATCATTCTCCCAGCCACTGGGTCAGATCCAACCATGAATGCTATTACAGCACTATGTAATGTCAGTGCTACAAGCTCCCCAAATCTGTGCATAGACCTGGTTGAAATCTATAGGTATTCCAACCTATAAGATCCTAAGTGCTTTGCTAAGGCCAACTGCTCACTAGTGCCCACAAAAAGGACCATGCAACAGGTTGAATAAGGCTTTAGATTTAACTACAAATGGCCTGCAATGACTCAGCCTCAAGCTGTAATTACTATAAAGAGATCAGATCTAACATCTGATGTCGGCTAGGTAAAACAGAGGGGAGCCAGTTCCTGTACAAACTTCCTCACAGGGCTCTAGAAGCTCATGTGCAGGGGAGAAGAATCCTTCTCAAACATGTGAATGGACATAAACTTAGGGCTATACTCAGTCCACTTGAATGGTCACAGGGTATCCTATTGGTCTGTCCATACCACAGAGACCTAAGAAAGAACATAAAAACTGCTGTAACCACCATGTTCCACAGGCCTTCGAGCTCCCTAGATCTCACTACAGATCTAGCATTGCTTTCTATGAGACTATCAAACAAAGGGAAATCAGATGGTAAATAATAGATCTACTAGAAATTGAATGGGCTAGTCCCAAATACATGGATCCTATAGGCATCTAAAGAAACCATAAGATCTTTTGATTCAATTAGGCATTAAAACGGCAATCCATTGATGAACACAAAACTTACAATGAACTGTCTCCAGGCTGCAGCCTGTACACAACTGCTCATCCACAATCCGAATATATACTAACAACCTATTATAAACTAAAATAAACTAAACCTAGCTGTTTACAGGGGGGTTAGCCAGCAAGTGCTGGGCTATGAGAGAAGGAAAATAAGAAAAAGAGATGACCAAACCCTAACCCTAGCCTGCTGGAGCTCGCAGCCGACAGAGAATGAAGGAAAGATGAAAATAATAAACTCTAAATACATCTTATATACTCTGTCAAAATGGCACTTTTTTAACCCTGGGATGCCTGGAGATATGCCCCTCAAAATTTGCACCTCGAGAAGTGTGCCCTAGCCTTGGGAAATTCCTAAAAGGTCCTTAAGTTAAAATTGAGAAGTGAGAGCCCGAGCTTTGTGGGGCTGGTATCTGCTTTTAGTTCATTCGCGCAACTGCTTTGCCTTCGCGGAGTTGCCTTTGGCTGGTGGAAAGTGCTTGCTTGCACATTAGCTATTCATTTGATCGTGCAGTTCGCTAAAGCTTCAATGATGTCACGGAGATGATCTGGAGCGACAGGATTTCTCGCTCAGTTGAGCTTCAGAAGCTCTCTCTCACTAAGTACTCGCGCAGTTCTGCTCCTACGCACGTGTAGTCAATGGTAAGGCTTTAGAGTACGCGAGATCTGCACAAAGAGAATTCTGGGCGTCTCTCTCTTTCAGGGCTACGTGAGAACTCCGCGAGGTGACATTTTGTTCAGTGTACATATGGACTCACTGTGTTCTTCGCGCGAGTGCTTTGAGGCTTGATCTCTGCGAGAGCTTTGCGACCACAGATTCTAGGGACTTTAACCTGTGAGATCTTCGTTAGGTCATTTTAGTTATCCTTCTGATTGCACGGCGTATCTACACGAGGGCCTCTTCCACTACATCTTTAGCTTCGTGAGGATGCTCCTCAACTCTGTGAGGTCTATCTTTTGTTGCTTTGGTGCATTGCACTTGCTGCTGTCGTAGTCTCCTCCCTTCTCAGCTAACTTCATTCATTGCTAGACTTTGGTCAATGGTGATCAACAACAATGAGTCACCATGGTGAGCACTACCAAGGTGTTCCATTAGGCTATGTCTCAGCTGCCATCTTTGAGTGTATTGTCTCTCTCTTTTGAGCCAAAAAGCAAGGAGTATGTATTAAGCTGTATATTTTATTGCTAACTACAAAACACACTTAACAAATGGTTATTAGTGTTCTTCAAGGTTCAGCAAAGGCTAAGTTAAGAGGTGAAAAATGGTACTTTTCAGTGAATAACATAGGATCATATGCATAACTACCATCTACTCAAGATCCTCTCAAGCTATTTGTTCTGAGCACCCATCCTCTCAAAGCTCGGGTACTTCACTTATAAATCTGTCGTGCCAGCCATTTCTCTAATTCCAGCTATTTGCCCTAACACTCAAACACACTCACCTGACACAAATATCTTCTTTCTTCTTAACTGCACCATCTACCCCACCATTTATCCATTGCCTCTGTCATTTTGTTAATCTAATTAAGCCACTCCTTGCGCACCAAGAAGTTGTAGATTTGAGTCATTATGCACGACCCTCAACAATACACTAGTTTTGGGTAAGTTTTCAAATTGTTTTCTAAGTCCTCTTCATTTCTGTGAATATTTTTCCTGGATTGAGTCATTTTTGCTTGGGGTTAGTTGCTTTTTCATCCCCATTTAGTGGATTAAGTGTGTGCTGAGTTTTTGGGGAGACCTAGGGTTTGCATTTATTTAATAGAAATTAGGGTTTAATGGCTGAAATTTTGGATTTTAAAGAAACCCTGCAAGACTTGCTGAGCCCTGCCCAAACCCAACCCCCCACTCCAACTAGAAAATCTTAGAGGATAGCCTCATGCTTAGCCACTGAAGTTCCTGTAGAAAACCCTAAGAGAAAAGCTATTTCGGGGGACTCAGCAGCCCCAAAGAAAAAAGCCAGAGTTGCCACCCAAGATCTTAAAACTATCAAATCCAACAAGCAGAAAAAGGGTAAAGGAGCAACCCCTGAGATTGACTCATTCATTAACCCAAATGAATTTGTGGGTACCCTCAATCTGATACCAGAAACATCCTTTGATAAGGCATTCTTCACTAAGGAAGACCTGGCTAAGGAAGCCATAGATTTTTTGACCAAAGCCTCCCTATATTCATTATTAAAGCCTTTGAAAGAACTGGTTTACCCTAGATTGGTGAGGCTATAGTATCAGAATATCAGAATGAAGAAGTCTGGAGGAGGACCAAAGGGGGAGGATCTAGTGATGGTAATTATCATTGATGACTTTGAGGCAGTTGTGGACACAACTGACATAGCACAAGCATTGGGCATCCTAACATCATATCACCCATCCTGTAACTTGGGTGCCCCAATCAGTGCTTCCATAAAAGAGATTGCCCAATCGTTAACTAAAGGGAAGAAAGCTAGTGGTGATTCAGTGATGAGAAGTGATTTTAGCCCAAACATGCTCTTTATGGACACCATTTTGAGAAAAAAATATCTTTATGGCTGGTCATCAACAGGAAAGGAGGCACCCAATAGTGGATGCATTATTCTCCTTCTCCAAGGGGCATTTCTTTAATGCTACCAAGCTGATATTTGAAGGGATGAAGGACATTCATGGCAAAGTGCAGAATAAGAAAAAATTACAAGGCCTACCCTACAGTAGGCTGATCACAGCCTTGCTTAAGAAGGGAGGATACCTTTGGAAACTGGAGGAGCCCACTGATTGGCTTCCACCAGTTTTATTTGGAAAGAAGCAGTGGAGCATCAATATGACATTGCTGAACAAGAAGAAGAAGCCAACAACAACCATTCCTACAGAAGCCTCTACAGCCACTGCTACAACCACCCCAGTCATCTCTGCAGCATCTCCTGTGCAAGCTTTAGCTGTCCCATCAATAACCTATCCACCTTCCACCCTTCCTCCCATTCTAGCACCAGTACCACCGTCCACAAGTCTCCCCACTTTTGCACCAGTCATAGCTACCCCACCTCCTATCCTACATACTATTCCAGCCATATCTCCTCCAATACTTTCCACCACCACTTCCATTCCTATGTCAGCTCCTCCTCCTTCCATCATTTTCCCCTTCAACCTTCCCACACCCTCAATCCACAAAACATACAAAAAGAAAACCCACCACTCATCCACTACGATAACAACTGACATAACAAGCCTAATCCCAGACCCACCTTCCCCTTTTACCTATGATGACAGTGAGCCAATGACTATTGCCATTGAACCACCTAACCCCATTGAGACCATTGACCCATTTCCCTCTCCTACCCATTCCCCTCCATTTTCACCTAACCTAGAGCAATTCCATATGACCCAAGACCAGTTCACAATAGAAGGATAGTCAGCCTTAATAGACTCCATTGTGGGGGATATTAGATATAAGTACATCCTCTACCTGAATCCCTACAACCCTACCATTTTATCCACGCCCCTACCTCACCATTCTAACCAATCCCTCCCACCCAATCTGTAACCCCATCCATACTTGACCCTTTAACCCAAATCATTTCCCTGCTAACGTCTCTCCAATCCCAAATCCATACCAACATAGAAAACCAAACCTCCATCCACTCCACCCTTCAAACTTTTATCCCACCTAACCACCCACACCTACCCCAGTCCCTACCTCTCCTCCATGCCAACAGCCTTCTACATCTGTGGCAAAATCTAATGCTACCACCCAAACTGACTTTGACTCAGAAGAGCTGCCTATAGTCCCCCTTTCCACATACTCAACCTTCACCCAAACTGAACCCACTGAGGAGGAGCTGACCCTTACGCTACCATCCATTCCCTCCCCATCTACCCAAACCTATACTGAGCTTGTTGTGATCTCCACTTCTGTTAATGATCCATCCAACTGGGCCATTGTTCCATATAATCCAACCATATTACCTCCAGCACGCACCCTCACTGCCTTTATGAATGACAATGCATATCGGGCTAAGGATGTGTGCCAGCTAGTAGCCTATGTGAGCAACAATGTCTTTCAGACATGTGAGGAACAATTGGCCCTAATGAAGCCTCTTTATTGGAAATCTTTGGAAGCAGTCATACTTGAGCATCAGAAGGAGCTGAGGGCCATGCAAGAAAGGTTGGACAATGCAGTTACTGTATATCAACTTTATGAGAGAAGAGCTAACCAATATGAAAGGTTGTATGAGTCCTTATCAGCCACACTCATGTCTCTGGGTGTTAAAGATATACAGCATCCAGCAGAAGCCAAGGGAGTGAAAATTCAAGAGCCCACACTTTCAAAGAGTAGCACCAAACCACATAAACCAGTAGCTTCAAGGACAAAAGTTGGTGCTGCCAAAGCAAAAAATGTCAACAAGGGCAAGGAGAAGACTGCAGGAGACCCCATTGATTTAGACTCTGATTCAGACCACCTTTAGGAGTTACTGTAGTTAAATTTTTAGATTTTTCTGTTATTGTTGTTTAAGGAGTGTAAATAAATTGTGTGTTGTTTCTTGTAATGGTTATTGTATAAATTGTGTTGTTGTTTCTATAACATGTCAAATTGTGTGAATAAAATTTCTTTTTGTGCCAAACTTGCATTGTGCTTAGTTTCCTTATTTTTTATTTTCTGCTACATGTCAATTTTTAGTGCATATGTGATTCTTTCCAAACCCTACTGCCCCTATACATCACTGTTGAAACATTGAGGACAATGTTTATCATAGGTTTGGGAGTATAGCAGGGTGGACCAATAAAATAGTTAATTTTAGTGCAGCAGTGTTAGTTGAATTGAAATAAATAAAGTCAATTCCCACCTAACCATGTAGACAGAGGAAATTAAAACTTGAGCAGGCATTTTAAAATCGAAATACTTTGAAAATTTAACACTTCCATGAAGTTGACATCAAGATTTTTTTTTTTCACAATCAATACTTAGTAAACTAGAGAGGAGAGAAAAAGGTGAGGATATACCCCATGAGTTCAATTGAAGACCATACCCAGTGAGATATGTGTCTTTGGCAATTATTTTCTACTTTAGGAAATGACTGATTCAATACCTTTTCACTAGAAGTTAGGCACCCCAAATTGAAATTGTTTGACAACACCTATGACACTAAGGAGATGATCTAAGGCCTTCATTTGGACAATTTGAGCCTGAAAAGACCTACCCAGTGAACTGCCCTTTGTTTACACTAGTTGAGCTTTGAAATCCATTTTTCATTAATCAACATCAGAGTACTTGAACCTAAACCTCATGACCTAATTCAGCCTTACCCTCACTCTGAGATTTCAGAAGGTAAAGGAGAAGATGTTGAAGATATTTGAGAGGGTTCAACATTTGATGGAAGGAGAAGAGAAGGAATCCATAAAAAGCAGTGTGACAATTGTATATATGTGGCATTTCATATAAAAAAATTAATAAAAAAATTTAAAAAATAAAAACAAAAAGAGAGAAAGATAAGTTAAAAGAAGTACATCATATGAAGAATGAAAAAGAAGAGAAGAAGCTGGCCACTTCAGATCTGAAAAATATGAAGAAGATGAACCTTATCAATAGTGACTATTTCCTTCTTCTACATCACACACATAAGTGATATATCAATGGTTTATGGTGATTACGAAAAATTTGCAAGTATTTATTAAAATTTAACTAGCAAAAACCTAGGAAAAGGGTTGAAAAAGACAAAGGTCGACATGACTCGCTCGAGCGGCAAGCGATGCTCCCTCTAGCGATTCATTCCAGAAAATTTTATGTGCATCCTTTGACATCTCGCTTGAGCAACAAGTGCTGCTCGCTCGAGCGACTAATTCTAGAAAAGTTTTCGTGTATTCTTTGACATCTCACTAAAGCGACAATCAAACTCGCTCGATCGACTTTCAGCCGAAAGTTTGGCCTCATTTCTGATGCGTCCTTGCTCGAGTGAAAAGTGAACTCGCTCGAGCGACCCTGGGTGAGTACGAAAATAAACCCTCTTTTCTTATCCGAAATGAAAGTCCAAAATAAGAAAAATCCGACATCAATCCTAACAATTTTAAGATTCAATTCGAGATCCAAAATTTATGTAAGTGATCATAGGATTCAAATTTATGATTGGAAAATAATGTAAATGATGGGTATTCACCTCTTGAACTGATCGATGATTTTGCGGTGATCTCGGCTTGAGGAGATTGACGATCAATGCTATCGTCTGTCCGATGTTCCAATCTTCTTCCTCCTTGATCTCGATGGTGGAAAAGATTAAGGTGATTCTTGTGGAGAAACACCCAAAAGGTTTTATGGTGAAGTGAAGAAGAAGATTGAGGAAGAAGAGTTGTGACGGTTAGGGTTTTCTTAGGAAGGAGAAGGAAGAGAAGAGACGGCTAGGGTTTTCTCATAGCTCTATTCTTAAGAAGAATTCTTAAAGAAATTATGATTAGGTTTCTTAGTAACACACCTTTTTATAATTTAAAGGAAATTATCATGTATTAAGATTACACACCAAGGAAGGTGTATAGGCTTTTACTTCAAGGTCCAAAACACTACAAAAAAAAGACTATTAGCGGAAGCCATAAAATGCCGCTATTAACAAAAAAACTGCCGCTAATACTCTTAATAGTTTTTTTGTTAATAGCGGCACTTTTTGACTACAAAAAGCTACTACTAATAGTCTTATTTTTTCTAGTGAAATAAAGGTCAAACTTCTGACCTCTTGTCTATAACTCAAGCTTTTAACCAACAGGCTCTCTCATAGCTTGTGCCAAATAATGGCAGGAATAAATATAAGAGCCTTGAAGACCAACACATGTATCCTTTGGTCAAACTATTTTGAAAAGTCAAGGCATGCAGCGTATTTGTTATTGAGTGCATATAGATTATTTGGGTGTGTCAACGACATGAAAAATTTGAGTCGTTACAGTAGGTACATGTATGCACGTTTCTATATGTCTTTAACCACTATAGATGGCATAATTTGGGACATACGAGGCATAGATTACCCAATGGAATCCATCCTTGCATACAACCCTTATCTTATCCATATCACTCTTCAAAAACTTAATCTTTTTCTCTATCTTGATTGCATACTCTTTCACTACATTTCTGAAAACATTGTGACCTTTGAACTCTATCCCAACACAGAATGTGGGATTTTTCATGTCCCTCATCATCGGAGTCGCTTGTTAGGCTCCTCGACTCCTCTTCTGAAAAATCCTCCCCACCATCACAATCTAGGGATACACGTGCATCACCCTTGCAAACATCTACTTCCTCATCCACATATGCATCAATAATGCATCATCATCGGATTGCAAGTAATCACTATCATACAACTTATCCTCACCAGAAGAGGAACTGGAGTCCAGATCACAGTCATCCGTGTCTTCATCCTCCTCAATCACATTTACTTTCTCCTTTCCTTTTGAGTTTCCTTTTTAAACCATAGTACTTTTAACTGTACTCTGAGTTCTTGATAAAGTGGGCAAGGTACTTCTCATTGGCATACTCTTATCCTTAGGTTTTCGAATCCCAACTTGGCTTGCTTGAGTGACCACTTCTCCTAGTACGCTGGATACAATATTTACATCAATCACACCCTTGGAGTCAAGTGCACTGCCCAATTGAAGTGTGTCCAAATCAGTTTGCATCAAAGACAACTTCCCTTTCATTTTCACATAAAACTGACATTCCTTGCTATAATCTACCTCTCTAGCCATTTCTGTCAACTTCAGAAGGAACATCTCATCTGTGTGGTAGTAGTCAAATAAGGTAATGATTCCCCCAATATATAACCTCACATGTCTACCCACAAATTGGCCCCCATCATGCAGTCTTACTGCATAATAACTTGAACCTAGATTTGCATGTTGACCACACCTTTATATTAGTAAACTGGTTTTCCAACTGGTGTAAAATAAAAGGGATACTCCAACAGACATGCTCACAAAAAGTATACTCATACAAACATAAGTACAAAATATTCAACATAAGTACAGACTATTCAGGAACTGATATTTGAAATGTCTTTTATTCAATGAGTTCAGGTCAATGACCTGAGCTCATTATATTATTCCTAGTAGCTGCATATAATACCTAATTTAATTACTCAAAAGCATATTAAAAATTTAATCAATGAAAATTTAGCAAGAAATATGAGATTGTATATTACTACAACCCAGTTGTAATTGTGAAACCGTGGACTTTGTGGGTCTGTCGCGATGATGCACTCACTAAAAAAAATGGAGTCGCCACCCAGAGCTTTTGGTATCCCGAAATACCAAAAATCAATATTATAAGTACCGAAGTGTAAAATATGACTCCGATTTACTGGTCAATGCCAAAGCCTCTTGGATAAGGTCTTCGGTTATCAATCGGGAAGGTGCAGGAAATTGCAAAACCGGGTCGGGTCACTGCGGGAACCTTTACTTTTCAATGATATAGGCCTCAGGTTGGGAAACTATTTATGTAAACTTTGGCACTCGTCTTTTTATCAGCTGTTTTGGTTGATTTGAAATAAGTTTTGTGGGTCTGTTTTAGGCTTTCTAAGGGTTTGGGAAGGTTAGGGTACATTGCTAAAGGTTTGAGAATGGTTATAAATGTTTGAATTAAGTTTTAAGGGTTTGGGAGGTGCTTTCGGAAGTTCGAGAGCATGCCTTTCTCGAAGAACGGGTGATAGGGTATTTTAAATGCTTGTTGCTAACTTTATTTGAAACAAGTGATAAGAATGTGTTAGTAAAAGTAAATCTAAGGTGGATTGAAAAGTATAAAATAGCAAGTCTAAAAAATACACACAGACCTACAAGATACAGAGCTTGTTGTAGCAAGTTTTGATAAGTAAGAGTTTGTCCCACAGGGAGTATTGATCTGAAACACAAGGGTTGTATAGTAAGTAGTCTCTAGATCTGGCTACAGATCTGGCAGTCATAAAGGAAGGGTGTTTTTGTGTCACTAAGCTATACTAAAAACTAGTAAAAGACAAGAATAAACTATAGCTAAAGAAAGGGATAAAGAAGGATGATGATGTGTGTTAAAATAAAAGAAAAAGGGTGAGAAGTAAGCAGCTTAGGTTACAGGTTCATTTAGTTATGCAACTCAGATTTAGGGCTCTCTTTGCAGCAAGTCCTTGCCGAAGTGCTATAACCAACCACAACAAGGTGGAAACATCCAACTTAACCCATGCCACTTGGGGTGCTCTTAAGGCTATAGCCTGTCCATTCAAATGGCCACAGGCTATCCTATAGAGTCTGTCAAATCCCATTGATCAAGCCATAAGTTGCTAATCTAATCCAGAGGAGTAAGCTGATCAAACCTCATCTAATGGATCAAATCAGGCCATGAATACCATTGCAGACACTATGTTTGTCAGGCTAGAAGCTCCCCAGTTCTGTGCACAGATCTAGCTGACATTCATAGGAGTTCCAACCCATAAAGCCCTCTGTGTATTGTCAAGGCCAGCGGCACATTGATGCCCACATAGAGGACCGGCAATAGGTTGAATAAGGATCTAAGCACAACTGATCATTACTATAAAAGGCCTACAATGACTCAGCCTCCCAGTCCGCAATCACTACAGAGAAGCCAAAACTAATATCTGATGGCGGTCAAGTAAAATAGAGGGGAGTTTGTTCCCGCAAAATCTCTCACTAAGACAGAACTCCAAGTGCAGTGAAGAAGAATCCATCTCAGATCTATGACAAAGTTTGCCCTAGGGCTATAGTCTGTCCACTCAAATGGTCACAGGCTATCCACAGAGGCTCCCTTACCCACAAATACAAAGACAGAGCATAAAACCTGCTGTTTGCCACCATGGTCCCAAGGCATCACACTTAAGCTTCTATGGGCCTTTCAATAAGCTCAAATCCTAAATGTACGCTATAGCCTAAACAGAACTACGGACAAATAGGAAAATAACAGATTGAGTAAGCATTTAAACAAAGATTCCACTGATCTTGTGTTATGACCAATGAAATCCCTCTTGGCAACAGCCTTGTGCACAATAGCTCAATACCAAATCCCAATGCTTAAATGATCTATTACAAAATTGAAATAAAATTACACCTAACTGCCTACCAAAGAATTAGCCAGCAAGTGCTGGGCTAAGAGACAAGAAAAAATGGAAAAAGAGGTAATCAAAACCCTAACCCTAAATGAACATAGGCTAACCCTGGATTAGATCTCAGGATATTCCTGGATAAGTTTTACAAAATAGGAAGATGTTCTATTTATAAGCAATCCTTGAACTTTGGCGTGCCCTAGAAGCAAGGGTGAGGATGTGTGGAGTTAAGTGGCCCATCTGTGGCCCTTGGCTGCCTGGGCAGCATGGAATAGATGGGCACCTGGGGAGGTGTGCCCTAGAAATGTGAAATGTCCAAACAGTCCCTGAGAATTGGAAACAGGTGGGTGAGAAGTTGCAATCCCGAGCTTCGCAAGGCTGAAATACTTTAGGAGTTATAGCTCGCTAGGCTCTCGCTGAGCTAGAATGTGCTTCATTTGTAGCTTGCTGGGTTGAAGCCTCATCTCACGAAGTTCCTTTTTGTGTGCAGCTTAATACAGCTCGCGCAGATGGCTTCAGGCTAAATCCTCGCTAGGTTCTCGCTGGGCTGAAGTGAGAGCTTGCTGAGACCACTTAGAAGCTCGCGAGGTTGATAGGGTGTAGCTTTAATGTGTTTGCCAAGCTCAACTGGAATCTCACGCGGCTGGATTAGAAGTTGAGGACGAGCTCACGAGGTTGAATTGAAGTGTGTGGAGACTGCTTCTGGAGTACACGAGAGCTGTGTGACGTGCCTTCTGAAGCCTACATCCTTGCGAGAACTGCGTGACTAGCTATACTACTGCAGGTTTTGACCTCACGATTGCTGCGCAAGGCATCTTCTGAGTAAATTGAATCGTGTGACAGTTGCATGAGGTAGCTTTATGGCTCTCTGCTGTTATGCACCTTCTACTGCAGCAGCCCCCTTCTCTTAGGTCCACCAACCTTTCATCTTTTGGACTTCTAGGGTCCACTTTGGCATAAATTATGGTCATCATGGTGTGTGCCACCATGGTGCATTTTCTGGTTTTGCCTCAGCTCCACAGATTGGCATCAAATTCACTCTTCTTGGTTTAAAAAGATGGATTGCAGCATTAAGTTCTAATTTCCTATTTTCTACAAAAACACAACTAAAAACACATTATTAATATGCTCAAAGGTCCATCAAAGGCTAGGTTGAGGGGTGAAAAATGGTATTTTTCAGTGCTCAACACACCCCAAACATAATCTTTGCTAGTCCTCGAGCAAAGGCAGAATAAAAAATAACAAAAAATTCCACTTTCGTAGGGAGCACGGATGCATTTAGCATATGCATTAAGCCTTTTAAACCCCTAGGTGATCCCTAGTGGAGGAGTGAAGTCTCCTGAGGGTTTTCAGTGAAGACACCCACAAACTTCACTAATAAAATAGTTAAAGATAGAGCAGTCAATGTTAAAATAGATGTTTAATGAATAAAGCTTCCTCCCACATCCTTTCTTCAAAATCCAGAGAAAATTACAGCAGTAAAGCAACCATTTAAAACTCAAAATCAGCAGGTGTTTGCATTGCCACCAATCGTTTTACATCAGAAATTCAATGTGCAAAAATTAGTACCAAGCTTGCCTTAAATTCAAAAATCAGGTTGGATACAACCCCAATGAAATTAAAATTCAGACCCAATTCTCACCAGGGCTATCTTTCAATATTAAAAATCTAAGGGTATTCATATTCAAAGCAGCTCAAGAGCAGTTACAGACCCCAAATGGGTCTGTAAGCATGAGCATAGGCAAAGCTTTTAATTTCTGACATCCTCATGACTTTTCACCATAGATTGGACACTCCCTCATCTCCACATGACAGCTCATTTCACTTTGGATCTATAAGGTCTTTTGGAATGAGTTGTAATGTGGCTTATGGGTGTGGGATATAAAGAATGAAGGGGTAAAAAGGGAATCAAAATTGAGAAATCAGCAAGGTAAGGAGCGATTCATGACTTCACTACCTTCATTTCAGCACAACTTCATCTTACTTGATATATTTCAGATTCAAAGTAGCCAGCTTCTTCTCTTCTTTTCAATTTTCAGATGAAGTACTTTTCTTGACTTCTTTTTTTTTTTAAATTTTTTTTAAATTTTTTCTTTTATATATATGTATAATTTTAGACTGCATCCTTGCGAGAACTGCGCGACCAGCTATACTACTACAGGTTTGGACCTCGTGACAGCTACGCGAGGCATCTTTTGAGTAAATTGAATCGTGCGACAGCTCCGTGAGGTAGCTTTATGGCTCTCTGCTGTTATGCACCTTCTGCTGCAGCAACCCCCTTCTCTTGGGTCCACCAACCTTTCATCTTTTGGACTTCTAGGGTTCACTTTGGCATAAATTATGGTCATCATGGTGTGTGCCACCATGGTGCATTCTCTAGTTTTGCCTCAGCTCCACATATTGGCATCAAATTCACTCTTCTTCGCTTAAAAAGATAGATTGCAGCATTAAGTTCTTATTTCCTATTTTCTACAAAAACACAACTAAAAATACATTATTAATATGCTCAAAGGTCCATCAAAGGCTAGGTTGAGGGGTGGAAAATGATATTTTTCAGTGCTCAACAACGGGTTTATCGAGCCTTGGGCCAAATTTGGGTGTCTATAGATGCCCCTCTTTCATATTCGATCACTAATGATTGCTTGCCAAAAAAAGAGACATTAGAAGAGGCCTAGGCAAACACCATCGTGCCCATCGTATTCAAATGAACCTCAAACCTAAAAAAAGTAAAAAATATGGAAAACGACGTAAGCCCAATACTTGGAAAAACATCTGTCACTCGAGATGGAGAGTAGCGGAAGCCCAACACTTAGGAAAACATCCGTTCCTCTGGACTATCAGTTCCCAAGCGCTTAGCGACATTACTGGGGATAACTGAGATGGTGAAATGGTTGATGATGTTCGATGTTCAATTTTTATTCTGAATAAAACAGTCTCGTGAGCAAGAGGGTGATCGACCTATACTTAAATATTGATGTAAAGCAATAACGCAAAGATCCAACTATTTTTTTCCAATCTCATGAGGCATTGATTGCCCATCGATTGGTCACGGGTTCCCCTACGCGAGGTAGGGTGGGTTCGAGATTTTTGAGCGAACTCATCGACCCCAAAGTTAATTTAGCACAAATACCCGAGCAGAGCAAATATTGATGTCGCAACGCTTTTTGGGAGTGTGTGCCACTTAACAAGCCACATTTTAATTTTTTTATGTTTTATATATTTTTTCATTTCATACTTTTTCTGTTCGAGGTTATTGAGCACACTCATCGACCCAAATTTCAATTTACCATAACCTCTTGAGCAGATTGAATGGGGGTCAAACCCCTTTTTGGGAGTGTGTGCCACTAACCATTTTTTATTTGTTCTTTTTTTATTTTTCTTCTTCTTCCTTTTTTTTTTCTTCTTTTTTACAAATTTTCACTTTTGTAGGAGGATCTTGAGAATGAGTAAGAACGAGTGAGACTTTGGAATGCGAGAGCCCTCGTCTGAAAGGAGCTTTGAACGAGGTCCTCGGTTCACTGATACTTCTTGAATGAGGGCCTTCTCGATTGATGGATGAGTAATGCTCATGGAAATGTGCTTCTCTGCAGGGTCGTGCCTTGTTGACCTGACCTATAGACACTTCAAAAATAGATCAAACACAAAAGGAGAGGGGTAAAACCCCCTAACAGATTATATTTTTGTTTTTTAGGTTATATGCTCTTTTTTTTTCAAAATGTAAAGGTGGAGAAAATGGCGTCATACGTATTACTTTTGTGATGTGGCGGAATCAAAGTACAAATATGAAATGAAAAAGGGAACTCTTTTTTGGTTTATACATTTTTCCTTTCTTCTTTTTTGTGTATGATACCTTAATCGTGAGAGGAGGTAACGGGCCTGATTCTAAGAATAACCGTTTAACGTCCCGGAAATTTTGTGTTTAAATAGTGCACCTCGAGAAGCGGATCGACTAGTCATATGTTTGGCCGGGTCAACATTGACTTGGTTGACTTAGGTTAGTTAGTTTAGGTTGCATATATCATATGTGAGAGGAGGTGTATAATAGAAGCTACTTAGTTGGACTATATATCTATATATATACACACACACATTAGTTAGCTATTTGTGCTTAACACCTAAGATAAATTATAGGTTATAAGAAATGGAGAAGAATTTATTTCTCTTTGATTGGGTTGTTGAGAAAAGTTGAGAGAGAGTAAATGAGAGTGTGAATTTAGTTGTGAAACTGAGAAGGGTGCATTAAATATGAGTGATTGATCTAGGATTGGAAGGCTAGCGAATTAAGCTCGATATCGAGGTGAGATTAGAGATTTGGGGGTTTATGAAACCCTAGTGAGCTAAAAATCAAGGGATTCAGCCGTTGGAAATGGTAAGCTCTACTATTTCAAACTAGTTTTAGCTACTAGATAATAAATCTAAGTGAATAGGTATGAGAAATAGATGATGAATGGTGTGGATGATGATGAGATGGGTTCTAGATGATAGAACACGATCGGTACCGAAAATGGAAAAAATCGATCGAATGGAATAGGAACTCGTTCAATCGATTTTGACCAGTGAAGAGTAAGGTGAAATAAAGAATCTAACGAAGTCGTTGGAACGATTTCTAAAATTGTTCGATCGATTTGTGGAACTTGTGCGAATGAAATAAAATCGTTCGATCAGTTTGCTAGGGAACAAAAAATAAGGCGAAATGGATTTATGAGGAAATCGATTGAATGAAATAAAATCGTTCGATCGATTTTGGAATTTCGTTCGATCGATTTATAATCGTTCGATTGATTTGGACAAATTTAGGCTTTTGTTGGGTTTTTTATTCGAACTGTTCATTTGTTGGGGGTAGACTTCTACCCCAATGTTTTTACACATTTAGTGATGTGTTGTGTGTTTGGCCAGGCCTAGTTTAAGCCGAACCTAAGGATGGTTAAGCACTAAATAGGATTGGAGGATCCTTGGAATTGCGTTACGTATGAGGTAGGGAATATCTGAACTGGTACACTTAATTATGAGAACATGTATTCAGTGATAGTATATGAATGCATGTTTCCTTTAAAGTTGAATTGAAAGTAAAAAGGCTAAGAATAATAATTGGAAGTAACGGTGTGTGTGCGTACATGGATAAATAAGTAAATCAACTAGTAAAAGAGTAAAGCCATCCAAGGGATGCATATGTACATGTGCATCTGAGTGATGCATAGGAATGTGTGACATCCTAGGGATGTATGGTGGATGGACAGATCCACATTATGAGATGGACCATGAATGGGATTGAACAGGCTGTGAATTATTATGTATTTAGCACAATTACATGGTGAATAATTATATGTAATGCATAATTGATTTAAGGTTTGTAGAATACCCCACCGACGCGGCGGTACACCAGTGATTGACTTGGCAGGATATCCGTGACCGGTACGACGGCCAATCCGTACACCAGTAGGCATCCCAGGGATGTATAGTAGTTATGTGCTCGTAGCCTATGAGAAAGGGACGTGGGTCAAGTTACTTGAAAAATAGTCTGATTAGATGACGATGGAGGGTATTTGTTGAGAACTGGAAAATACCATTTTTCACCCCTTAACCTGAGTCTTGATAGACCTTTGAGAGTACTAAATAAGTGTTTTAGCGTTTGTTTTACAGCTAACAATAAAGGCAGGCTTAACCTTGAAAGCAGCTTAAAAGTGCCAAAAAGATGATGACTCATACTAATCTAGTGGAAGAAGGAGAAGGGACAACCTCACTGGCTGTCAAAATACCTCAACTAAAGAAGACAAAGGCCTGGTCTCAACCTGGAAAGTGGTTTGGAGCTATTCGAACAGAAGAATGCATTACAGAATGCTTTTCGAAAAGAACCTGAACTTTTTGAAAAGAACCTGAACTTTGCGAAAAGAACTAAAAGCTCCAGGCTTAGTTTTTGAAGAGCACCTGAACTATTCGAAAGGATCCCTGACCTATTCGAAAAGAAGAGAACTCCTTGCAAATAACACCAGAACTGTGCGAAAAGAGCTTCAGAAGTCACAGTACCTTACGAAAAGTTCTCCAAACTGTGTGAAATGATATCCTGAAGATTCCCAGCATCTGTAAGGGCAATTCAGTAATCTCTGCATGCACCCCAATGCATTTAAAAGCCCAAGGACATTTCGAAAGATTCTGAGCACGAATCAAAGGCATATTCCACCCCATGTGAACACCCAAAGATGAAATTACTTGGCGGGAACTTTTAGAAGCTTAAACAGATTTTTGAATTACATAACATAATTGATGCTTCTGTCACCTGATTGGCTGAACAGATCAAGCAGTTCTGATTGGCCAAAACAGATCTGGATCCTTGTGCTCGACTCCTATTGGTTGATACATATCTAACCAATTTTGATTGGTTGATACACATCTGAGCTGGACTCAGGGAAAACTATAAATAGACGAACCATTTGCCCAATTTGGGCATTCAAATTTTGAGTTTCATTTCTATTGCCCCATTTCCAATTCAGATAGATTGTCTGAAACTTTTGTAATAGCCTAGCTTTTATTTGTAACTGAGAACTATGAGATACTTCTATAATTCAAGTGAGAATTGTATTCAAGACTACAAATTTGAGAGCTGTTTAAGCTGTTCTCTGTAATTGTAATGGTAAATTTGAAAAGGTTGCTGTGAACAGAACGTTCTTAATCGGATTCGTGTTGAGGGTTCCCTGTGATCTCCTTATTCATTAGATTCCTTTAGATTTACTATGTTTAATACAATTTCCCTTAATTCATTACCCCTGTGAGAATCTGCGTTTGTAACCTAATTTCTCACAACATTTGTAGTGGTGTTTTTTGTTCTGAATCAAGGATTTGGATTGAAGACTATTGGATGATCTGTGTCCATTAAAGTGGATAGACCATAGCCACAAGTTCAACTCAATTCTAATCATTGAGTTGGATTACTTTCTCTCTCATCTGTGCTGGTAGCCAGATGAAGATTGGATAATATCTCATTTGTTTTACATTTATTCTCATTCTACAATCAAGTACTAAGTCGAAGTTAGATATTATTTCTCCATTCTTATTAATTTACATCAAATCTCCCCAACTCGAATCTAGATCATTTATTTTAATTTTTACTTTTATCATTTAGTTAATGTGACAAATTCAACCTCCCATCTTATGTGCTTTGTAGATAGGATCAGAGGTCAGATCTGGTAGCTCAGATCTGAAGGTTTATCTTACATGTTAAATCAATTCCCTGTGGACGATCTTTTACTCACTTACATTTAAAACTTGCTACAATTGGCCCTGATCTTACAGGCTAATTAAGTTCTTTCTGTGCTGATATTTCTTTATTATTTTTCAAATTCAGTGCAATTCATCATTTATAAATCTGTTTTCAAAACACAAATAAATCATGCACACTTAGAACAACAACAAGTTTTTGGCGCCGTTATCGAGGAATTTTTCTTAAAATTAATAGACCTAAGTTTTTTTTTTAAATTATTATTACATTAGTGCTAACTATTCTATTGTCTAAATCTGTGCAGTTATTCCTATACATTTGAGCTTGGAATCTACTTTGAAAGGAATACAGAAGGTTTGCTTTGCATAATTTTACTCTCTGTTTATGTGTTGTATGTTTGGTAGGAGGACTCTCAATCCTGAGATTGTCCCTCTGAATTTAGAAGTTGAAAGGTTACTAAGAACCAGACAAACATCACAGAATTTTGCTGAGACTGCTACTATGGGTGAGCAACCTAGACTTTTGAGGGATTACTTTGCACCTGGTGCATATAATTCCCCATTTTGTTTTCAATTTCCTACGGTTGAAGGAAATTATGAGATAAAATCATCAACTATCCAGATGCTGCCTTCCTTCCATGGTTTGAGTAAGGAAGATCCATACAAGCATGTGGATGAATTCTTGTCTCTTTGTACCATGTTCAACATGCTGTTTAGGTCCAGAGGCAACCAAGCTTAGGCTATTTCCCTTTTGATTAAAGGACAAAGCTAGAGCATGGCTATCCAGGTTGCCACCAAATAGCATTACATCTTGGAATGATTTGCAATGCCAATTTTTAGCCAAATACTTCCCTATGTCTAAGACCAGCTAGTTGAGACAAAATATTGTTTCCTTTTCACAATACTCAACTGAAACTTTTTATGAAGCATGGGAAAGGTTTAAAGAACTTTTAAGGCAATGTCCTCATCATCAAATTCTTCGATGGAAGCTTGTTCAAAGCTTCTATCAGGGAATTGATCAAAAGGGCAAGAATATGGTAGATGCTTCCTGTGGAGGCACCTATTTGCAAAAAATAGTTGAGGTCTGGGACCTATTTGAAGTGATTGGTGAAAATTCAACTCAACAGGAATCTTTGTCAAGAGACATTGAGAATCCTGCTTGGTTGAACAATCAGCAGACCACCAAAGGAAAGATTTATGAGGTGAATGAGTTGGAAAGGAAGATGGATAATTTAACCACTAAGTTTGATAGATTGATGGACTCACTTAAAAATCCAATGGTTGCAAGAGTAGAGGAGGCATGTGTTGTCGCTCCAAGTGTGCCATAATTATGTGCATTATTAATCAAGAATTAAAGAATTAAAGAATGCTAGGTTATATGGATGTTAACTTATGAAAGGGATATCAGCACATTGGGGCTAACACTGGCTTGCAAGATCAGGGCCAATTGTAGCAAGTTTTAAAAGTAAGTATTTCAAGATCGTCCACTGAGAAGTTTGTCTAAAATGAGAGATAAACCTCCAGATCTGTGCTACCAGATCTGGCTCTATAATTATCTAAAAAGAATAGATAAAAGAGAGTGTTGGATTGTGTCACATTTAACTATAAGCAAATAAAGAAAAGAACTATCTACATGATCCAGATCCGAGTTGGGGAGATGTTTAAAATAAGACAAATGCAGAAATAATAGCTTCATGCATTTTAGCCTCTGAATTTTAATGGAGAATCTGTATTTCCACAGTGTATTCAATCTTTATCCGCTACCGATAGATGTAAGAGAAATAAATCCGAATTAAGGAATAGGTTTAGACTTATGGCTATGATCTCATCCAATGGTCATGATCATCCAATAGTTGTGGCCTATTCTTTAGTTCGTAACATGAACATCATCAGAATGCCGCTTGAATTAGGTTACCAACGCTAATTCATGTGGATGATGAATTAAGGGAAGTTGGATGCGGATGAGTGAATCTAAAGAAGTCTAATGCACTAAGGTGAACATTCGGAACCCTCGACATGACTCCAATGGAGAAGACACAAATTCTGACAACCTTTTAAAATCCAACGTTACAATTACAGAGCACGGCAGCTTTCGAATTTTCAGAGCCCTCGATTCTGATCTTGAATCCGAACTTGGAAGTACAAATCACTCACAATGGCTCTCAAAGGTAAACTACAAGAAGGGATTACAGGGGTTAGGATAAGCTATCGTAGGAATGAGGGAAACAGAGATGAAAACTCTAAAACTGGATGCCTCAATTGGGCAAATGTCTTCTCAATTTATAGCTTTCCTCTATCGCATAAGGCTGAATTGACCAATCAAGTGCTCAGATCCGATTGCCCAATGGTCGTTTGAGCACGGGATCCAGACTGCTTCGCCAATGAAAATGCTCGATCCGTTCACCAATCAGCGTTAAGCATCAATTCATTATGGGAATTCAAAAGTTTGTTTGAGCTTCTAGAAGTTCCCGCCAAGTGATTTCATCTTTGGGTTTTCACGCATGGAATATGCCTTTGGTTTGTGCTTGGAATCTTAGGAATGTCTGTGGGCTTTTAATTACATTGGCGCGTGCGAGTTCTTGAAATGCCCTTCAAAGTGGTCAGAATCCCGTATGCCATTTCAGCGAGTTTAAGGGTCTTTTCGCAAAAGTAGTTTGGCTCGAAGTTCTTTTCATAAAGCATTTTGGCTTGAAGTTCTTTTCAAAAGCATCTTGGCCAAGTTCTTTTCGCAAAGGACTTTGGCTTCAAGTTCTTTTCGCAAAGGACTTTGGCTTCGAAGTTCTTTTCGAAAGGACTTTGGCTTCGAAGTTCTTTTCGCAGGACTTCTCTTCTTTTCGCAGAGGTAAATCTTCTATTCGAGGAGTGTTTCTTCTTTTCGCAAAGTTCAAGGTTCTTTGCGAATAGTAAAAGTTCTTCTGAATTGGACTCTAGGCTCCCATTCTTCTTTGCGAATGGCTCTCTCTTTTTCGTGTCTTTGCGCTCTTTTAGACCCTTTTTAGCCATTCTTTGAGGTTGTTTCTTCAATCCATCTTCGACTTGACATGAGTTGTCGACTTTTGATCATTTTAGGATGCTTTTCGGACTTGGACTGTCTAATTGGTTAGTCAGAAATGCACACTAAAGCACTTATTTAGTCTTCTCAAGGGTTTTCAAAGCTCATGTTTAGGGGTAAAATGGTATTTTTCACTACTTAACACACCCAAACCTAAGCTTTGCTAGTCACGAGCAAAGAAACATAAAAGCAAAATAAAGAGCCACTTTTGTAGGAAGCACAGTGCATTTAGCATATGCAACAAGCCTTTTAAACCCCTAGGTGATCCCTAGAGGAGGAGTGAAGTCTCTGAGGGTTTTCAGTGAAGGTACCCACAAACTTCTCCATGAAATGCTTAACATCGGTGCAATATTATCAAATGAGCAATCAAGGAGCAGGTTAGTTACTCTTGAATCAATGATGAAAGAAAATTTGATTATTGTTTGCACAGGATTTAAACATTTATAAACCTCATGAATGTTTCAATATTTCCAACTGTGAATCCATAGAAACTCATACAAATGTGCCTGAAGAAGCTCATCCTATGGATAAAAATTAGGTTATAAGTCATACTTAAGGTGCTCAAGTTCCAACCCAAACACTCACCAGGGTATACTCTCATCAGTGTTTTTGTTGAGGGGTTCATTTTCACTCAAGCTCAAGAGCAGTTACATCTCCCAAATGGATCTGTAAGCATGAGCATAGGCATGATTCTTAGGCAATGGCATCATTGACATCTCCTCACCATAGATTAGGTCACTTCTTATCTCCACATGACAGCTCACTCAACTTTGGATCACAAGGGCTTTTAGTCTAGGTTTGTTTGTATGGCTATGGAGTGAAGTTTCAAGGAAAGGCAGTTTGAAAAGAGGTTTGAATTTGAGAACTCAGAAGTGTGAGATGGTTCATGACTCCACCTTTTTGAGTTTAGCTTCTTTCTTCTTCTTTGAGATTCTCACATTCACGGTGATGATCAGTTCTTTCTTTGATCTTGAATTTTCAACATAAAGTCCCTTTTTTGCCTTTTTGCTTGCAACTTTTTCACATTGTTTGTCTCTTCTTTTCTCACCACCATATTGCCTGCTTTTTGAGGTATTTTCTCTTCATTTTCTTGATGTTGCCTGTAAATGGTTCATCTTGATTCTTTCTCCTTTACCTCTGAATTCTCGTGAGTGAGGAAGGCTGAATTGGTTCCATAGGTTCAGTGCAAGTACTTTTGAGTATTTTGATGAAGAATTGTAGGATTTATAGCTCAAATGGGGTACAAAAAAGGGCAGATTTTTCTTGGTTGGTTCTTAGGTTCAAGTCTGTCCAAAGAAGGCCTTGATCTTTTCCTCGGTTTCATGAGTCTTTGTTACTTGTTTTAATTTGGAGTTTCCTAACTTCTAGTGGATCTAATGCCTCAATCCTTTGAATCGGAAAAATTGCCTCGATCACTCTTCAATGAGATGGAAAATATATGGGCTCAATTCTCACTGGTTATGGTTTTTCCTTGAGCTTTTAAGTATATCTTTACCTTTTCTCTTCCTTTGACTTGCTAAATGTGATACCGAGAGGTTTTCATGGTGCTAGCATCGTGGAAATGTAGAATATTGAAAGGTTTATGATGTCTACATTTGGCAAAAGAAATTTTAAATTTTCTAGTTGTCATGATTCTAAAGTAAATTAATACATTTCCTAATTACTTAGGTGATTCTGCTGCCTATGTTAACTATTCCCTAGGGGACTGCCACACCCCAAACCTATGGGGAACGGTGTCCTCACTTGGTTCAAAGGTGGTGGACAATTATTAGGGAAGGCAATGAAACAACAATAATCTGGACGATTCTGACAAGCACATCAAATTTGGATAGAAAATAAAAGGAAAAAGGGAAAGGGAGTAGGGGAGGGTTGTAAGTTTTTACGAAATAGGGGAGAACAAAAGCAGAGTTAGGCACAAATTTATAATGAAAAAAATTGCAATAGAATAAAAGCGAAAATAAGAAAATAAGAAAGAGACAATTGATGTAATTGGGCTTGTAAACTAGCTACCTCAGACTGTGGACTAAGCAAGTGGTGCAATTTAACGAGCTGGTCACCACAGGAGTTGGGCTTGTAAACCTGTAGGGGCTGGCCGAGGCTCGGGCTGGTTGAGGCTCCACACTTTCCACTGCAAAGATGCCCACCCACACTTTCGTGGCTTGGTTCTCCGTCATGCTCAGCAGTAAGAACTAGCTCGCTCGGTGTTATGGGTTCAGAAATAGGGCAGAATAGGTGCAAAGCGAGCAGGGGCATGGGCTGGTTCTCCTACTTCCCTCATTCATCTTAACATGGCGTGACTTGTGGTCTAGGCTTTCTTGCCAAAGTAGTGAGGAGTGAGTACCTCAAAGGGCACTTCCCTATCAATGTCAAACTTGGTTCTTAAGAGGGTCAGAATGAGTCTTCCAAAGGGGAGGCCAAGAATCTTCTGTTCCTTTTTACCTTGG
Organism: Chloranthus sessilifolius; assembly: GCA_021018995.1. Classification (NCBI taxonomy): domain Eukaryota; kingdom Viridiplantae; phylum Streptophyta; class Magnoliopsida; order Chloranthales; family Chloranthaceae; genus Chloranthus; species Chloranthus sessilifolius. The sequence goes on along the minus strand of CM037594.1, from coordinate 48,017,115 downwards.
CACTCACATCAGCCATTGCTTGGGATCGGCATGGGGGCATTGAAGAATTGCCCTTAGAGAAGTGAAAGAGGGCTTCTAAGATGGGGTTCGCCTCTCTGGGTGTGCCCAAGAATACATAAAAACTCCCTGAGTATGGAATCCATCAAGAGATATTGGGCATCTCTTCTCATTATTGATTGCCCGTAACCCACCATGCCTCGTGTCAAATGGGCAGCCATATCTCTGAAAGAGGCAACTTCAGAGCAGTCAAGGGTCCATCAGATTGAATTGAAAAGGTATCCCTAGGGCATGTCCAATGTCTCGGCGATACTGATTAAGTCACGATTGTCTATAAAATAACTAGGGTTGGCACATCGATGTTCCTCTGTGACTGTGGTGAGGTTACGATACCACTTTGTCATCCTTGGGTAAATTTTCTCGTAATGGAGTGAGGATGGTGCCGAGGAAGCCTCCCCGAGATATCTTAAAGATAGCACTAATCGTTTGGAGGAGAAAAAGTTTCATCCACCAATAGCTCGTATGAGCTCGGGCATCAATGAATGGGTTAGGCAAACCAAAGGAATGGGTAATGGGGACTGGACTGGGCTCGAGGCGAGGTAAAAGAAGAAAGAAAACTAAGAACAGAAAAAATCTAAACTATATGCAAAGAGAAAATAAAATGTAAAAGCGAAGATATGAGCAAGGAAATGGAAAACATGATATACAAATGCAAGAAAAATCAACAAAACAATGCTAGAACTGCTAAATAAAATCTAACAAATAGAAGGATTACTATGCAAATGAAAGGAAACTAATGCTAATAACAGAGAAAGCAGTAAAAAGCAAGGTAAGGGAATGAATACAAAGTTAAAAAGAAAAAGAAAAGTGTTGATACAAAACTGAATTTGTGAATGCAAAATAAGAAAACAAAGTTAGAAACTAGCTATACTCACGAAAAATGACGAAAATCAAGAAAACGAGGACACATTAACCTAAGAAAGAAAAAAAATTCAGCGATCTAAAACAGAATTTGAAACTAAAATTCCTAAAACCGAAAATCTAATGCCAAATGATTCATAAGATTCATAAGATTGACCCTTTGTTGATGATGGGTATGAAAAAAAATAATGAAGCATGGGAGCACATATTAAAAAGCAGGTTCACACATGAGACCCATTTATGATGAAGAAATCTCAAGGAAAATAAAATTAGTGAGTCCATTGAATATACAAAATAGCCTATGATCCACTACTCATAATCCTACATGATTCCTAAAAAAAAAATGATCTCAAAGAGTCCAGGATGGGAAAAGTGGATGCAAATGGAGAAAAAAACATCCTAAGATATCTATATTGTTTTATAATTTTCTAATTTTTATTATATTTTTTTTTTTTTTACTTGTTTTGGATCAGCCCGGGCTCAACAAGAGCCCTTATTTACTACTGAAAATAATGAGAAACAACTCAAAGATTTTCTATTTGTGTTTTCACTTCTTTTATTTTGTATTTGGTTTTGTAAAAAAAAAAGATGCCTAAAAGATGCAAGAAATTATAATCAAAACAAACATTAAACACAAAGTGAATCACTGGTTCTCAAGAATTTAAAATAGAAAATGAATGCAAAGGAGAAGGGATGCAAACTCAAGCGAGATCTGCTCGACTTTGGTCAGATGCTCCTTGTTGAATGTACTGCTCAGATCTGCAAACATCCAAAAGCTGCAAGTGATACCTTATTCAAGTATTGACAAAATAAAAAAGAAAAACTCAAAGCACGCCCAAATTTGACAAAAGACAAAAGAGTGGCTGCGACATTTATTCAAATAACTAGAAGGCAAAGAAAAATAAAAATAAAAAAAAAAAAAATTTCATAAGATAAAACAGGTTTTCTATACAAAAGTCAGAGACATTTAATCAAGCACTTGGAATGCAAAGTGCGAGTTTAAAGAAAAAATTAAAAATCAAATCTACAAAATAGAAAAAACTTAGGTCTACCAATTTTAGAACAAACTTCCCTAAGAATTCGCCAAAAAACTTGTTGTCGCTCCAAGTGTGCCATAATTATGTGCAGTGTTAATCAAGAATTAAAGAGTTAAAGAATGCTAGGTTATATGGATGTTAACTTATGAAAGGGATATCAGCACATTGGGGCTAACACTGGCTTGCAAGATCAGGGCCAATTGTAGCAAGTTTTAAAAGTAAGTATTTCAAGATCATCCACAGAGAAGTTTGTCTAAAATGAGAGATAAACCTCCAGATCATGCTACAGATCGGCTCTATAATATCTAAAAGAATAGATAAAAGAGAGTGTTGGATTGTGTCACATTTAACTATAAGCAAATAAAGAAAAGAACTATCTACATGATCCGGGATCCGAGTTGGGGAGATGTTTAAAATAAGACAAATGCAAATAATAGCTTCATGCATTTTAGCCTCAATTTTAATGGAGAATCAGTATTTCCACAGAGCGATTCAATCTTCATCCGCTACCGGCATAGATGTAAGAGAAATAAATCCGAATTAAGGAATAGGTTTAGACTTATGGCTATGATCTCCAATGGTCACAGATCATCCAATAGTTGTGGCCTATTCTTTAGTTCGAAACATGAACATCATCGTAAATCTTTGCTTGAATTAGGTTACCAACGCTTAATTCGCATTGTGGATGATGAATTAAGGAAGTTGGATGCGGATGAGTGAATCTAAAGAAGTCTAATGCACTAAGGTGAACATTCAACCCTCGACATGACTCCAATGGAGAAGACACAAATTACAAACAACCTTTTAAAATCCAACGTTACAATTACAGAGCACGGCTTCTTAGAGAGCCCTCGGACTTCTGATCTGAGCTTTTGAAGAGCCCTCAGTTTACTGATCCTTGAATCCGAACTTGGAAGTACAAATCACTCACAATGGCTCTCAAAGGTAAACTACAAGAAGGGATTACAGGGGTTCGGATAAGCTATCCGACCGGAATGAGAAACAGAGATGAAAACTCTAAAATCTGGATGCCTCAATTGGGCAAATGTCTTCTCAATTTATAGCTTTCCTCTATCCGCACAATTTGAATTGACCAATCGGAAGTGCTCATCTGGATTGCCCAATGGTCTGAGCACGGGATCCGGATCTGTTCGCCAATGAAAATGCTCGATCTGGTTCACCAATCGAGCGTTAGAAGCATCAATTTGTTATGGGAATTCAAAAGTTTGTTTGAGCTTCTAGAAGTTCCCGCCAAGTGATTTCATCTTTGGGTTTTCACGTGGCGGAATATGCCTTTGGTTTGTGCTTGGAATCTTAGGAATATCGTGGGCTTTTAATTACATTAGGCGCGTCGCGAGTTCTTGAAATGCCCTTCAAAGTGGTGTAAATCGATATGCCATTTCAGAGTTTAAGGGTCTTTTAGCAAAGTAGTTTGGCTCGAAGTTCTTTTCGCAGCATTTTGGCTTGAAGTTCTTTTAAGCATCTTGGCCGAAGTTCTTTTCAAAGGACTTTGGCTTGAAGTTCTTTTCGCAAAGGACTTTGGCAGTTCTTTCGCAGGACTTTGGCTTGAAGTTCTTTCGCAAAGGACTTCTCTTCTTTCGAGAGGTAAATCTTCTATTCGAGTGTTTTCTTCTTTTACAAAGTTCAAGGTTCTTTGCGAATAGTAAAAGTTCTTCTTGAATTGGACTCTAGGCTCCCATTCTTCTTTGCGAATGGCTCTCTCTTTTTGGTCTTTTTCGCTCTTTTAGACCCTTTTAGCCATTCTTTGAGGTTGTTTCTTCAATCCATCTTTCACTTGACATGAGTTGTCGACTTTTTGATCATTTTAGGATGCTTTTCGGACTTGGACTGCCTAATTGGTTAGTAAAATGCACACTAAAGCACTTATTTAGTCTTCTCAAGGGTCTTTCAAAGCTCATGTTTAGGGGTAAAAATGGTATTTTCACTACTTAACACACCCCAAACCTAAGCTTTGCTAGTCCACGAGCAAAGAAACATAAAAGCAAAATAAAGAGCCACTTTTGTAGGAAGCACAGTGCATTTAGCATATGCAACAAGCCTTTTAAACCCCTAGGTGATCCCTAGAGGAGGAGTGAAGTCTCTGAGGGTTTTCAAAGAAGGTACCCACAAACTTCTCCATGAAGCAGTTAACATCGATGCAATATTATCAAATGAGCAATCAAGGAGCAGGTTAGTTACTCTTGAATCAATGATGAAAGAAAATTTGATTATTGTTTGCACAGGATTTAAACATTTATAAACCTCATGAATGTTTCAATATTTCCAATCTGTGAAAGTCATAGAAACTCATACAAATGTGCAAGAAAGCTCATCCTATGGATAAAAATTAGGTTATAAGTCATACTTAAGGTGCTCAAGTTCCAACCCAAACACTCACGGGTATACTCTCATGTTTTTGTTGAGGGGTTCATTTTCACTCAAGCTCAAGAGCGCTTACATCTCCCAAATGGATCTGTAAGCATGAGCATAGGCATGATTCTTAGGCAATGGCATCATTGACATCTCCTCACCATAGATTAGGTCACTTCTTATCTCCACATGACAGCTCACTCAACTTTGGATCACAAGGGCTTTTAATCTAGGTTTGTTTGTATGGCTTATGGAGTGAAGTTTCAAGGAAAGGCGCTTTGAACAGAGAGGTTTGAATTTGAGAACTGTGAAGTGCGGAGATGGTTCATGACTCCACCTTTTGAGTTTAGCTTCTTTCTTCTTCTTTTGAGATTCTCACATTCCAAAGGATCAGTTCTTTCTTTGATCTTGAATTTTCAACATAAAGTCCCTTTTTTGCCTTTTGCTTGCAACTTTTTCACATTGTTTGTCTCTTCTTTTCTCACCACCATATTGCCTGCTTTTTGAGGTATTTTCTCTTCATTTTCTTGATGTTGCCCGAAAATGGTCCATCTTGATTCTTTCTCCTTTACCTCTGAATTCTCGAGTGAGGGAAGGCTGAATTGGTTCCATAGGTTCAGTACTTTTGAGTATTTTGATGAAGAATTGTAGGATTTATAGCTCAAATGGGGTACAAATAAAGGGGCAGATTTTTCTTGGTTGGTTCTCATAGGTTCAAGTCCAAAGAAGGCCTTGATCTTTTCCTCGGTTTCATGAGTGTTACTTGTTTTAATTTGGAGTTTCCTAACTTCTAGTGGATCTAATGCCTCACCAATCCTTTGAATCGAGAAAAATTGCCTCACCACTCTTCAACAGAGATGGAAAATATATGGGCTCAATTCTCACCGGTTATGGTTTTTCCTTGAGCTTTTAAGTATATCTTTACCTTTTCTCTTCCTTTGACTTGCTAAATCTGATACGAGGTTTTCATGGTGCTAGCATCGTGGAAATGTAGAATATTGAAAGGTTTATGATGTCTACATTTGGCAAAGAAATTTTAAATTTTCTAGTTGTCTTGATTCTAAAGTAAATTAATACATTTCCTAATTTCTTAGGTGATTCTGCTGCCCTTATGGTAACTATTCCTAGGCAGACTTGTCCGCCACACCCCAAACCTATGGGAACAGTGTCCTCACTGGTTCAAAGGTGGTGGACAATTATTAGGGAAGGCAATGAAACAACAATAATCTGGACGATTCTGACAAGCACATCAGAAATTTGGATAGAAAATAAAAGGAAAAAAGGGAAAGGGAGTAGGGGAGGGGTTGTAAGTTTTACGAAATAGGGAGAACAAAAAGCAATTTGGTTAGGCACGACTTATAATGAGAAAAAAATTGCAATAGAATAAAAAGCGAGAAAATAAGAAAATAAGAAAGAGACAATTGAGAATTGGGCTTGTAAACTAGCTACCTCAGACTGTGTGTGGACTAGGCAAGTGGTGCAAATCTAACGCTGGTCACCACAGGAGTTGGGCTTGTATGGTAGGGGCCGAGGCTCGAGGGCTGGTTGAGGCTCCACCAATTTCCACTTCCTGCAAAGATGCCCACCCACACTTTCGTGGCTTGGTTCTCTGTCATGCTCGTGAAGAACTAGCTCGCTCAGTGCTATGGGTTCGTAGGGCGCAATAGGTGCAGTGCAGCAGGGGGGCATGGGCTGGTTCTCCTACTTCCCTCATTCTTCTTAACATGGCACGACTTGTGGTCTAGGCTTTCTTGCCAAAGTTGTGAGGAGGAGTACCTCAAAGGGCTCTTCCCTATTAATGTCAAACTTGGCTCTTAAGAGGGTCATAATGAGTCTTCCAAAGGAGGCCAATCTTACATTCCTTTTTACCTTGGCACTCACATCGCCATTGCTTTGGATCGACATGGGGCATTGAAGAATTGCCCTTAGAGAAGTGAAAGAGGGCTTCTAAGATGGGGTTCGCCTCTCTTGGGTGTGCCCAGATAACATAAAAACTCCTGAGTATGGAATCCATCGATGAGATATTATGGGGCAGATCTCTTCTCATTATTGATTGCCCGAACCCACCATGCCCTCGTGTCAAATGGGCGCCATATCTCTGAAAGAGGCAACTCAGAAGCGATCAAGGGTCCATCGAGTTGAATTGAAAAGGTATCCCTAGGGCATGTCCAATGTCCTCGTGATCCGATTAAGTCACGTTGTCTATAAAATAACTAGGGTTGGCACATCAAGATGTTCCTCTGTGACTGTGGTGAGGTTACGATACCACACTTTGTCATCCTTGGGTAAATTTTCTCGGGTAATGGAGTGAGGATGGTCTTTGAGGGAAGCCTCTGAGATATCTTAAAGATAGCACGCAATCAGTTTGGAGGAGAAAAAGTTTCATCCACCAATAGCTGTATGAGCTCAGGCATCAATGAATGGGTTAGGCAAAACCAAAGGAATGGGTAATGGGCTCGAGGCGTAGGTAAAAGAAGAAAGAAAACTAAGAAGAAAAATCTAAACTATATCGTGAAAATAAAAATGTAAAACTGAAGATATGAGCAAGGAAATGGAAAACATGATATACAAATGCAAGAAAAATCAACAAAACAATGCTAGAACTGCTAAATAAAATCTAACAAATAGAAGGATTACTATGCAAATGAAAGGAAACTAATGCTAATAACAGAGAAACAAGAAAAGCAAGGTAAGGGACCTGAATACAAAGTTAAAAAGAAAAGAAAAGTGTTGATACAAAACTGAATTTGTGAATGCAAAATAAGAAAACAAAGTTAGAAACTAGCTATACTCACGAGAAAAATGACGAAAATCAAAACGAGGACACATTAACCTAAGAAAAAAAAAATTCACGATCTAAAACAGAGTTTGAAACTAAAATTCCTAAAACCGAAAATCTAATGCCAAATGATTCATAAGATTCACAAGATTGACCCCTTTGTTGATGATGGGTATGAAAAAAAAATAATGAAGCATGGGAGCACAAATTAAAAACAGGGTTCACACACAATTTGAGACCCATTTATGATGAAGAAATCTAAGGAAAATAAAATTAGTGAGTCCATTGAATATACAAAATAGCCTATGATCCACTACTCATAATCCTACATGATTCCTAAAAAAAAAATGATCTCAGAGGTCCAGATGGGAAAAGTGGATGCAAATGGAGAAAACCAGCCCATCCGGAAGATATCTATATTGTTTTTATAATTTTCTAATTTTTTATTATACTTTTTTTTTTTTACTTGTTTTGATCAGCCTGCTCAACAAGAGCCCTTTTTTACTACTGCTGAAAATAATGTGAAACAACTCAGTGATTTTCTATTTGTGTTTTCTGCTTCTTTTATTTTGTATTTGGTTAAAAAAGTCAACATGCCTAAAAGACAGCAGAAATTATAATCAAAACAGACATTAAACACAGCAGAACTGCTTGGTTCTCAAGAATTTAAAAATAGAAAATGAATGCAAAGGAGAAGGGATGCAAACTCAAGCAGATCTGCTCCTTTTGGTCCAGATGTTCCTTGTTGACTGCTCCAGATCTGCAAACATCCAAAACTGCAGTAGCACCTTATTCAAGTATTGACAAAATAAAAGAAAACTCAAAGCACGCCCAAATTTGACAAAAGACAAAAGAGTGGCTGCAGCATTTATTCAAATAACTAGAAGGCAAAGAATAAAAACTCGTAAAAAAAAAAAAAAAAAATTTGCTGTAAAGAAAAGTTTTCTATACAAAACTGCAGAGACATTTAATCAAGCACTTGGAATGCAAAGTGCAGTTTAAAGAAAAATTAAAAAATCAAATCTACAAAATAGAAAAAAACTTAGGTCTACCAATTTTAGAACAAACTTCCCTAAGACAGCGCCAAAAACTTGTTGTCGCTACAAGTGTGCCATAATTATGTGCATTATTAATCAAGAATTAAAGAATTAAAGAATGCTAGGTTATATGGATGTTAACTTATGAAAGGGATATCAAGACATTGGGGCTAACATCGGCTTGCAAGATCAGGCCAATTGTAGCAAGTTTTAAAAGTAAGTATTTCAAGATCATCCACGAGAAGTTTGTCTAAAATGAGAGATAAACCTCCAGATCTGTGCTACGATCCGGCTCTATAATTATCTAAAAAGAATAGATAAAAGAGAGTGTTGGATTGTGTCACATTTAACTATAAGCAAATAAAGAAAAGAACTATCTACATGATCCAGATCCGAGTTGGGGAGATGTTTAAAATAAGACAAATGCGTAAATAATAGCTTCATGCATTTTAGCCTCAATTTTAATGGAGAATCAGATTTCAGAATAGATTCAATCTTCATCTGCTACCAAAGATAGATGTAAGAGAAATAAATCCAATTAAGGAATAGGTTTAGACTTATGGCTATGATCCGTCCAATGGTCACAGATCATCCAATAGTTGTGGCCTATTCTTTAGTTGAACATGAACATCATGTAAAATGCCGCTGAATTAGGTTACCAACGCTAATTCGCAGAGGATGATGAATTAAGGGAAGTTGGATGCGGATGAGTGAATCTAAAGAAGTCTAATGCACTAAGGTGAACATTCGTAACCCTCGACATGACTCCAATGGAGAAGACACAAATTACAAAGAACCTTTAAAATCCAACGTTACAATTACAGAGCACGGCTTTAGAGAGCCCTCGACTTACGTCTGAGCTTTTCAGAGAGCCCTCAGATTTAGCCTTGAATCCGAACTTGGAAGTACAAATCACTCACAATGGCTCTCAAAGGTAAACTACAAGAAGGATTACTGAGGGGTTCGGATAAGCTATCTGACCGGAATGAGAAACAGAGATGAAAACTCTAAAACTGGATGCCTCAATTGGGCAAATGTCTTCTCAATTTATAGCTTTCCTCTATCCCGCACAAGGCTGAATTGACCAATCGAAGTGCTCAGATCCGGATTGCCCAATGGTCGTTGAGCACGGGATCCAGACTGTTCGCCAATGAAAATGCTCGATCCGTTCACCAATCAAAGCGTTAGAAGCATCAATTCGCTATGGGAATTCAAAAGTTTGTTTGAGCTTCTAGAAGTTCCCGCCAAGTGATTTCATCTTGGGTTTTCACGTATGGAATATGCCTTTGGTTTGTGCTTGAATCTTCCTAATGTCTTGGGCTTTTAATTACATTGGGGCTGCAAGAGTTTACTGAAATGCCCTTCAAAGTGGTTCAAAGATGCCATTTCAGAGTTTAAGGGTCTTTTTCGCAAAGTAGTTTGGCTCAAGTTCTTTCGCAAAGCATTTTGGCTTCGTAAGTTCTTTTCGCAAAGCATCTTGGCTTCAAGTTCTTTTCGCAAAGGACTTTGGCTTCGTAAGTTCTTTTCGAAAGGACTTTGGCTTCGTAAGTTCTTTCAAAGGACTTTGGCTTCGTAAGTTCTTTTCGCAAAGGACTTCTCTTCTTTTCGCAGAGGTAAATCTTCTATTCGAGGAGTGTTTTTCTTTTCGCAAAGTTCAAGGTTCTTTGCGAATAGTAAAAGTTCTTTGCGAATTGGACTCTAGGCTCCCATTCTTCTTTGCGAATGGCTCTCTCTCTTTTTTTCAGGTCTTTGTCTGCTCTTTTAGACCCTTTTTAGCCATTGCTGAGGTTGTTTCTTCAATCCATCTTTCAGCTTGACATGAGTTGTCAGCTTTTTGATCATTTTAGGATGCTTTTCGGACTTGGACCTGTCTAATTGGTTAGCTGTAAAATGCACACTAAAGCACTTATTTAGTCTTCTCAAGGGTCTTTCAAAGCTCATGTTTAGGGGTAAAAAATGGTATTTTTCACTACTTAACAGCATGTCTGATATGCCAGTCTCCTACTCATTCCCATCATCAATGTCCAGCTACACCACAGTTCCCAGATCTAGTGGTGGAGCAAGCTCATGCTGCCCAATCGTTTGGACAAATGCAATCAAATGAATATGCATGGATAGGGCACCCCAATTTAAGGTGGAGCCAGGGCAATTATCAATCACAACAGCAGCAGCAACCAAAGAACCAAATACCTTTCAAAACTGCTCAGCCTTACCAATGGAATTTTTATACCAAGCTAAATTTTCAGCAGCCCATTCCACAACAGATGGCACAACCTGTGCAGCAATCTGCTCCAGTTCAAACCCCTTTCAGATCCCCTTCTTTTGAAGACCAAGTTCTAACTTCACTGCAGAATTTAGGGTCTTTAACTCAGACTGTAAACTTTTATAGTCAGAGCATAAAGAAGATTGAAGAAACATTGGGTCAACTTTCAAATACTTTGGCCAAAAGAGAGGAAGGCAGGTTACCCAGCTAACCATTGAACAATCCTAAAGGACAGTTCATGGTTGGAGATGCCTTTGTTTCACATGAAGAAGTAAAAGCTATCACTACTTTGAGAAGTGGAAGAGTTGTAAATAACAATGTGAATCCTGAAAAAGAAGAAAAAATTGAGGAAACTGCTAGAGATATGCAGCAGGAGCAACATGATGTTAGCATTGGGGGTACTGATGTACCTCAGAAAAATATAAAAAATGAAAAAACAAAAAATCAAAAAAATTCTGGTGATGATTCTAAAGCTATAAATGAAGGATTAGTTCCTCATTTACCATTTTCCCATGCCATGAAATCTGCAGCCCCTTTTGATAAAGGGAATACAAAAATAGATGAAATGATGGAGACTTTCAAGCAAGTCAAGATAAATCTACCTTTGCTTGATGCAATCAAACAAGTCCTAGCATATGCAAAATTTTTGAAAGATATGTGCAATTACAAAAGACAACCTAGGATACAGTTATCCAAGAAGGTCTTTGCTGTGGAAAGAGTTAAACAAGTTTTGTCCATTACCACACCTCCTAAACTTTAAGATCCTGGAATCCCCACAATCCCTTGCATTATTGGGGAACATACCATTGAAAAGGCTTTATTAGATTTGGGTGCTAGTGTCAACCTACTTCCATATTCTGTATATGAGAAACTAGGTTTGGGAGAGTTAAAACCCACTCATGTGGTGTTACAACTAGCAGATAGATCTGAAAGAAAGCCAGTTGGGATGATTGAGGATGTATTTGTAGGGGTAGATAAGTTTTTCTACCCTGCTGATTTTTTGGTATTAGACATGGAACCTACAAAAAGCAGAACTTCCATCCCTATCATTTTGGGGAGACCATTCCAGGCTACAGCCAATGCTTGCATCCAATGCAGGTCTGGTATTATGGAAGTGTCTTTCGGAAATATGAAGGTGAAGTTAAATGTCTACAATGCAATTACACAACCTCAATTCAGTTCTGAGGAATGCTTTCTTGTTGATTTGTTGGATGAACTGGTAGAAGAAACTTTACCATAGTTTTTGCAGTGTGTAGATTTAACCACAAATTTTAAAGATGCTTGGAGAAATGCTGTGGAAGAAACAGTTTGTGCCTCAAAGTCTGAGGAGGTTAATGCTGTGCAAGGAACTCATGATCAATCAGCAAGGTTCTCTTCATGGAAACCTGCTGTTCTTCCCCTTCCACAAACAACCAAGGTACCTTTGTTACCTTCTTTTCTGAGCCCACCTGATCTAGAGCTGAAACAGTTGCCAGAAAATTTGAAATATGTGTTTTTAGGAGACCAAAAAACATTGCCTATGATTATTTCTTCTTCCCTCACTGAGGAGCAGGAGGAAGAGTTGTTGATTGTATTGAAACATCATAAGAGGGCAATTGGCTGGACTATTGCTGATTTGGGAGGAATCAGTCCAGCTGTTTGCATGCATAAAATTCACTTAGAAGAAGATGCAAAACCTTCTAGAGAAATGCAAAGGAGGCTGAATCCTCATATGCAGGAAGTGGTCATGAAGAAGGTTGTTAAGTTGTTGGATGCAGGGGTCATTTACCCCATCTCAGATTCAGCTTGGGTGGCACCTACATAGGTGGTACCTAAGAAATCGGGGATTACTGTGGTAACCTCAGATTCTGGTGAGCTCATTTCAACCAGACAAACAACTGGTTGGAGGGTCTGTATTAATTACAGAAAGCTCAATTCAATGACTAGAAAAGACCACTTCCCTCTTCCATTCATTGATCAAATTTTAGATAAGCTAGCAGGAAAAGCCTATTACTGTTTTCTTGATGGTTACTCTGGTTACAACCAGATTCCTGTGTATCCACAAGATCAGAAAAAGACCACCTTCACTTGCCCCTTTGGCACTTTTGCCTATAGGAGGATGCCTTTTGGTCTTTGTAATGCTCCTGCTACCTTTCAAAGATGCATGTACTCCATTTTCTCTGATATGATTGACTAATTTATTGAGATTTTGATGGATGACTTTTCAATATATGGCGACAGTTTTGCCCAGTATTTACATCATCTCAGCTTGGTGTTACAGAGATGTGAGGAAACCAATTTAGTTTTGAGCTGGGAGAAGAGCCATTTCATGGTCACCCAAGGCATTTTCCTTGGCCATGTTGTCTCTCACAAGGGCATTGAGGTGGACAGAGCAAAAATTGATTTAATTGCACATTTGCCTCCTCCCAAAACTGTTAAGCAAATAAGAAGTTTTCTGGGGCATGCTGGATTTTATAGGAGGTTCATTAAGGACTTCAGTAAAATATCCAAGCCTCTTTGCCATTTATTGTGCCAAGATGTTCCTTTTGTTTTCAATAATGAATGCCTGAAGGCATTTGAATTCTTAAAAAATTATTTGATTTCAGCTCCAATACTACAGTCTCCAGATTATTCACTGCCTTTTGAGCTGATGTGTGATGCATCAGATTATGCTTTGGGAGCTGTTCTTGGGCAAAGAAAGGATATGCTGCCTCATGTCATAGTTTATGCCAGTAGATCAATGATTGATGCACAGCTCAACTATACAATAACAAAGAGCTACTGGCAGTTGTTTTTGCCTTGGAGAAGTTCAGGTCATATGTTTTGGGTTCACAAATTGTGGTGTTCACTGACCACTCAGCCCTGAAATACCTTCTATCTAAGAAGGATACCAAACCAAGATTAATCAGGTGGATCCTCCTATTACAGGAGTTTGATTTGCAGATTAAAGATAAAAAGGGTGTGGAAAATGTGGTGGCTGACCACCTGTCTAGAATTCTAACTGCTGAGATTGATAGGTTGCCTATCAATGAATCTTTCCCTGATGAGCAACTTTTTGCTATCAGTATACAAACCCCTTGGTTTGCAAATATAGTCATCTTTTTGGCTACTGGAAGGACCCCTCAACACTGGAATAAAATGGATAAAGATCTTTTCTTCTCAAAGGTTAAACATTTTATTTGGGAGGATCCTTATCTGTTCAAGATTTGTGCAGACCAAATAATTAGAAGATGTGTCCATGAAGAAGACTTTCATAGCATACTCTCCATGTGTCATGAACAGGCCTGTGGAGGTTATTTTAGTGGAAAAAACTGCTGCAAAAGTTTTGCAGTGTGGATTTTATTGGCCCACACTCTTCAAAGATGCACTGCAGCACTGTAAGTCTTGTCAGAACTGTTAGAGATTGGGCAGCATTTCCAAGAGAAATTCAATGCCTTTACAGCCCATTTTGGTAGTTGAATTGTTTGATATTTGAGGGATAGATTTTATGGGACCTTTTCCCCCCTCAAATAGTTTTAATTTCATCTTAGTAGCTGTGGATTATGTATCCAAATGGGTTGAAGCCACAGCTACTAAAACCAATGACCACAGAGTTGTCCTGAAATTCTTAAAGGACAACATCTTTTCCAGGTTTGGTTCCCCCAGAGCCATTATCAGTGATGGGGGAAGCCATTTTTGTAATAAGCATTTCAAAGTTCTACTAAAAAAGTACTCTGTTACTCACAAAGTAGCTACTCCATATCATCCACAAACTAGTGGACAGGTGGAGATTTCCAATAGAGAACTCAAACATATACTGGAAAAGACTGTGAAGAAGGACAGAAAAGATTGGTCCCTTAAACTGAATGATGCATTGTGGGCATATAGGACAGCCTATAAGACCCCAAATGGCATGTCCCCATTCAGATTGGTCTATGGTAAAGCATGCCGTTTACCAGTGGAATTAGAATATAAGGCCTTTTGGGCTATTAAAACTTTGAACATGGATCTTACTACTACTGGTAATCACAGGAAACTGCAGCTCGCTGAGTTGGAAGAGCTGAGGATGGATGCATACACCAATGCAAGATCTTACAAAGAAAAAATTAAGGCTTTCTATGATAAAAATCTGCTGAGAAAAGAGTTCATATCTGGCTCTAAGGTATGGCTATTCAACTCAAAACTTAAGTTTTTTCCTGGAAAGCTGAGATCCAGATGGGAAGGGCCATATACTGTCATTCAAGCATCTCCTTCTAGGGCTGTTGAAATTATGGATCCAAGTGATGGAAGAACCTTGAAAGTAAATGGTCAGAGGCTCAAACCATGCATTGAAAATACCCTGGAGCCTGTGCTGACCATCTATCATCAAGAGCCTCCACAAATCTGATGTTAAACAACTGTATCATTTGTATTTTACTTATGTTTGTTTTGTAGTTTTTGCATAGTTTATTTGTCTCTGTTTTTAGTCATATGTTACACTCAATTCGAGAAGTTTACAATATGTGAAAAATCAATTCGCAAAGAAAAAAAATTCATTTCGAAAAGTTTAATTTCCTTTTCGAAAAGGATCTGGACCTGTAACTAATTGCTCGAAAAGAATGATAAGCTTTTCAAATAGGTGGTTCTGAAGCCTTTTGCTTTTTGAAAAGTTGTTTCTGAAGCCTTTTGCTTTTCGAATGGTACTGATGCCATTCTCCTTTGTAAAAAGGATTGTTTTGAACTTTTTGAAGACTTCAAAGATGCTTTGCGAAAATCATTTTGAGCATATTTAAACCCTTTCGAAGCAAGGGTTTCATATTTGAAAGCATTCCCAGAGTGTCCTGTTTCACAGAAAACCCATTTTCCTTCCATCCTTGCGTGCTTTTGAAGCTCAGATCCAATTTCCTTCATTTTTATTTCTCTGAGTAAGCTTGAAGAGAGGGACCCTTTGCTTCTGATTTTGGAGGATTTAATCAAGCGATCAAAGATTTCAAGCAAAACCCTAAATTTCGGTCTTTTTCTTTGCATATCCTCTGTTTGTGTTTTGCAAAGTTAATTTCTGTGTCAGCATACATTGTGTGAAATTCAAACAAAGTTTTAAAATGGGGAAAGCTAAAAAATCGCTGGCTGCAATGTTCCCTAAGTCGTTTGCCAAGAAAGTTAGTAAACCTTCCACAAAAGGAAAAGCCAAAACCTCAGCCAAGAGAAAACTATCGATGGATAAAGCTGATAAGATTGAGAAAGGGAAGAAGGTTAGACATGAGGAACCCATCCCAGCAGCTGACCCTAGTCCTGAGCCTGAGCTTCCTCCTCTTCCTATGCATTTGGTACTGCCAAACCCTTTCATTGAAGCTCAGAAGCTGATCCCAGAGCTTATTGTTGATGAAACCTTTTTCTTGAACAAACCTGAATGTAAGCTATCCTTGAACTACATCAGGGATGCTTCACTGAGCAATATCCTAACCCCTCTTCCAGAGAAAATCTATCCAAGAATGGTGAGATTATGGTACCAAAACATGGTAAAAGTGACTGAGAAGGATGCTGATGCCCCTACTCTTGTACTTTTCATTGATGATTGCGATTTAACAGTCACTAATGAAGACATTGGAAATGCCTTGGGAATACCATTTCAACATGATCTGGCTGGTCTTTTGGCTGCACCAGAGACAACTTCTTTTAGAGAAATGGCTACACATCTAACCCAAGGAATAGTTAGAACTGGACAGTCCATCATGAGGAGAGACTTAGCACCTCAATTTTTGCTGATGGATTCCATTTTGAGAGGATGTTTTTATGTCACTGGGCACAGTCAGGAAAGAAGGACACCCATTTTGGAGGCCCTCTTTCATTTCTCTAAGGGGAAATTCTTCAATGCCCCTATGCTAATTTTTGAAGCCATGGCTGACATCAGTGTCAAGATGAAGGAGCAGAAAATAGCTGGAATACCATTTGGTAGGCTGATCACAGCCCTACTAAGAGCCAAATTTGACATTGATGAGCAAGAGCCATTTGAGATTGTCTCCCCTCACGCTTTTGGGAAGAGGGCTTGGACTACAAGCCAAACCATGTTGAATAGAATGAGGGCAGAGGTTGAGCCAACCGAAGAACCTGCTATACCTGCACCAGCCCTGCAGTGCCATTGAACTGCTATACGGACCACGAGGTGACCAGCACTTTTTAGCACCTATTTCACTTGTCACGACATTGAACAAGTCATCATCGAGGTGACCAGCTCTTCAATTTGCACTCCATTGTTGAAGAGGTCATCATCTTACCCACCTCACCTAGCACAGCTCCTATTCCTTCACCCATTCCAGCAGTCCCATCACTCATAACCACCATAATCCCAATTGCAGACTCTCCCTCTACACCAACCACTCCAGCCATACTTACACCACCAATTTCCCCTAACAATGTCCAAGATATGGCCGCAGATTTTGTTGAACACTCTCCTAGCACTCCCCTTCTCCAAAGCTTCTCAGGTTCACTTGCTCATTCAACTCATACACCTGAAATCACTCATACCCCTGAACCTGAGATATTCACAACAGAGGCCTACTCATCTTTGATGGGATCTATCTTGGAGAATATTGGGCTTGAATCTGTACCCATACCTGACCCTCCTCATTTCACCCATTTGGCTACTTCCCCCTTTATAGCCATTTCACCCATTGCCCCTCAACCATCTACATCAATTTTACCAGCCCCTACTTTGCATACCACACCCACACCTGACACAATTAGCCAAATCTTTACCTTTCTCCAATCCATCAAAGCCCAACTACAGATCAACACAGACAACCAGTCTGTGACAAATTCCATTCTCCAAACCTTGGCCTCCACATCCCAAACAACCACCTTAGCCACTGTACCTTCTGTTTCTGACCAAGCAACCCAAACAGATCTGGAGGTAATAGTTTTAGATCCACCCATCGTCACTGTGTCTGACCATGCTACCCAATTCAAACCTGAGGCACTACTTTTGGATTCACCTACACCCATCCTTCATGTCTCTGATCAAGCCACCCAAACTAACCCTGAGGTAGTGCTTGTAGATTCATCTTCCCCTTCCCCCACTGCTGGAATACATATGGTCCCCTACCACTCCATTCCCATCCCTCATTTTGCCACTCTTAAAAGGGCTATGGAAGATAACCCTTACATCTTTCGCAACGTTCTTAAGGGGATTGCAGATTTCCACACTTACATCAAAACCCCTTTTGAAGAACAGATTCGGAAGCTGGAGCTGTTTATGAAATTTGAGAGAAATAAGATGCAAGACCTGTTGAGCCAAACATTTTAGATGGTTAGGAGTGAGCAGCACAAAGTTACCATGCTACAAGAAAGTCTGGCACAAGAAAAACTGAGGAGTGAGAGACTTGCAAAATATATTGGCCTCACCAAAAAGATCAAATCTGAGGAGTACACCGAGCTTCAAGCCACAATCCAGGAGAAAGCTAAATCAAGTTCAAACTCCAATACTGACTCAAGTTCAGACTCTGACGGTGATTCCAGTTCTGACCCCATTGAACCAACTTATGATACAGATTTTGACCCCAGTTATTAGAATACCTTGTACATGTTTGTTTTGTTGGGTCTATAGTATGCAATTCCTATTTTCTGTTAACTTTTGTTAATTTGTAATTACGGTGCATTTCTTTTCTTTCTTCTCTGTCAACATGCTTTTTATTTTTTCTTCTTTTCTTTTTGCTTATGCACTTCTGGACCAGTGAGGACATTGCTCATCATAGGTTTGGGGGTGTGGCAGAATTGCCAATAGTTTAGTTAACATCAGTGCAACTTATGATCAGCAGAATTTTTGAAAATGAAGTAATTTCACACCTGTTGTTTTGAAAAATGACGAAGTTAAAACTTTTTAAAATTGATTTCTAGTGTAATTCTAATACTTTCATGAAATGAATGTCAGAAAATTTCCAAAAGAAAATTGATGTTTTAGTAAACCTAAAAAGAGAAAACAGTGATGATACACCTCAGGAATTTGATAGAAAACCATACCCAGTGAGATTTGGGCCAAAAATGTATTCTTTGGAGGTATGAATTGGCAATTTTTCTGCTCTAGGGACTGTTTGAACCTGCTTACTATCACTAGAAGTTACACATATCCAAATTAAAATAATTTGACAGCAATCATGATATTAAAGACATGATGTAAGGCCCCCTTTTGGACAGTTTGAACTTCAAAAACAAATCCCCACCTTTTAAAACTGCCCTTGATACACACCATTTGAGCTTTATAAATCTAAGATTTCTTTGAAACCTCATCAACCAACCTCATCCACGTCATTTAGCCTAATCCTCACTCTAAAAATTCAGAAGGTAAAGGAAAGGAAGCTGAAGAAAGGAGAGTTGGGTAACAAGTTGGTGATAGAAAAAGAAAACTAGTTGAAGGCAATGATGTATCAGTAGAAGAAATGTGGCATTCTAGTCAATGTCATTTTGAAAAAAAAAAAAAAGAAAAAAAAAAAAGAAAAAAGGAGAAGTCATTTCATTGGAAGTTTGAAAAAAAGAGAGAAAAAGATGGCCACTTTGGCTCTGAAAATTCAAAGAAGAAGATGAAATTGTGCTGAAAGAAAGAAGGCGTGCATACCACCTCCTTACCTTGACTAACTTCTCAATTTTGAACTCCATTCCACCCCTTTATTCTTGATAAATTTCACCCATAAGCCACATTACAACCCAAGTTAAAGTCCTTACTGATCAAAGATTGATTGAGCTGTCACATGGAGATAAGGATTTGTGTAATCTATGGTGAAAAGAGCAATAAATTCAGAACTGAAAAGCAATGCCTATGCTCCTGCTTACAGTCCTATTTGAGGGTTGTAACTACTCTTGAGCTGTGTGAAATAGTACAACCCTCTTACTTGTATGGTGAGAGAAAATCCTGGAGAGAGTTGGGTTTGAAATCAACTAATTGGGGTAACATCAAAACTGAATTCTCAAATAGAAGGCAAGCTTTTCATTAATTTGTCTTGTGAAAATTTTTTGACACAAACTGAGTGAATGGTAAAAGGAATTACAGCAGAGTTTTAGTTTGAAACTGATATTTTCTTGATATTCCTCCTACAGCCTGACTGATGCAGGTGTGAATAATCTTACTAGATGAAAGTTTGCTTTAACAGAACTGCATTGATATTAACTGATTTATTGGAGAAGTTTGTGGGGACCTTCACTGAAAACCCTCAGGAGACTTCACTCCTCCACTAGGGATCACCTAGGGGTTTAAAAGGCTTGTTGCATATGCTAAATGCAACTGTGCTCCCTACAAAAATGGCTTTTTCATTCTATTTTTAAATTTTGTCTTTGCTTAAGGACTAGCAAAGCTTAGGTTTAGGGGTGTGTTGAGAACTGGAAAATACCATTTTTCACCCCTTAACCTGAGTCTTGATAGACCTTTGAGAGTACTAAATAAGTGTTTTAGCGTTTGTTTTATAGCTAACAATAAAGGCAGGCTTAACCCTGTAAGCAGCTTAAAAGTGCCAAAAAGATGATGACTCATGCTAATCTAGTGGAAGAAGGAGAAGGGACAACCTCACTGGCTGTCAAAATGCCTCAACTAAAGAAGACAAAGGCCTGGTCTCAACCTGGAAAGAGGTTTGGAGCTATTCGAACAGAAGAATGCATTACAGAATGCTTTTCGAAAAGAACCTGAACTTTTCGAAAAGAACCTGAACTTTGCGAAAAGAACTAAAAGCTCCAGGCTTAGTTTTTGAAGAGCACCTGACCTATTCGAAAGGATCCCTGACCTATTCGAAAAGAAGAGAACTCCTTGCGAACAGAACCAGAACTGTGCGAAAAGAGCTTCAGAAGTCACAGTACCCTGCGAAAAGTTCTCCAAACTATGTGAAATGATATCCTAAAGATTCCCAACATCTGTAAGGGCAATTTAGTAATCTTTGCATGCACCCCAATGCATTTAAAAGCCCAAGGACATTCTGAAAGATTTTGAGCACGAACCAAAGGCATATTCCACCCCATGTGAACACTCAAAGATGAAATTACTTGGTGGGAACTTCTAGAAGCTCAAACAGATTTTTGAATTACATAACAGAATTGATGCTTCTGTCACCTGATTGGTTGATCCAGATCAAGCAGTTCTGATTAGCCAAAATAGATCTGGATCCTTGTGCTCGACTCCTATTGATTGATATAGATCTAACCAATTCTGATTGGTTGATACACATTTGAGCTGGACTTAGGGAAAACTATAAATAGACGAACCATTTGCCCAATTTGGGCATCCAGATTTTGAGTTTCATTTCTATTGCCCCATTTCTAATTCAGATAGTTTGTCTGAAACTTCTGTAATAGCCTATCTTTTATTTGTAACTGAGAACTATGAGATACTTCTGTAATTCAAGTGACAATTGTATTCAAGACTACAAATCCGAGAGCTGTTTAAGCTGTTCTTTGTAATTGTAATGGTGAATTTGAAAGGTTGCTGTGAATAGTACGTTCTCAATCGGATTCGTGTTGAGGGTTCCCTGTGATCTCCTTATTCATTAGATTCCTTTAAATTTACTATTTTTAAAGCAATTTCCCTTAATTCATTACCCCTGTGAGAATTTGCATTTGTAACCTAATTTCTCAAAACATTTGTAGTGGTGTTTTTTGTTCTGAATCAAGGATTCGGATTGAAGACTATTGGATGATCTGTGTCCATTGAAGTGGACAGACCATAGCCATAAGTTCAACTCAATTCTAATCATTGAGTTGGATTACTTTGTCTTGCATCTGTGCTGGTAGCCAGATGAAGATTGGATAATATCTCATTTGTTTTACATTTATTCTCATTTTGTAATCAAGTAGTAAGTCGAAGTTAGATATTATTTCTCCATTCTTATTAATTTACATCAAATCTCCCCAACTCGAATCTGGATCATTTATTTTTTTTTACTTTTATCATTTAGTTAATGTGACAAATTCAACCTCCCATCTTAAGTGCTTTGTAGATAGGATCAGAGGTCAGATCTGGTAGCTCAGATATGAAGGTTTATCTTACATGTTAAATCAATTTCCTGTGGACAATCTTTTACTCACTTACATTTAAAACTTGCTACAATTGGCCCTGATCTTACAGGCTAATTAAGTTCTCTCTGTGCTGATATTTCTTTATTATTTTTCAAATTCAGTGCAATTCATCATTTGTAAATCTG
Source organism: Chloranthus sessilifolius (assembly GCA_021018995.1). Classification (NCBI taxonomy): domain Eukaryota; kingdom Viridiplantae; phylum Streptophyta; class Magnoliopsida; order Chloranthales; family Chloranthaceae; genus Chloranthus; species Chloranthus sessilifolius. The sequence continues at coordinate 47,995,600 of CM037594.1, read as the reverse complement.
TTTTCAAAACACAAATAAATCATGCACACTTAGAACAACAACAGTATTCCATCGGGGCTCGATGCTTTATTGCTCGGGGATTATTTAAGTTAATTATTTTAAGTCATGAGACCAGCCTTGTTGCAATTATGAGAACTAGTGAACATCAGATGTCATGAGTAGAGTAACCAAAGCATTTTCTTTATTATTCTTACATCTTAAACTATTTTCCAATCATTTAACATTGATGAATTCATGCTTTATTTATGTCATGAAATATATGTGAGTAAGAAAGATATACTTGTTCAGATATTGTCCCTATTGAGCTAGGATGTAGCTCACCCTTTGACTATACGTCACAGGTGCAGAGTTAGGAATTACTTCTGGTGAGGATGATCTCTAGGACTCAGATTATATTCCAGGGGAGGAGTTTGAGCCCCCTCCTGAGAGGTTATTTTAGAAGACCCTCTGCGTATTTTGGCATTTATTTTTGAGAGATAGTTTGGCTTGGTACTTCCAGCCATGTTTTGTAAGGATAATAGTATATGTAATATTCTTTTATCGAACCATCTTGGGTGGTCGTAGTTACGACATCGATGGTTAGGGTTAGTTCTTTTGCCCATGCAGAGACATGGGATTAGAACGATCTTTTGGATTAACTATTTTGGTGGTATATTGTAGAACTAGAGATTTAGTTCTACATTAGCTTTTTCATTTATGTTACCTGTGGTTGTATGGATGCACCAAGTATTTCTCTTATTTATATGGGGTACGACCTCGAGGGTCATGTTGATGGCATGAATTTTGGGGTGCCAAAATTTGGGCTATCACAGTTGGTATCAGAGCAGTTTCTTTATAATTTCTGATAAGTCATGGATTTCTTCAGAGTGAAGGGATCTTCTATTAATGAAACTTTGGTTTCATGTGCAGAGCGTGATGTCTTTTGGGAGAAGGGGTCAACCTAGAGGTAGCCAGAGTAGGAATCTTAGAGGTGACGATGAGTTTCGCGTAGGGTCTAGTAGAGACCAAAGAAATCCTCCTGAAGGGGAAGATCGGAGGGGTGATGCGACTAATCGTATCCCGTTAGCCATGGAGGCTATGGCCACTGCGATGGCCCAACAGACACAGCAGACTGTGTTACTGGCCGAGCAGACGACACTATTGGCGGCTAATAATGTTACTAGTCATCTACCACCACCACCTCCTCTAGCATTATTGCCCTCTTCATTCATTGATTTTAGGAGATTGAGACCTCCTAGCTTCTATAGGCAAATAGATCCATTAGAAGCTAAAAAGTGGTTAAACCAGATAGAAAAGCTTCTGGACAGGTTGCAGAGTACAGAGAATGAGAAGGTAGGCTGGGCCTCCTTCTAGCTTGAGGGAGATGCCGATCCTTAGTGGAAATTGGTATTAAGAAAAAGAGAGATTGAGAACCCTCAACGCCTATGGACTTGGGCGGATTTTGTTAGGGAGTTCAATAGGGAGTAGTTTCCCAAGTAGGTGAGAGTTCAGATGAGAAGAGACTTTGCAAATCTGCAGTAAGGAAGCATGTTTGTGCAAGAATATGGCATAGAGTTTACATGTTTGTCATGATTCACACCTAAGTTAGTATGCACAGAAATCATGAAGGCCGCCAAATTTGAGGAAGGTCTGAGGCCGAACGTCCGTGAGCGAGTATCAATTTTTGAACTTGAAAGCTACGAGAATGTGATGGGAAAAGCGATAGTGGCTGAGAGGGACATTAGTAACATGTACAAACGAAGAGAGCAACAGGATAAAGGAAGAACCTTTCAAGGGAGAGTGGGTGAGTATGACTCGGGGAATAGAAAGCTGAGGTTTATGGTACCAGCTCCAATCCCTAGACAAATCGCATATCCAAGTTATTCCAAGCCACTTGTATCCACATTGGTGAGACCGATTCGATATGAGAGCCCTACTGCCACCACAGGAGTGTCCGCTACTCAAGGCTCCTCACGAGCAACCTCTTTTACACCAAATGAAACTTGTGCCAAGTGTGGTAAGTCTCACAGAATAGTTGACTGTAGACGGGGAATGCGGCAATGCTACAAATGTGGAAAGATAGGCCACATAATTCGAGATTGTTCGGAGATGAATAAGGGAAGAACGACTTCTGTTTTTGCACCAAGACCCATCCAAGCAAAGAAGCTGGTCGTACAAGGAAGGGCCTATGCAGTTATGACTCAGGACGCCCTGAACTCCAGTGATATCATACAAGGTGAGTTTTTACTTGGATTAATTTATACATTGTATCAAATGTGATGAAAAATTTCTTTAGATAGAGAATTTTTTTTTAGAGAAGGTGTATCTATCTAGGTTGTATGTATAAGATTAGTTGATCTAATTGATATCATGTTTTGATATGCTGCATGAGTGAAATGCTAAGATGTGTATGCTTTATAGGTACTTTAAAAGTATATGGGAAGGAGAGTTGTGTAGCGTATGTGGCTAGAGTGTTGATAGACCCAGGGTCTACTCATTCATTTGTCACTCCTCGATTTGCAAGGAAGATAAAGGTTAAGCCAAATACTTTGGATTTTGTCTTGGCAGTGTCTATTTTGATGAGAAAATCGATTGATACAGACTTGGTTTGCCAGTCGATGATAGTAACCATTAGAGATGGGGACATCTTTGAGCTACCAACAAATTTAGTTCTATTAGACATGCAAAGATTCGACGTGATCCTTGGCATGGACTGGTTATCACAACATTGTGTAATGGTTGATTGTAAGAACAAGGTTGTCATCTTTAGGCCGAATACGAGGAGATCATTCCGAATCATAGGGGTGAGAACAAAGTTTCTGCCACTTGTGTCAGCCATCAAAGCTGAACGGTTGATTTGAAATGGATGCAGTGGTTACTTGGCCTTTTTGAAAGATGACAAGGAAGGGAAGAATGCTATTTCTGAGATCGCAGTGGTATGTGAGTTCGACGATGTCTTTCCAGAAGAATTACCAAGATTACTGCTAGATAGAGAATTGGAGTTTGTTATCGACTTAGCACCTAGAAAGGAGCCGGTTTCCAAGGCACCATACCAAATGGCTCCGGCTGAGTTGAAGAAATTGAAAGAGAAATTACAAGAGCTCCTAGGCAAAGGGTTTGTAAGATCGAGTGTGTCTCCTTGGGGAGCACCGGTCTTTTTTGTAAAGAAGAAAGACGGGTCAATGAGGTTGTGCATTAACTAGCGTCGGTTGAACAAACTCACTATAAAGAATAAGTATTCGTTGCCAAGGATAGATGACTTGTTTGACCAGCTACAAGGGGCAAGATATTTTTCTAAGATCGATCTACAATCTAGATATCATCAACTCAGGGTCAAGGCAAAGGACATTCAAAAGACTGCTTTTAGGATGAGATACGAACACTACGAGTTCTTAGTGATGCCGTTTAGTTTGACGAATGCACCGGTGTCATTTATGGATTTGATGAATCGGGTGTTTAAACCACACCTGGACTCTTGCATCATAGTATTCGTCGACGATATCCTGATATACTCTAAGTCGAAGAAGGAACATAAAGAACAGTTGAGAACTGCTCTACAAACTCTACGTGAACACTAACTGTACGCCAAGCTCAGTAAGTGCAAGTTTTGGTTAGAGAAAGTGAGCTTTTTAGGACATGTTGTCTCCAAGGAGGGTGTCACGGTGGACCCAGCGAAGATCGAGGTCATAGTGCAATGGGAACAATCAAAGATGGTCACAGATATATGCAGCTTCCTTGGTTTAGCTAGGTATTATAGGCATTTTGTGGAGGGATTTTCAAAAATATCGAGACCGTTGATGAGGCTCACACGGAAGGATGTGAGGTTCGAGTGGACTGAAGCGTGCAAAAAGAGCTTCTAAGAACTCAAGAAGAGGCGTACTTCAGTCCCAGTACTTGCAATTCCTTCAGGCAGTGGAGGTTTTGCAATTTATAGCAATGCTTCTCATAACGGTTTAGGTTGCGTGCTCAACCAACACAAGAAAGTAATTGCTTATGGGTCGAGGCAGCTGAAAGACCATGAGAAGAATTACCCGACACATGACCTCGAGCTGGCAGCGGTCATATTCACATTGAAGATCTGGAGACACTATTTATATGGGGAGACCTTTGAGATCTTCATTGACCATAAGAACCTCTGATACTTATTCACACAGAAGGAACTGAATATGAGGTAGTGAAGGTGGATGGAATTTCTCAAAGATTACAATTGTTCCATTCAATATCATCGGGGTAAGGCTAATGTTGTAGCAGATGCTTTGAGTCGTAAGGGTTTGGCTCAGATAGCTACCCTTGTAATGGGAATGCACAGGTAAAAATTATTTGAAGACCTGTCATTGTATGATGTGAAAATTGAGGTGCAAGCTTCAGGGGCTCTTTTAGACAATATTATAGTGAGACCGACAATTTTTGAATGCATTCACGAGTTATAGATGAAAGACTCCGAGTTGGTCAAGATTCGACAAGAGGTGATTGAGGGCATCAGACCGGATTTCTCTATAAGGGAGGATGGTTCCTTGTTATTCAGAGGATACCTCTGTATTCCAGTCAATGCTAGTTTGTGGCAAAACTATCTTAGATGAGGCTCACAAGTCTAAATACACGATCCATCCTGGTAGCACCAAGATGTATCAAGATATGAGGAAGAGCTATTGGTGGAGAGGTCTAAAACGAGATGTAGCTGAGTACGTATCAAGATGTTTGACATGTCAGGAAGTGAAGGTAGACCATAGACACCCTGCTGGATTATTACAACCTCTACCCATATCGGAATGGAAATGGGAGTCAATCTCCATAGATTTTCTCGTCGAGTTACCACGGACAGTAAAGAGGTACAATGCTATATGGGTTGTGGTAGATAGACTGACGAAGTTAGCTCACTTCTTGCCCTACAACACGATGTATATGGTAGGATGACTGGCAGAACTCTATATGAAGGAGATAGTGTGGTTCCATGACATTCCAAGCAGTATTGTATTCGATCGTGACCCATTGTATACTTCAAAGTTTTGGCAAAAGTTTCAGGAAGGTATGGGCACTCGATTGGATTTTAGTTCGGCGTTCCATCCGCAGACTGATGGGAAAATGGAGCGAGTAAATCAAGTGATAGAGGATATGCTCAGGGCGTGTATGCTAGAGTTGTAAGGATCGTGGGATCAACATCTACCATTGATCAAATTTGCATACAATAATAGTTTCCAAGCGAGCATGGGAATGGCACCATACGAAGCCCTCTATGGAAGGCGATGCAGATCGCCTATCAACTGGGAAGAAACCAGGGAGAAATTTATATTGGGTCCAAAAATTCTTGAAGATAACGCCATGGTCGTACGTATGATAAGAGAGAGGCTTAAATCGGCTCAGAGCAGACAAAAGAGCTATGCTGATGTCAAAAGAATGAGCCTATACTTTACCGTTGGCTATCATGTATTTGTGAAGATATCGCCCATGAGGGGTGTGATGAGGTTCGAAAAGAAGGGAAAGTTAAGTCCCCGTTACATAGGACCCTTTGAAGTTTTGGGTCGAGTCGGTGAAGTAGCCTATCGCATCGGATTGCCTCCGTTGTTTGATAGAGTGCACAATGTCTTTCATGTCTCTATGCTTCGGAAGTACGTAATAGACCCTACACACATCTTGGGAGATCAGCTAATCGAGCTGCATGAAGACATGACTATGATTGAGGAAGCGACTCAAATTCTGGATCGAAAAGAACAGACTCTACGCACTAATGTCATTCCTTTAGTGCTTTTCAAGTGGGGGAATCATCCGGCCGCAGAAGCGACTTGGGAGCGCGAGGCTAAATTTAGGGAACTATACCCCCATTTGTTTGAGCAACAGTAGATGAGCACAAGTCTGAACTTTGTTTTGTAATTATAAGTTGGAATTTAAAATGTGTGAATGAATATGTCTAAAACTACATTAAGTTATATGGAAATTTATGTGTTGATCTCTACGAGTTTGAATATTGTGTGTGGGACTAGGCGTAGTTTATAAGAAATGAGCTACTACCTAATTGATGGATTGGTAAAACATATGGGTGATCTATGAATAACGTGATCAATCACGTGGTGAAGGATCATTTTAATGTGACTAGAGGTTAGTTTATAAAAGTATTTTTAGGGCCATGAAGAAACAACCTCAGCTCCAGATTTTGGGATTTTGTTTGATCGAAAATGAAAATTGTTAGATCGAAATCCAATAGGATAAGGCCTTAAGTGTTGCCAGGAAATCGTTCGATCGATTTTCAAATCGTTCGAATGAAATGTGATGGCCAGTGGGAGTGTAATCTATTGCCAGAAATTGTTCGAACGAAATGCTTTGGCCAGTGGAGTGAAAAATAGCCTAGAAATGGGGTTCAGTAAATTGTTCGATCGAAATTAGAAATTGATCGAACAAAATTTTGGGGACTACTTTAAATCATGAAATTCGTTCGATCGGAATTTGCATCCATTCGAACGAAATTTGGGGCTTGCATTTAATGTGTGAAAATTGATTGAATGAATTTAAAATCGTTCGATCGATTTTTGGACACTATATATATTGGTGTGCAATTTTGCACTTCATTCGACAACCAAAATCCCTCTTTTATTTTTCTTTCTTCTTGGAGGAGTTCTAGGGTTTGTATGTGCCGCTGGTTTTCATAGATTCCAGCCATCTCCAAGCTTGGATCTGCACGCAACAACTCCTCATATCGCAGAGAGGTAACCACTAACCGCTATTAGGACTTTGAAATTTCACATTATCTTCATACCCTAGTGTTAGTGAAATTAGGGCTAAACCCTTGCCCATAAACCCTAGTTTTTTTTTCTCAGTGAATTAAAATACCACCTAAGACTCGCCAAGCCACGGTGAGTGCGGCACCGAAGAAAACCACTACAGGTTCTTCTTTGCAGCAACCACCGAAGAAACTACCTACGGGTTCTTCATCTGCACAGCCTACACAGGCACCACCCCCACCACTCGCACGTGAGCGACCAAATGACTGGTGGTCTGATAAGGACTTTGAGCCTGAATGGATCATAGATTCTAAAATTTTCGCATAGCGGGAAGAAACACAGTGGGCTTTTAACTATATTTCCACGACAGGTTTGACCGGGATACTCTGCCCATGTAAGGATAGTTTTTACCCCCGCATTGTTAGACTTTTCTATCAGAACATGGAATTAGTCAAGGACCCGACCATCCTGGGAACCAAGCTAGATGGTAGGCATTACACGTTCATGTACGATGACGTTGCCGATGCCTTTGGATTATTTCCACACTTTTAATCACGAGGATATTGCCCTAGCTGAGCCTTTCCTAGCCACCTTAGATTATAAATATGTCGCGGCTCAGATGACCCATGGTCGCATGGGGTCAGGTCACTTGATTAAATGTGTCGACTTACCGCGCGAGCTTTGGATGCTCGATTCGATTATTCAGTGCAATTTGTACCCCTTCCGCCATCAAACTGAATGGGTGGGTGAAGTTCAAATGGCACTCTTTGCGGCCTTCAATGGTCGATGGTTTAACGCTCCCAGAGTTGCCATTGAGGGGATGAAGTATGCACGTAAAAATATTCTAGAAGGTGCTAAGAAACTGTGGAGGACATGCCTTATGCTCGACTGACCTCAGTAATGGTCGAGGATTACGCAAGGGGCGACATCTACACCCTCTCCAAGAATGAACCAAAACTAACGGGAAATGTCCAACCATACACTATGGTTGATTGGAATAGAACCTTCGTGAAGTTGATTAAAAAGCCACTAGTCGAAGAGCCATCACAGTCAGAACCACACGCTCAGGACCAGCCACCACATGACGCTCCTATCCTTGATGACCCAGTTGCTACCGTTCCATTGCAGCAGCCTGCTAGATGCCGTACACTGATGCAAGAACCACCACCACTTGAGGGGCTCCTATGCCGACCATTATGGATCTTTATGCTCTGTTGGAAGCAAACACTTGACAAATGGCAGAGAATAACCGCCTTCTCAACCACCGGTTGGATTACTACGATGCATTACATGCTGAGGAGATGCGTTTCATGTACCCTGTCGACTACCTACAACGTATGGCAGTAGCGCAGGGCTGGGTCCCGAATGCGTCCACTTCGGGGTGCAGGAGAGCATGGTGATGGCAGCGATCAGCCGGGCGATGCAAAGTCTTGAGGGATGTTTTTATTTCGATTTCAAGTTGAATAGTTTTTGAGAAATTTTTGGATATTGTAATTATTAAAATAGGTACCAAAGGACATGTGTCCTTTCTAACAATTGTTGCATGGTTGCCACCCCGCATCTGTGCATAACTTTTTGGTCATGTTTTATAAATATGTTCTTGTTTTTATGAGAACAATGTTCAGATAATTTAGATCATTTGGGTGTACTCATTTCGTGTTATTGGGATTAATGAAAATTTTGTTATGTAGCTGTGTTATCATGAATACCTACTGTCGATTGTGTTTTGTAGTTGTTAGTATTTGGTTGTAGGATGTGTGGTTGCACCGCACAAATGTATGGTTGTTATTCATGTTCAACAGTTTTGTTATGTTGTGTGGTTGTTATTGCACATGTTCTATTGTTGCACATGCCCCTTAAACATTTTTGTAGATGGTCTCTTAGTTAAATACACATTGTCAGTTCCAATTATGTAGGACCTGTTGTGTGCATATGCCGGCGGTGTCACTGCCATTCTGTTTTGCATGGGCTGTCTCATGTGTGGGGGTTCACATGTTAGGGTGTGGGGAGCCCTTGGGTATAATTTTTGGGGACGAAAATTCCCAAGGAGGGGAGAATGTAACGTCCCAAAAATTTTGTGTTTAAATAGTGCACCTCGGGAAGCGAACTGACTAGTCATATGTTTGACCGGGTGTTAAGACATGAAAAGTACTACATTTTACCTCTTAACTTAGCCTCTGTTAGGCCCTTAGCCATCTAATAAATGTGTGTTAAGCCATTTCTGTAGGTAATAAGCAGCAGCTACAATAAAGCTTGAACCCTGTTAAGGAGCCCACTTTTGCCCCAGAAGCCCCTCAGAAGGATGAAAGCTGAATCAAGACAAGAATTGAACCTCGTGCAGCTTTCACAAGCTTCAAAGGATTCCTAAATTAAGCCTCACATAGTCCTCGTGACTTTCCCAAGACTTCATACTAATTGCTCGCACTTTTCTCACGCAGTTTAGTGACAGAAGGGCTTCAGAATCATGTCTCGCGTAGCTCTCAGGAAGCTCAAGAACTTAAATGCTCGCACAGCTCAAGAAAGCAGCACTCAAAACCTCGCGTAGTTCACTCAAATAAGCTTAGAAGAGAGAGCTCCAGGTATTTCTGCGCGTAGCTATCGTGCAGTGGCCGCGGGATGCAAAACTTTAGAAAAACCTCTCGTGCAGTTCAGAGACCAATGCACATCACATCCTCGCGAAGATCCATTGAGAAACAAACTGCTCGTACGATTCCAGCACCATTCAGAAGGAAAGGGCAATCCCGCGAAGACCAGAGCAATCCAGCGAGGATTCAATGCTCTATCGAGCGATTGCTTAAGCTGTAAACTAAGAAAACCCCGCGATGGCTAGAATTTCAAGTTAATCCAATCTCGCGAAGACCGTACTACCAGGCGACAGTCTTGGAAACCAGTGCTACCTGGCGAGGCTCTAGACTCTAACTCTCCCTCACTTCTGCAGAGGACATTCTGAGAACTTTCAGGAAGTTGGGCAATCACTCCAATGCTCTAATTTCTGTGCACTCGCCCCGAGGAATCCAAGGAATAGTATTATGCCACGTGGCATCGTTAAAATTAGGGTTTCCTAACCCAAATGCCCCGCCAAGCTGACTGCTATATAAACCTAAGCCTGGTTTAGGTTTAGGGGGCTCTTCAAATAGAACTTAGTTTTTCTTCTTCTGGAATCGGCTGTAGATCTCCAGTAAGTTTAGGTTAGGTTTAGGTAGTTTCTTTTTATCTTTTTCTTCTCTCCATAGTCCAGCATTTGCTGGCTATGCCTTTGTATGATTATTTGGAATAGATTAATGGAGTTTTATAATAGGGTGTTTTACATTTATGGGATTTCTATTTGTGAGTTGTACTGTACAAGGCTGCTACATTGAGATCCTCCATTGCTAAAATGTATTGCAAGCAATGGAGGACTGATTTTATGGTTTACGCAGATCCAAGTGACCTACGTGTCTGGACTAACTTGCTCCCATACAGGCCGAGCCCCACCACAGGACCCACTAGATATGAAATCCCCGTGGGAGTAATGAGCTTTTATAGCCTTGTGAACATGGTGGTGGAAGCAATGTTTCTTGTTCTATCTTGAGCTTTTTGAGGAGGATAGCCTCTGGGATAGTCTGTGACCATTTAAGTAGACAGGTTGTAGCCTTAGGGTGAAGCCAATCCACAGCCAATCCACAGACACAAGACGGATTGTTCTTCTCTGCACTTGTGCATGTAGCCCTATGAGAGATTGTGCAGAGACAAACTCCCTTGTATGCGTATAGACCCGCCATCAGAGGCCAGATCTGGTTTGGTTATAGGGATTGTAGGCTTACGACTGGCTCACTACAGTCTCTCAAAAGCAGTGGACAGCTGGATCTAAGGCTGCACTCAAACTCTTGCTGGTTCTATGTGTCTGGGCTAACATGCTCCCATACAGGCCTAGCCCCACACATAGCCCTTTAGAGGTTGAGGTTCCCTATGGATTCTTGTGCTTGTAGCCTAGATGAAGTAGTGCCTACAATGATAAACTTGTTCTGACCCATCTCTGGACTGTGGTTCCCCAATTGGATAGTCTGTGACCAAATAAGTGGACGGGTTATAGCCATTAAGGGATTGGATCGTGGCACAAAAATGAGTTGGATTCTTTCTCCTCAGTGGTGATAATGTAGCCATTGGACAGGACTTTTATAGCAGCAGATCTGAATTTGAGTCATGAAACCCATCAGATCTGAACCTAATAGCATACTTCTCACCCTTTTTATTTATTTTCTCACTCCATCTTCTTTCGTAACCTTTTCTATAGTTTAGACATTAGCATACCTTAGAATTTAGATTTTAGTGACCCTAAATCCCCTTCCATTTAGGATTGCAAGATCTATAGCCAGATCTAGAGGGCCTACAAAAGATGGCTCCCTTGGAGCTTAAGATCAAGTTCCCTGTGGGACAAACTCTTACTTATCAAAACTTCCTACAACAGGCCCTGTATCTTGCAGGACTGTGTATATTTTAGGCTTGCTGCTCCATAATCCTCACTCTATCATCCATTTATTTTTTATTCATCCCATTCTTATCACTGTCTTCAATAAAGTCAGTAGCAAGCACTTAAAATACTTCAACAAGTTTTCTTAGCCTCCGTTAGGCCCTTAGCAATCTAATAAATGTGTGTTAAGCCATTTCTGTAGGTAATATGCAGCAGCTACAATAAAGCCTGAACCCTGTTAAGGAGCCCACTTTTGCCCCAGAAGCCCCTTAGAAGGATGAAAGCTGAATCCAGACAAGAATTGAACCTCGCACAGCTTTCACAAGCTTCAAAGGATTCAGAAATTAAGCCTCGCGCAGTCCTCGCAAATTTCCCAAGACTTCATACCAATTGTCCGCGCTGTTCTCGCACAGTTTAGTGACAGAAGGGCTTCAGAATCATGTCTCGCGCAGCTGTCGTGAAGCTAAAGCACTTAAATGCTGGCGCAGCTCAAGAAAGCAACACTTAAAACCTCACGCAGTTCACTCAAATAACCTAAGAAGAGAGAGCTGCAGGTATTTCTGCGCGCAGTGGCCACGGGATGCAAAACTTCAGAAAAGCCTCTCGCGCAGTTCAGAGACCAATGCACATCACGTCCTTGCGAGGATCCTCATGAAGATCCATTGAAAAATAAATTCCTCTCGCAATTTCTGCACCATTCTAAAGGAAAGGATAATCTCGCGAAGACCAGAGCAATCCAGCGAGGATTCAATGCTCTATCGCGCGACTGCTTAAGCTGCAAATTGAGACAAACCCGCGACGGCTAGAATTTCAAGTTAATCCAATCTCGTGAAGACCGTGCTACCACGTGACAGTCTTGGAAACCAGTGCTACCTGGCGATGCTCTGGACTCTAACTCTCCCTCATTACTACAGAGGACATTCTCAGAACTTCCAGGAAGTGGGGCACACACTCTGACTCTCCAATTTTTGTGCACGTGCCCCTAGGCATCTAAAGAACAGTATTAGGCCACGTGGCATCGTTAAAATTAGGGTTTCCTAACCCTAATGCACTGCCAAGCTGACTGCTATATAAACCTAAGCTTGGTTTAGGTTTAAGGGGCTCTTCGAATAGAACTTAGTTTTTCTTCTGAAATTGGCTGCAGATCTCCAGTAAGTTTAGGTTAGGTTTAGGTAGTTTCTTTTTATCTATTTCTTCTCTCCATAGTCCATCATTTCCTGGCTATGCCTTTGTATGATTATTTGGAATAAATTAATGGAGCTTTATAATAGGGTGTTTTACATTTATGGGATTTCTGTTTGTGAGTTGTTCTGTACAAGGCTGCTACCTTGAGATCCTCCATTGCTAGGATGTATTGCAAGCAATGGAAGACTGATTTTAAGGTTTACACAGATCCAAGTGACCTGTGTGTCTAGGCTAACATGCTCCCATACAGGCCTAGCCCCACCACAGGACCCACTAGATCTGAAATCCCCATGGGAGCAATGAGCTTTTGTAGCCTTGTGAACATGGTGGTGGCAGCAATGTTTCTTATTCTATCTTGAGCTTTGTGAGGAGGATAGCCTCTGGGATAGTCTATGCCCATTCAAGTGGACAGGTTATAGGCTTAGGATGAAGCCAATCCACAAACTCAAGACGGATTGTTCTTCTCTGCACTTGTGCTTGTAGCCCTGTGAGAGATTGTGTAGGGACAAACTCCCCTGCATGTGTATAGACCAGCCATCAGATGACAAATCTGGTTTGGTTATAGAGATTGTAGGCTTGCGATTGGATCACTGCAGTCTCTCTAAAGCAGTGGACAGTTGGATCTAAGGCTGCACTCAAATTCTTTCTGGTTCTATGTGTCTGGGCTAACATGCTCCCATACAGGCCTAGCCCCACACATAGTACTTTAGAGGTTGAGGTTCCCTATGGATTCTTGTGCTTGTAGCCTGGATGAAGTAGTGCCTACGATGAAAAACTTGTTCTGACCCATCTCTGGACCGTGGTTCTCCAATTGGATAGTCTGTAACCATTTAAGTGGACAGGTTATAGCCATAAAGGGATTGGATCATGGCACAGAAATGAGTTGGATTCTTTCTCCTCAGTGGTGATAATATAGCCATTGGACAGGACTTCTATAGAAGCAGATCCGAATTTGAGTCATTAAACCCATAAGATCTGAACCTAATAGCATACTTCTCACCCTTTTTATTTATTTTCTCACTCCATCTTCTTTCGTAACCCTTTCTATAGTTTAGACATTAGGATACCTTAGAATTTAGAATTTAGTGACCCTAAATCCCCTTCCATTTAGGATTGCCAGATCTGTATTCAGATCCGGAGGGCCTACTGAAGATGGCTCCCTTAGAGATTAAGATCAAGTTCCTTGCGGGACAAACTCTTACTTATCAAAACTTCCTACAACAGGCCCTGTATCTTGCAGGGCTGTGTATATTTTAGGCTTGCTGCTCCATAATTCTCACTCTATCTTTCATTCATTTGTTATTCACCCCATTCTTATGACTGTCTTCAATAAAGTCAGTAGCAAGCACTTACAATACTTCAACAAGTTTTCTTAGCCTCTGTTAGGCCCTTAGCCATTTAATAAAAGTGTGTTAAGCCATTTCTGTAGGTAATAAGCAGCAGCTACAATAAAGCCTGAACCCTGTTAAGGAGCCCACTTTTGCCCCAGAAGCCCCTCAGAAGGAGGAAAGCTAAATCCAGACAACAATTGAACCTCGTGTAGCTTTCACAAGCTTCAAAGGATTCAGATTTTAAGCCTCGCGCAGTCCTCGTGAGTTTCCCAAGACTTCATACCAATTGTCTGCGCTGTTCTCGCACAGTTTAGTGACAGAAGGGCTTCAGAATCATGTCTCGCGTAGCTCTCATGAAGCTCAAGCACTAAAATGCTCATGCAGTCTCGCACAGCTCAAGAAAGCAGCACTCAAAACCTCGCGCAGTTTACTCAAATAAGCTGAGAAGAGAGAGAGCTCCAGGTATTTCTGCGCGCAGTGGCCGCGGGATGCAAAACTTCAGAAAAACCTCTCGCGCAGTTTAGAGACCAATGCACATCACGTCCTCATGAAGATCCATTGAGAAATAAACTGCTCGCGCAATTCTCGCGCCATTAAGAAGGAAAGGGCAATCCCGCGAAGACCAGAGCAATCCAGCAAGGATTCAATGCTCTATCGCGCAACTGCTTAAGCTACAAAATAAGACAACCCTGCGACGGCTAGAATTTCAAGTTAATCCAATCTCGCGAAGACCGTGCTACCACGCGACAGTCATAGAAACCAGTGCTACCTGGCGAGGCTCTGGACTCTAACTGTCCCTCACTTCTACAAAGGACATTCTGAGAACTTCCAGGAAGTGGGGCACGCACTCCAATGCTCCAACTTTTATGCACGCTCCCCGAGGCATCCAAGGAATAGTATTAAGGCACGTGGCATCATTAAAATTAGGATTTTCTAACCCTAATGCACCGCCAAGCTGACTGCTGTATAAACCTAAGCCTGGTTTAGGTTTAGGGGGCTCTTCGAATAGAACTTAGTTTTTCTTCTTCTAGAATCAGCTGTAGATCTCCAGTAAGTTTAGGTTAGGTTTAGGTACTTTCTTTTTATCTTTTTCTTCTCTCCATAGTCCAACATTTGCTGGCTATGGCTTTGTATGATTATTTGGAATAGATGAATGAAGTTTTATAATAGGGTGTTTTACATTTATGGGATTTTTATTTGTGAGTTGTTCTGTACAAGGCTGCTACCTTGAGATCCTCCATTGCTAGGATGTATTGCAAGCAATGGAGGATTGATTGTATGGTTTACGCAGATCCAAGTGACCTATGTGTCTGGGCTAACATGCTCCCATACCGGCCTAGCCCCACCATAGGACCCACTAGATCTGAAATCCCCATGGGAGCAATGAGCTTTTGTAGCTATGTGAACATGGTGGTGGAAGCAATGTTTCTTGTTCTATCTTGAGCTTTGTGAGGAGGATAGCCTCTGGGATAGTCTGTGACCATTCAAGTGGACAGGTTATAGCCTTAGGGTGAAGCCAATCCACAAACTCAAGACGGATTGTACCTCTCTGCACTTGTGCTTGTAGCCCTGTGAGAGATTGTGCAGAGACAAACTCCCCTGTATGTGTATAGACCAGCAGGGCAGATCTGGTTTGGTTATAGAGATTGTAGGCTTGCGACTGGATCACTGCAGTCTCTCTAAAGAAGTGGATAGCTGGATCTAAGGCTGCACTTAAACTCTTGCTGGTTCTATGTGTCTGGGCTAACATGCTCCCATACAAGCCTAGCCCCACACATAGCACTTTAGAGGTTGAGGTTCCCTATGGATTCTTGTGCTTGTAGCCTAGATGAAGTAGTGCCTACAATGATAAACTTGTTCTGACCCATCTTTGGACTGTGGTTCCCCAATTGGATAGTCTGTGACCATTTAAGTGGACGGGTTATAGCCATAAAGGGATTGGATCCTGGCACAGAAATGAGTTGGATTCTTTCTCCTCAGTGGTGATAATGTAGCCATTGGACAGGACTTCTATAGCAGCAGATCTGAATTTGAGTCATGAAACCCATCAGATCTGAACCTAATAGCATACTTCTCACCCTTTTTATTTATTTTCTCACTCCATTTTCTTTCATAACCCTTTCTATAGTTTAGACATTAGCATACCTTAGAATTTAGATTTTAGTGACCCTAAATCCCCTTCCATTTAGGATTGCCAGATCTGTAGTCAGATCTGGAGGGCCTACTAAAGATGGCTCCCTTGGTGCTTAAGATCAACTTCCCTATGGGAGAAACTCTTACTTATCAAAACTTGGTACGACAGGCCCTGTATCTTACAGGACTGTGTATATTTTAGGCTTGCTTCTCCATAATTCTCACTCTATCTTTCATTCATTTTTTATTCATCCCATTCTTATCACTGTCTTCAATAAATTCAGTAGCAAGCACTTAAAATACTTCAACAAGGTTTCTTAGCCTCTGTTAGGCCCATAGCCATCTAATAAATGTGTGTTAAGCCATTTTTGTAGGTAATAAGCAGCAGCCACAATAAAGCCTGAACCCTGTTAAGGAGCCCACTTTTACCCGAGAAGCCCCTCAACAGGATGAAAGCTGAATCTAGACAAGAATTGAACCTCGCGCAGCTTTCACAAGCTTCAAAGGATTCAGAAATTAAGCCTCACACAGTCCTCGCGAGTTTCCCAAGCCTTCATACCAATTGTCCGCGCTGTTCTCGCGCAATTTAGTGACAGAAGGGCTTTAGAATCATGTCTCGCGCAGCTCTCACAAAGATCAAGCACTTAAATGCTGGCGCAGCTCAAGAAAGTAGCACTCAAAACCTCGCGCAGTTCACTCAAATAAGCTGAGGAGAGAGAGCTCCAGGTAGTTCTGCGCGCAGCTGTCGCACTGTGGCCGTGGGATGCAAAACTTCAGAAAAACCTCTCACGCAGTTTAGAGACCAATGCACATCACGTCCTCGTGAGGATCCTCACGAAAATCCATTGAGAAACAAACTGCTTGTTCGATTCTCGTGTCTTTCTGAAGGAAAGGGCAATCCCGTGAAGACTAGAGCAATCCAGCGAGGATTCAATGCTCTATCGCGCGACTGCTTAAGCTGCAAACTAAGACAACCCTACGACGGCTAGAATTTCAAGTTAATCCAATCTCCTGAAGACCGTGCTACCACGCGACAGTCTTGGAAACCAGTGCTACCTGGCGAGGCTCTGGACTCTAACTCTCCCTCACTTATGTAGAGGACATTCTGGGAACTTCCAGGAAGTGGGGTACGCACTCTAACACTCCAATTTCCGTGCATGGGCCCCTAGGCATCTAAAGAATAGTATTAGGCCGCGTGGCATCATTAAAATTAGGGTTTCCTAACCCTAATGCATCGCCAAGCTGACTGCTATATAAACCTAAGCCTGGTTTAGGTTTAGGGGGCTCTTCGAATAGACCTTAGTTTTTCTTCTTCTAGAATCGGCTGTAAATCTCCAGTAAGTTTAGGTTAGGTTTAGGTAGTTTCTTTTTATCTGTTTCTTCTCTCCATAGTCCAACATTTGCTGGCTATGCCTTTATATGTTTATTTGGAATAAATTAATGGAGTTTTATAATAGGGTGTATTACATTTATGGGATTTCTGTTTATGAGTTATTCTATACAAGGCTGCTACCTTGAGATCCTCCATTGCTAGGATGTATTGCAAGCAATGGAGGACTGATTTTATGGTTTACGCAGATCCAAGTGACCTGTGTGTTTAGGCTAACATGTTCCCATATAGGCCTAGCCCCACCACAGGACCCACTAGATCTGAAATCCCCATGGGAGCAATGAGCTTTTGTAGCCTTGTGAACATGGTGGTGGCAACAATGTTTCTTGTCCTATCTTGAGCTTTGTGAGGAGGATAGCCTCTGGGATAGTTTGAGACCATTCAATTGGACAGGTTATAGCCTTAGGGTGAAGCCAATCCACAGACTCAAGTCGGATTGTTCTTCTCTGCACTTGTGCTTGTAGCCCTGTGAGAGATTGTGGAGAGACAAACTCCCCTGTATGTGTATAGACCAGCAGGGCAGATCTGGTTTGGTAATAGAGATTGTAGGCTTGCGACTGGATCACTACAATCTCTCTAAAGCAGTGGACAGCCGGACCTAAGGCTGCACTCAAACTCTTGCTGGTTCTATGTGTCTGGGCTAACATGATCCCATACAGGCCTAGCCCCACATATAGCACTTTAGAGGTTGATGTTCCCTATGGATTCTTGTGCTTGTAGCCTGGATGAAGTAGTGCCTACAATGATAAGCTTATTCTGACCCATCTCTGGACTTTGGTTCCCCAATTGGATAGTCTGTGACCATTTAAGTGGACAGGTTATAGCCACAAAGGGATTATTTCATGGCATAGAAATGAGTTGGATTCTTTCTCCTCAGTGGTGATAATGTAGCCAATGGACAGGACTTCTATAGCAGCAGATCTGAATTGGAGTCATGAAACCCATCAGATCTGAACCTAATAGCATACTTCTCACCCTTTTATTTATTTTCTCACTCCATCTTCTTTTGTAACCCTTTTTATAGTTTAGACATTAGGATACCTTAGAATTTACATTTTAGTGACCCTAAATCTCCTTCCATTTAGGATTGCCAGATCTGTAGTCAGATCTGCAGGGCCTACTAAAGATGGCTCCCTTAGAGCTTAAGATCAACTTCCCTGTGGGACAAACTCTTACTTATCAAAACTTGCTACAACAGGCCCTGTATCTTACAGGATTGTGTATATTTTAGGCTTGCTGCTCCATAATTCTCACTTTATCTTTCATGCATTTTTTATTCATCCCATTCTTATCACTGTCTTCAATAAAGTTAGTAGCAAGCACTTAAAATACTTCAACAAGTTTTCTTAGCCTCTGTTAGGCCCTTAGCCATCTAATAAATGTGTGTTACGCCATTTTTGTAGGTAATAAGCAGCAGCTACAATAAAGCCTGAACCCTGTTAAGGAGCCCACTTTTGCCCCAGAAGCCCCTTAGAAGGATGAAAGCTGAATCCAGACAAGAATTGAACCTCGCGCAGCTTTCACAAGCTTCAAAGGACTCAGAAATTAAGCCTCGCGCAGTCCTCGTGAGTTTCCCAAGACTTCATACCAATTGTTCGCGCTGTTCTCGTGCAGTTTAGTGACAGAAGGGCTTCAGAATCATGTTTCACGCAGCTCTCGCAAAGCTCAAGCACTTAAATGCTCACGCAGTCTCGTGCAACTCAAGAAAGTAGCACTCAAAACCTCGTGATGTTCACTCAAATAAGCTGAGAAGAGAGAGCTCCAGGTATTTCTACGCACAGCTGTCGCGCAGTGGCCGCGGGATGTAAAACTTTAGAAAAATCTCTCGCGCAGTTTAGAGACCAATGCACATCACGTCCTCGCGAGGATCCTCGTGAAGATCCATTGAGAAACAAACTCCTCCCATGATTCTTGTGCCATTCAGAAGGAAAGGGCAATCCCGCGAAGACCAGAGCAATCCAGTGAGGATTCAATGCTCTATCGCGCGACTGCTTAAGCTGGAAACTAAGACAACCACGCGATGGCTAGAATTTCAAGTTAATCCAATCTCGCGAAGACCGTGCTTTCACGCGATAGTCTTGGAAACCAGTGCTACCTGGCGAGGCTCTGGACACGAACTCTCCCTCACTTCTGCAGAGGACATTCTAGGAACTTCCAAGAAGTTGGGCACGCACTCTAATGCTCTAATTTTGGTGCATGCACCTTGAGGCATCCAAGGAACAGTATTATGCCACGTGGCATCGTTAAAATTAGGGTTTCCTAACCCAAATGCACCGCCAACCTGACTGCTATATAAACCTAAGCCTGGTTTTGGTTTAGGGGGCTCTTCGAATAGGACTTAGTTTTTTTTCTTCTGGAATCAGCTATAGATCTCCAGTAAGTTTAGGTTAGGTTTAGGTAGTTTCTTTTTATCTTTTTCTTCTCTCCATAGTCCAGCATTTGCTCGCTATGCCTTTGTAAGATTATTTGGAATAGATTAATGGAGTTTTATAATAGGATGTTTTACATTTATGGGATTTCTATTTGTGAGTTATTCTGTACAAGGCTGCTACCTTGAGATCCTCCATTGCTAGGATGTATTGCAAGCAATGGAGGACTGATTTTATGGTTTATGCAGATCCAAGTGACCTGTGTGTCTGGGCTAACATGCTCCCATACCGGCCTAGCCCCACCACAGGACCCACTAGATCTGAAATCCCTATGGGAGCAATGAGCCTTTGTAGCCTTGTGAACATGGTGGTGGCAGCAATGTTTCTTATTTTATCTTGAGCTTTGTGAGGAGGATAGCCTCTGGGATAGTCTGTGACCATTCAAGTGGATAGGTTATAGCCTTAGGGTGAAGCCAATCCACAGACTCAAGACGGATTGTTCTTCTCTGCACTTGTGCTTGTAGCCCTGGGAGAGATTGTGCAGAGATAAACTCCCCTGTATGTGTATAGACCCGCCATCAGATGGCAGATCTAGTTTGGTTATAGAAATTGTAGGCTTGCGACTGGATCATTGTAATCTCTCTAAAGCAGTGGATAGCTGGACCCAAGGCTACACTCAAACTCTTGCTGGTTCTGTGTCTGGGCTAACATGCTCCCGTACAGGCCTAGCCCCACATATAGCACTTTAGAGGTTGAGGTTCCCTATGGATTCTTGTGCTTGTAGCCTGAATGAAGTAGTGCCTACAATGATAAACTTGTTCTGACCCATCTCTAGACTGTGGTTCCCCAATTGGATAGTTTGTGACCGTTTAAGTGGACGGGTTATAGCTATAAAGGGATTCGATCATGGCACATAAATGAGTTGGATTCTTCCTCCTCAGTGGTGATAATCTACCCATTGGACAGGACTTCTATAGCAGTAGATCTGAATTTGAGTCATGAAACCCTTCAGATCTGAACCTAATAGCATACTTCTCGCCCTTTTAATTTATTTTCTCACTCCATCTTCTTTCGTAACCCTTTCTATAGTTTAGACATTAGCATACCTTAGAATTTAGATTTTAATGACCCTAAATTCCCTTCCATTTAGGATTGCCAGATCTGTAGTCAGATCTGGAGGGCCTACTAAAGATGGCTCCCTTGGAGCTTAAGATCAAGTTCTCTGTGGGACAAACTCTTACTTATCAAAACTTGCTACAACAGGCACTGTATCTTGCAGGACTGTGTATATTTTAGGCTTGCTGCTCCATAATTCTCACTCTATCTTTCATTCATTTTTTATTCATCCCATTCTTATCACCGTCTTCAATAAAGTTAGTAGCAAGCACTTAAAATACTTAAACAAGTTTTTGGCACCGCTGCCAGGGATAATGAGGTTTTAGTAGACTTTAGATTTTGATTCTTTATTCTTTGGTAGCTGTACTTGTGAATAATTGATACTGCTGAATTACATTTAGAATTTTTCCTACAGATCTGGACTGTAGCTGAGAAGGAGAGTAGAATTGCACTGGGAGTCTAGCTACCTCTGTTTGCACTTCTCTAACCCTTAAAACTCAGTGTATTTCTCGTTTGAACATTCCATAGTAGTTGATTAGGATAGTTGCAATTTTTATTAAGTGCAATGTGCCTGCGAATAGTCTTCCCTGTTGTTAGTGTGTGTCCATGTTAGGAAGGAGATCCCTCAGTCCTACATTAGAGCCCGCTAACCCTGAGATAGAAAGGGGTAGAAGACCGAGAAGGCATAGACACACCACAGTTGAGCCCCCTATTGAAATTGAGATAGCAGTTATGGGTGAAGAACAACCTAGAACATTGAAGGAATTGAATGCTCCGGATGATTACAATTCTCCATTCAGCATCCAATTCCCTGATGTTCAAGGAAACTACGAAATCAAAACTTCCATCATCTAAATGCTTCCCTCTTTCCATGGGCTTAGCAAGGAAGACCCTTATAAGCACATTGACAAGTTCTTGGCCCTGTGTACGACATTCTCCATTGCTGGTTTGGGACCAGAAGCCACTAGGTTAAGGCTCTTTCCTTTCTCCCTAAAGGACAGGCCATGACCTGGTAGTCTACTCTCTCAAACAATAGCATCACTTCCTGGAAAGACCTCCAGACAAGATTTCTGTCTAAATTTTTTCCAGAGACCAAGACCAACCAGTTGAGGAAAGGCATACTTTCTTTTACCCAGTGCCCAATTGAAGATTTTAATCAATGCTGGGATAGATTTAAAGAGATGCTCAAACAATGCCCCCACCACAAGATCCCTGACTGGCAGCTTGTCCAGAGCTTCTACAATGGGATTGATGAGAAGAGCAGAGACATGGTAGATGCCTCTTGTGGTGGAACGTACATGCATAAAACAGCAGATGAGGCATGGGACTTGCTCGAAGTCATAAGTGAAAATGCTTTCCAAAAGATGTCCTCTTCTAGAACTGTTCAAGAACCTTCTCCTAAGCTGGGACTTGCTGAGACTTCTAAAGGAAAAATGTATGAAGTTAGGAGAAATGATGATCTGAGGATGCAAATGGCCAATCTGACTGAAAGATTTGATGAACTTTTGACTGTGGTGCAGCCAAGAATGGCTGCACAAGTGATGGAGGCATGCTTGATATGCCAATCCCCACAACACACAGTAGAAGAGTGTCCATCTGCGGGGCAATACCCTGAGTTTGTAATGGAACAGGCTGCTGCTGCTCAATATTTTGGGCAGCAACAATCTGGTGGCTACAATAAACAACCATATGGATACCAGCACCAAAATGATGGTTACCAATGGAGAGACCACCCAAATTTGAGGTGGAGGCAAGACAATTTTATGCAGCCACAATAGATGTTGGCCTTACCTCAAAGGCCACAGCAGGAGTTCAACCAGGGTTATGCCCCGAGATCGAATTTCCAACAGCAGCAGCCCCAGCAACAAAATCAATTGATAGTCCCACTACCTCAGCCCCGAAGTGCTTCTTTCGAGGACTAGGTTTTAGCCCAATTGTAAAGCCTTGGACCCTTGAATCAAACTGTGACTTCTCACAGCCAAAGCATTAAGAAAATAGAAGAGCAGCTTGGCCAGATAGCCAATGCTCTGGCTAAAAGAGAGGAGGGCAGGTTGCCAAGCCAGCCAGTAGCCAACCGAAAGGGCCAGTATTCCATCGGAGAAGGCTCCTCCAATTTTGAAGGAGCCAATGCTATAACTGCTCTAAGGTCTGGTAAGCTGGTAGACAACCAGGTGGGAAGGGAACAAGGAGAGGTCTACCCCAAGGAAATGTCAAATGAAAGTGATAAGGATTTTGTTAGGGCACAGAATAAAGAATTGCCTGCTACCCTTCAACAAGGGAAAAATAAAGAGGTTGTAGTTGAGCCTCAGCAGGAGATAAAAATAGATAAAAGAAAAAAACAAAAGTTCAGCCATAGGCTTGCAGCTGAGGAACCAGCAGTACCTCAGTTGCCATTTCTTCAAGCTTTGAGTGGCCCTGCCCCTTATGATAAAGGTCAACCATAGATCGAGGAAATGATGGAGACCTTTAAGCAGGTCAATATAAATTTACCCCCGCTTGATGCAATTCGACAGGTCCCAGCCTATGCAAAGTTTCTGAAAGACCTCTATACTCAGAAAAGGAAGGCCAGAGGCCATTTATCCAAAAAGGTCTTTGCAACTGATACAGTTAATTCTGTATTAACCATAACAATTCCTGAGAAGTTGTAAGACCCAGGGATACCCACTATTCCCTGTATTATTGGAGACCACACGATTGGGAGGGCCCTTTTAGACCTTAGAGCTAGTGTTAACTTGCTGCCATACAGTGTGTATCAGCAGCTAGGTTTGGGGGAGCTCAAGCCCACCCCCATTGTTCTATTAATGGCTGATAGGTCTGAGAGGAAACCCATGGGAGTGGTTGAGGATGTCCTAGTAGGGGTAGACAAGTTCTTCTACCCTGTAGACGTTTTTGTCTTGGACATGGGTTGCAACAAAAGTACATCTCTGACACCTGTTATTCTGGGCAGACCATTCTTGGCCACTGCCAATGCATGCATTCAATGCTGGTTTGGAGTCATGGAGGTCACTTTCGGACATATGAAAGTTGAGCTTAATGTGTATAATAGTGCAAAGCACCCTCAGCTGGACAATGAGGAATGCTTTGCAGTGGATGTACTAGAAGAAATTATTAAAGAAGAACTGCCCACTCTGCTGGAGTGGAGCAACATTGTCACTGATTTAACTGAAGTTTGGAACTTGGTGGAGGAAGGAAGCCTAACTTTAATGCCAGAGGACATACCCCTAGTGAGGTCTTCTTTGGGCTTAGTGCAGCATTCCAATTGGAAACCAACATTGCTGCCCCTTCCCCCTACCAACAATACACCAATCTTGCCATCCATCTAAAAAGCCCCTGATCTGGAGCTCAAGAAGCTTCCAGAGACATTGAAATATGCTTTCCTCGAGAATGACCAAAAACTTCCTGTGATTATCTCCTCTTCTCTTACCAGTGGGCAAGAGGAGGAATTGCTAATAGTTTTGAGGAAGCACAAGAAAGCAATTGGCTGGACCATTGCTGATCTAGGAGGAATTGATGCATCAATCTATATGCATAGGATTCATCTGGAGGAGGGCTCATCACCCTCCAGGGAAATTCAGAGGAAATTGAATCCTCACATGTAAGAAGTGGTTCTGAAAGAAATCATTAAGTTGTTAGATGCTGGGGTAATTTACCCCATCTCTGATTCTGAATGGGTGGCACCAATCCAGGTGGTACCCAAGAAATCTGGCATAACAGTGATCACAACCGACTCTGGAGAGTTGAGACCAGCCAGGGAGACCACTGGCTAGAGAGTTTGCATCGATTATCGAAAACTCAACTACAAGACTAGAAAAGACTACTTCCCTCCCCCTTTTATTGATCAAATTTTGGACAAGTTGGCTGGGAAGGCTTTTTACTATTTTCTTGATGGGTACTCAGGGTACAATCAGATCCCCGTGCACCCTCTGAATAAGGAAAAAACTACTTTTACTTGTCCTTTTGGCACCTTTGCTTACAGAAGGATGCCTTTTGGACTGTGTAATGCCCCAGCCACCTTTCAAAGGTGTATGTATGCCATTTTTTCTGACATGATTGATAAATTCTTGGAAATTTTCATGGATGACTTTTCGGTTTATGGGGATAGCTTCGACCAATGTCTACGACACCTCCATCAAGTCCTACAAAGATGTGAAGAGACCAATTTGGTCATAAGTTGAGAGAAGAGCCACTTCATGGTAACACAGGGAATTGTGTTGGGCCATGTAGTCTCTAAAGATGGAATTGAGGTAGACAAGGCCAAAGTTGACCTCATTAAAAATCTGCCCCCTCCAAGAACAGTCAAGCAAATCAGATCCTTCCTTGGCCATGCTGGATTCTATAGGAGGTTTATCAGAGACTTCAACAAAATTGCCAAGCCATTGTGCCACCTGCTCTGCCAGGATGCGCCCTTTGACTTCTCTGCTAAATGTTTGAAGGCTTTTGAAACTCTAAAAATCTGCCTCACCTCTGCCCCTGTACTCCAGACACCTGACTATACCCTGCCCTTTGAGTTGATGTGTGATGCATCTGACTTGGAAATAGGTGCTGTCTTGGGCCAGAGAAAGGATAAGCTACCTGTGGTCATTGCATATCTCAGTAAATCACTTGCTGAAGCTCAACTGAACTACACAACCACTGAGAAAGAGCTTTTGGTAGTGGTTTTTGCTGTGGACAAGTTTAGACCTTACCTACTTGGGTCTAAAACTATCATCTTCACTGACCACTCAGCATTAAAGTACCTACTGTCCAAGAAGAATGCAAAGCCCAGATTGATTAGATGGATACTCCTGTTGCAGGAGTTTGACATCGAAATCAAGGACAAGAAAGGTGTAGAAAATGTGGTGGCTGACCACTTGTCCAGAATTATGTTGGAACAAGGTGTTGATGACCTTGCTACAAATGATGTATTCCCGGATGAGCAATTGTTTGCCATCCAATCTCTAGTTCCCTGGTATGCACATATTGTCAATTATCTAGTTATAGGCAAGATTCCTACCCATTGGACAAAAATGGACAAATACCTATTTTTCTCACAGGTCAAATTCTTTTTCTGGGAGGAACCTTGCTTGTACAAGTATTGTGCAGACCAAATCATTCAAAAATATGTTCCCGAAAGTGATATCCCCAGTATTCTAGCCATGTTCCATGAAAATGCCTGTGGGGGTCACTTTAGTGGGAGAAAAACAGCTGACAATGTGTTACAGTGTGGTTTCTATTAGCCTTCTCTTTTCAGAGATGCCCATACACATTGCAAAGCCTATGAAAGATGCCAGAAACTTGGAGGGCTATCTAAACGAAATTCAATGCCTTTACAGCCCATCCTTATTGTAGAACTGTTTGATGTGTGGAGTATTGATTTTATGGACCCCTTTCCTCCTTCAAATGGTTTTCATTTCATCTTAGCGGCAGTCGACTATGTTTCCAAATGGGTAGAAGCCATTGCCACTAGAACTAATGATAATCAGGTTGTCCTCAAGTTCATAAAGCAGAATATCTTCTCCAGATTTGGTACCCCTAAAGCCATTATCAGTGATGGGGGGAGCCATTTCTGTAACAGAAATTTCGAGAGCTTCCTCATGAAATATTTTGTCACCCATAGGATTGCTACTCCCTACCACCCACAAACCAGTGGGCAAGTTGAACTTTCAAATAGGGAGATCAAGCATATCCTTGAGAAGACTGTGAGAACTGATAGGAAGGATTAGGCTGACAAGCTTAATGATGAACTGTGGGCTTATAGGACTGCCTATAAGACTCCCATTGGTATGTCCCCATTCAGATTGGTTTATGGCAAGGCCTGTCATATCCTAGTGGAGTTAGAACACAGGGCCTATTGGGCCATCAAACATTTAAATCTAGATCTAACTTCTGCTGGTCATCACAGGTTGCTGCAGCTGTCGAAATTGAAAGAACTAAGGATGGATGCATATGCCAATGCCAGGATCTATAAGAAAGGTCCAAAGCTTTCTTTGACAAAGGGCTGTTGAGAAAGAGTTTCAGAGATGGTGATAAGGTTTTATTGTTTAACTCCAAACTTAAATTTTTTCCAGGCAAATTGAAATCCAGATGGGAAGGTCCTTACATTGTCATGCATGTTTCCCCATCTGGTGCCATGGAAATCAAGGATCCTACGTCTGGGAGACTCTTGAAGGTGAATGGTCAGAGGCTTAAGCCTTGTTTTGAAAAACCTGCCGACCTTTTAGACACCATTCACTGTCAAGGGGATCCTTCTTCAAACTGATTCCACAAGTGTGTCATTACTATAGCATATGTACTTAGTTTTTGGTTGATTTATCTTGCTTTCTTTAGTTTCTATTCTCTAGGATTTACTAGTGGCCTATCTAAATTTTGCCCTATCTGTTTTAAACTTTTGATGCTTCGCTTGATTCTTATTACTTTTGAATTAATAGCTTCTGTTGAATGCCTAATGTGGGAGGTCATTTTTGTTGTCCTTGAGTGTATGATTGAGTTTACATGTGTCTAAAGACAGTCATAGGAGAGGTTCATGCCCAGGATTCAACCACAGCAAACATGCAAAGAGGCAGAACAGAGAGCACATGCTCTCTATTTTATACCTTACTGTCGCTGGGTCCAAAATGGAAGCCTGGGAGACTATCGTGAGATTCAAAACCTCTCGCGAGGTTAAAGAGGAAGCCTGGAAACCTATCGCGAGGTTAAAAAGGAATCCTGGGAGACTATCGTGAGATTCAAAAGGCTCTCGCGAGGTTAAAGAGGAAGCCTGGAAACCTATCGCGAGGTTAAAAAGGAAGCCTGGCAGCACGTCGTGTAGTTCACATAGAGCCATACATTACTTGTCGCGAGATTCATGCGTACCTGACAACCTCTCACGCGGTCCACATCGAGCTATTCAGTAGTTATCGCGAGATTATCAGGCTGTCGCGAGGTTCACAAGATAAACTGGGAGACTCATGCAATTCAACAGAAATACTCCATTTACTGTTGCAAGATCCTAAGTCTGTCGCGAGATTCAAAATGAACCTCAGAGCTTTTCGCACAATCCAAATAGAGCCTTAGGAACCGCTCGCACAATTCACATAAATTAATCTCACTCTGTCGCGTGCTCCAAGGACAACTTTAGAGATTGTCGCACAATCTAGATTTAATCAACACCTTCGCTAGGTTTATTTCCAACCCTGCGACCAGATGTTCGAAAGCGCGCCGAGCTTCGCGATAAGTATTTCAACCCCGCGCTTTGTCCCTTTTTCATTATCTGCTTCCTTCTTCCCTCTGCGAAACCCTAGCTTCTGCCGCTCTCCCCTCTCCCATCCAGCATCACTCCTACAGCTCATCATTCACGTCACAAATCTATAAAGTTGTTCCTAACATCACCCCCATCCATTGCCCTCTATTCAAAGATCTTGAGGTGCCCTGTGCATCAAATCAAACAAAACCCTAGATTTCTGCCTTCGTTTCTCACACTATAGGACAGAGTTAGATATGGCTCCAAAAACTGCACAGAAGAGAAAAGGGAAGGACAAGGACCCTGCAGAGACCACCCCTAAAAATGCCAAGACTTCAAAGTCCCCCAAAAAAGGAAAGGAAGTGGTTGAGGAGGCAGCGGTCCCAACCACTAAGTTCTCTACTCCTTCTGAGCTCATGGAGTCAATTCCATTGGAGCCTGAAATAGCCTTTGATGTACCATTTTTTGAGAAAGAACCTCTCTCTGTCCCTGCAGTACAGTTCATGAGCAAAGCGGGCCTGATGCCATTGATGAGAGAAATTCCTGCACTAGCCTACCCTAGGCTAGTGCAGCTATTTTATCAGCACATCAAGGTCAAGAAGGACAACGATGGACAAGGGTTCTTGCTGGTGATGATTGATGACTTTGATTTGTTAGTGGGCCCTAAGATGATTGCTGAAGTTTTGGGCATCCCAGCAGCATTCAATCCTAGCTGTGGATATGGCCCCCCTCTGCATGCATCGATTGACACAATTGCAAGGGCCCTAACTAGAGGATTAAAAGCCACCGGGGACTCAATCAGAAGGAGGGAACTAGAACCTAAACTGCTATTCATTGACCAAGTCCTGTGGAAGAACATATATTGCTCAGGACATCAGCAGGAGAGGAGAACCCCCATTGCGGATGCTGTCTACTCCTTCCACATGGGCCATGGCTTCCACATAGCCTGACTAATTTTTGAGGCTATGAAAGACACAGTGGAGAAGTTCGGGTCAAACAAGAAGCCTCACACCCTACCCTATGCAAGAATCATCACCTTGCTGCTGATCAAGGGGGGCTACAAGATAGGAAGGACCGAGCAGACCACCACCCTTACCCCTACTACCTTTGCCAAGAGGCAATGGGGAATCAGCAGGAGCTTGATGGGGGGCCAGAAAAAGAAGAAAGTTGAGGCTCAGGCCCTGCCCAACCAAATAGAAGCGACAGCTGGATCAGGGTCTACCCCTGCTACAAAGGAGGTGCCTCCAGAGATTATCACTTCCATCGCTGCAGCAGCACCCCCCTCCCTCCACCTTTTATTCCTGCATCCTCTACTCCTCTTGCATCCATCTCTCACCACCCTCTGATTCCATTCTCCATGCCCACTCCCCCTTCACCTGTGCTTGGTCCATGGGAGGACTCACCATCACCTACCTTACCTCAGTACACAGCCACACTTCCCCCATCATTTCCACCTAAGCCTGCCAGCCCCCCACTCATCTCCTACAAAAAATGAACAACAACTCAGACCATCCTAACCATCTCCCAGACACCACCCTCAATACCTTCCATCCCCATTGACCCACCCCACCTTGAAGAAACCACCACCCCAGACATATCTACTACATCCCCTCTCCCAGACATTGACTTAACCCTTAACACATCCATAGGCTTCTAAGCCTTCATCTCTACTTTCCTTGAAACAATGCCTACCTACTACACCCCTCTGCCAGACTCCCCAACTACCTCACAGCACCACTCCCCAGAACCCCACTCTTCCCCTCCTCCCACTTTCCATCATGCTCCTTCCTCCCCTTTCCAACCAGTACCCTCTTCTTCCCAAATCCCACCTCCTAGCTTTGACACACTAACCCTCATCCTACCCCTGATCCAAGACATCCAAGCCCAGTTATCTACCAATACCTAAAAATAGGACCAGATGCAGGCTGAACTCACCATTATCCAATCCACCCTACACACCTCAACCACTCCACCCATCCCTACCCCATCCACTTCAACCCCCCTGGTCCTGTTCACTGACAAAACCACCCAAACAGACTTCCCTCCTGAATCATTACACCCCCCCACCATCACCATTACCTCTTCCCCACCCATTTCCTTTACCCCCTTTCACCATTCCAATTTTCCATCCCCCATCACCTCCAACTCCTATTGAGCCTACACCCTTCACCTTCCCCCTATACCTTCCATCCCCCCTCTTATCCTACCCCCTCCCACCTTCTCTACCAAATCTACACAAACAGACCAAGAATCTGACCCCATTCCCCCACCACTTGACTTCCCTACTATCATTCCCCCTCCCCCCCAGGACCAAGTACACTTTGCTCCTTCCACCTCCTATCTGCCAATTACACCAAAACGTCATTTCTACAGCCCTCCTTACCTCACCATCCTACATCACATGCGGGATAATGCTTACCTGAGGAACGATGTCCTAAGGGGCATGGCCAAGCTACGCCAATCAATCGAGACCCCCCTGCTGGAGAAGATTGATGAGATGACAGAGGCCCACAGAGAACAAATACTGGGCATCTCCTTGGGGTGGAAAAATATCGTGGAGGAATATCAGAAGATGAAGGCTACAACTACTTATCATGAGATAAATTGGGAATATGATGAGAAATCCAATGCTGCTGCAGCGAATGCCTGGGCAAGAATGCTTGAAAAGCGGCTTAACAATGCACAGGAGATCCAAAAAATCCAAAAAGAGATCCATGAGACTGACATCCTCAAGCATCAAATCTAGATAGCCACATTGGAATCTGCATTGGCCGCTGTCAGAAATGAACCTTACCACCCAACCCCACTCTCTGTTCATATGCCCACCACACAACCCGAAGCTCCTCCATCTGCTGCTACCCAATCTGAGGAGACCCAACCAAAGACCCATCAAGAGAAAGGCAAAGCCCCAGTTGCCCCTCCTCCCCCACCTCCTATAGAGTAGCCTCCACCTCCCAAGGCCTCTGCTGCACCTCCACAAGAACAAACTTATCCTCAGCGGAGGAAAGTTACAGCTAAGAGGTCTGCTCCTAAAGTTGTCCCTTTAAAAATTAGCAAAGAGCCTACGTCCAGTCTGAAGAGGCACAGTCCCCTGCCCAACCTGAGTCCACTGGCAAAGGAAAGTCCCCTGCCCAACCTGAGTCCACTAGCAAAGGAAAGTCCCCTGCCCAACCTGAGTCTACTGGCAAAGGAAAGTCCCCAGTGGTCCCCACTGAGGAAGCCCAAGCTAACGGTAAAGGGAAATCCCCAGTGGTCCCCACTGCAGAAGCAGCAGCCAAAGGCAAAGGCAAAGGAAAATCCCCTGCCACCCCCCTACTAAGCGCAAAGGAAAAGCCCCTCAAGAACCCAAGGAACCAAAGGCTCCCAAAGCACCAAAAATGAGGGTGAGGGCACCTAAAGCTCCAACTGCAGCAAAAGCACTAGCCGAAAAGAAAAAGGCAAGGGAAGAAAAGAAGAAAGAGGACAGAGCTGCCCTTAAGGCACAGGCTAAAAAGATGGGCTGGGATTTCCTTACAGATTCAGATTCAGATTAGATCCTAGCTTCTATATTGTAACTTAGGTTTTTCTTCTTGTAATTACATTTGTAACTATTTTTATTTCACTTTAATAAAATTTCTAGTTTTTATCTATTGCTCTGTTCTGTGTGCTTCTTTCTGTTTATTTGCTACTTTTGATTTTGTTCTTTTTGCCAGTCATGGGAGATGAGTTGAGGGAGGCTATGTTTCATTGCAGTAGTGATCCATGTGGAGGATAGATGGAGATGGTGTTTATATAAATTTGTGCAAATACCTGCCTCAGGGATTGCAATGACTTCTTCAAATTGATGTGCCATTTTAGGCTACCTCGCGAAGATCCCCAGCTCAGCTGTGCGAGAAATGAACACTAATCCTCACTGAGTGTTCTTCGCGAGGATCCCCGCGCGATACACTGACCCCTTTAAATTCCATGCCTATCTTTAAATATTCAATTAATGCTCATTCTCTTTTCCAAGAGCCAGTTGTATGTTTCTTACTTCCCCACACTCCGCTCATTTATTGCCAAGTTTGAAAAGGAGCACAATTTCAATTCCGCCGATTCATGTTCCCTTGTCCCCCTCTTTTAAATCGGCCATCAGTCCCTTTTCATCTCATCCCTCCTGTTCTAACCCTAGAAGTCCACCCCTACTCCCACAAATGGCAGATGACAGCCCCTTCGGGTTCCCAATCAAATTTTACCCCATCTGGGAAGATCCCCCACCGCCAAAGGAGCTAGGCCCCTTGCAATTTCTCTGGGATGAGTATGACGAGGTCAAGCGACTCCTCGCCAAGGAAGAAAAGAAAAAGAAGAAGAAAGCGAAGAGAGAAAATAAGAAGAGAAAAAGGGCACCACCTGCATCTCCCCCTCCATCTTCCTCAAACCCTCCCCCGGCTACACATTGATTTCACCCCCATTTTATCTTTTCCTTTTCCATCTTTTTGTCATATTTTCTTTTTATTTTAATGAAAGTTTCTTTTCATTCTATACAGTTCTTAGCATTATTTTCTTTCAGTTTCTCTATCTTCTTCTGTATATTATTTCTGTCTGTCTGCTTGGATTCTACTGCTTTTTATCACCTCTGAACCAGTGAGGACACTGCTCCCCATAGGTTTGGGGGTGTGGCAGGTAGGTCTGCCAATAACATAGTTAACTTAAAGTGCAGCAAAATCATGTGAGTAACATAGAAATGGAGCTGTGTTCACTTAAGAATTATGAAAATTAAGGAATTTAAAACTTTTTGCAGATCTTTAGACATTTTAAATTTCTAAAATTTCACATTTCCATGATGAGAACACCAAGAAAACTCACTGGTATCATCACTTAGTGAATCATTGAAGAAAGAAAAAGGTAAGGACATACTTAAAAGTTCAAAGGAAGACCATAACCAGTGAGAATTGGGCCTATAATTTTTTTTTTCTTAATTTGAGGAGTGATTGAGGCAAATTTCTTCTAGCTTTAAGGACCGGCTGAGTCAATGTGTTCACTAGAAGTTAGGTAACTCCAAGTTGAAACAACTGACAACACTCATGACACTTAGGAAAGGATCAAGGCCTTCTCTTGGACAATTTGAGCCTAAACAGACCAAACCCTAAAGCAACTGCCCTTGTTCATACACTCTTTGAGCCTCAAAGTCTAATTTTCTTCAAAACACACCTGAGTACTTGTACCTGAACCTATGGATCTGATTTAACCTTACCCTCACTCTGAGAATTCAGAAGGTAAAGGAGAAAGAGTTAAAGATGGACTAGCAGTGTAACAACTGAGGAAAAGGTGGCAATTCATCAAAGCAAAAAAATAAAAATAAATAAAAAGAAGAAAACTGCATCAGAAAGAAAAGAAAACAATAACAAAGAGGAGTAAGAGAGGAATCAAGAGGAAACATTCATTGGAAAAAAATCAAACAAGAGGAGAAACTGATCACTTCAAATCTAAAGATTTCAAAGAAGATGAAAGGAGCTGAATTAAAGAAGGTGAAGTCATGAATCACCTCCTTCACCTACTGATTTCTCAATTTCGAACCCCTTTTTCAACCTTCCAATTCTTTTTATAACCCAATACCATAAGCCACATTACAGCCCAGTTAAAGCCCTTGTGATCCAAAGTTGAATGAGCTGTCATGTGGAGATAACGTGTTGTCCAATCTATGGTGAAAATCTACCAATGATGCCAGAACTTGAATGCTATGCCTATGCTCATGCTTATAGACCCATTTGGGGGATGTAACTGCTCTTGAGCTTGAGAGAAAATGAAACCCTCAAAAGTTCTTTGTTAGAGTATGCCCTGGAGAGTTTTGGGTCTGATAATGAATGTATTGGGCATGACCTATAACCCAATTTTTAATTTAATGATGAGCTCAGTGCTAACAAACATGTGTAGTTTCCCCTGTTGTGAACTGATTGGAAATGTTGTGCTATCATGTGAAGTTTATGTTGCTTAAACATCTGTGCAGACAATGTATTTAAATTTCCTATATTTTCTTCAAGGGTGAATCGATACTGCTTTCTTGACTGCTAACTTGATAATCTTGCACTACTGTCAATTGTTTTATTGAGAAGTTTGTGGGTATCTTCACTGAAAACCCTTAGGAGACTTCACTCCTCCACTAGGGATCACCTAAGGGTTTAAAAGGCTTGGTACATATGCTAAATGTATCCGTGCTCCCTACGAAAGTGGCATTTAATTTCTGTAGATTTTTAGTGTAGCTTTGCTAAGGGACTAGCAAAGATTAGGTTTGGGGGTGTGTTAAGACATGAAAAGTACCACTTTCCACCCCTTAGCCTCTGTTAGGCCCTTAGCCATCTAATAAATGTGTGTTAAGCCATTTCTATAGGTAATAAGCAGCAGCTACAATAAAGCTTGAACCCTGTTAAGGAGCCCACTTTTGCCCTAGAAGCCCCTCAGAAGGATGAAAGCTGAATCCAGACAAGTATTGAACCTCGCGTAGCTTTCACAAGCTTTAAAGGATTCAGAAATTAAGCCTCGCGCAGTCCTCGCGAGTTTTCCAAGACTTCATACCAATTGTCCGCACTGTTCTCACGCAGTTTAGTGACAGAAGGGCTTTAGAATCATATCTCGCGCAGCTCTAGTGAAGCTCAAGCACTTAAATACTCGTGCAGTCTCGCACAGCTCAAGAAAGCAGCACTCAAAACCTCGCGCAGTTCACTCAAATAAGGTGAGAAGAGAGAGAGCTCTAGGTATTTCTGTGCGCAGCTGTCGCATAGTGGCTACGGGATGTAAAACTTCAGAAAAACCTCTCGCGCAGTTCAGAGACTAATGCACATCACATCCTCACGAGGATCCTCGTGAAGATCCATTGAGAAATAAACTGCTTGTGTGATTCCCACGCCATTCAGAAGGAAAGGGCAATCCCTCGAAGACCAAAGCAATCCAGCGAGGATTCAATGCTCTATCACGTGACTGCTTAAGCTGCAAACTAAGACAACCCCGTGATGACAAGAATTTCAAGTTAATCTAATCTCGCGAAGACCGTGCTACCACGCGACAGTCTTGGAAACCAGTGCTACCTGGAGAGGCTCTGGACTCTAACTCTCTCTCACTTCTGCAGAGGACATTCTGGGAACTTCCAGGAAGTGGGGCACGCACTTTAATGCTCCAATTTCTATACACGCACCTCGAGGCATCCAAGGAATAGTATTAGGCCATGTGGCATTATTAAAATTAGGGTTTCCTAACCCTAATGTGCCGCCAAGCTGACTGCTATATTAACCTAAGCCTGGTTTAGGTTTAGGGGGCTCTTCGAATAGAACTTAGTTTTTCTTCTTCTGGAATCGACTGTAGATCTCCAGTAAGTTTAGGTTAGGTTTAGGTAGTTTCTTTTTATCTTTTTCTTCTCTCCATAGTCCAGCATTTGCTGGCTATGACTTTGTATGATTCTTTGGAATAGATTAATGGAGTTTTATAATAGGGTGTTTTACATTTATGGGATTTCTGTTTGTGAGTTGTTCTGTACAAGGCTGCTACCTTGAGATCCTCCATTGCTAGGATGTATTGCAAGCAATGGAGGACTGATTTTATGGTTACGCAGATCCAAGTGACTTGTGTGTCTGGGCTAACATGCTCCCATACAGGCCTAGCCCCACCACAGGACCAATTAGATCTGAAATCCCCATGGGAGCAATGAGCTTTTGTAGCCTTGTGAACATGGTGGTGGCAGCAATGTTTCTTGTTCTATCTTGAGCTTTGTGAGGAGGATAGCCTCTGGGATAGTCTGTGACCATTCAAGTGGACAGGTTATAGCCTTAGGGTGAAGCCAATCCACAGACTCAAGATGGATTGTTCTTCTCTGCACTTGTGCTTGTAGCCCTGTGAGAGATTGTGCAGAGACAAACTCCCCTGTATGTGTATAGACCCGCCATCAGATGGCATATCTGGTTTGGTTATAGAGATTGTAGGCTTGCGACTGGATCACTGCAGTCTCTCTAAAGCAGTGGATAGCTGGACCTAAGGCTGCACTCAAACTCTTACTGGTTCTATGTGTCTGGGCTAACATGCTCCCATACAGGCTTAGCCCCACACAGCACTTTAGAGGTTGAGGTTCCCTATGGATTCTTGGGCTTGTAGCTTGGATGAAGTAGTGCCTACAATGATAAACTTGTTCTGACCCATCTTTGGACTATGGTTCCCCAATTGGATAGTCTGTGACCATTTAAGTGGACGGGTTATAGCCATAAAGGGATTGGATCATGGTACAGAAATGAGTTGGATTCTTTCTCCTTAGTGGTGATAATGTAGCCATTGGACAGGACTTCTATAGCAGCAGATCTGAATATGAGTCATGAAACCCATCAGATCTGAACCTAATAGCATACTTCTCACCCTTTTTATTTATTTTCTCACTCCATCTTCTTTCGTAACCCTTTCTATAGTTTAGACATTAGAGTAAATTAGAGTGAATTCCATTTAGTTAGAGAAAGGTGCATTAAATCTTGGTGATTGATCTAGGATAACTTGCTCCAATTCTCACTCTATCTTTCATTCAATTTTTTATTCATCCCATTCTTATCCTAAAGCTTCAATAAAGAAGCATAAATGGTATGCTCTACTACTTAAAACTAGTTTTAGCTACTAGATAATAAATCTAAGTGAATGGGTATGAGAAATAGATGATGAATGGTGTGAATGATGATGAGATGGGTTCTAAATGATAGAACACGATCGATACTGAAAATGGGCAAAATCGATCAAACGGAATTGGAACTCGTTCAATCGATTTTGACCAGTGAAGAGTAAGGTGAAATAAAGAATCTGAAAAAATCGTTCAATCGATTTGTGGAACTTATGCGAACGAAATAAAATTGTTTGATTGGTTTGCTAGGGAACAAAAAATAAGGTGAAATGGATTTATGAGGAAATCGATTGAACGAAATAAAATTGTTCAATCGATTTTTTGATTTCGTTCGATTGATTTAAAATCGTTCGATTGATTTTGCTCATTTTCAGTATCGATCGTGTTCTATCATCTGGAATCCATCTCATCATCATCCACACCATTCATCATCTATTTCTCATACCTATTAACTTAGATTTATTATCTAGTAGCTAAAACAAATTTGAAATAGTAGAGCGTACCATTTCCCACGACTGAATCCCTTGATCCAAAGCTTTAGCTCACTAGGGTTTCATAAACCCCCAAATCTCTAATCTCACCTCAATCCCGAGCTTAATTCACTAGCCTTCCGATCCTAGATCAATCACTTGTATTTAATTCACCCTTCTCAGTTTCACAACTAAATTCACACTCTCATTTACTCTCTCTCAACTTTTCTCAACAACCCAATCAAAGAGAAATAAATTCTTCCCCCTTTCTTATAACCTATAATTTATCTTAGGTGTTAAGCGCATATAGCTAACTAATGTGTGTGTGTATATACAGATATATAGTCCAACTAAGTAGCTTCTATTATACACCTCCTCTCACATATGATTTATGCAACCTAATATAACTAACCTAAGTCAACCAGTCAATGTTGACCTGGTCAAACATATGACTAGTTGGTCCGCTTCTCGACTAGTCGTTCGATCGATTTAAAATCGTTCGATTGATTTGGACAAATTCAAGCTTTTGTTGGGTTTTTCATTCAAACTATTTATTTGTTGGGGTTAGGTTTGTACCCCAATATTTTTATACATATAGTTATGTGTTATGTGTGTTTGGCCAAGCCTAGTTTAAGCCGAACCTAAGGATGGTTAAGCACTAACTAGGATTGGAGGATCCTTGGAATTGCGTTGCGTATGAGGTAGGGAATATCTAAATTGGTACACTTAATTACGAGAACATGAATGTAGTGATAGTATATGAATGCATGTTTCCTTTAAAGTTAAGTTGAAAGTAAAAAGGCTAAGAATAATATTTGGAAGTAACGGTGTGTGTGTGTGCATGGATAAATAAGTAAATCAACTAGTAAAATAGTAAAGCCATCCCAGGGATGCATATATACATTACACATCTGAGTGATGCATAGGAATGTGTGACATCCCAGGGATGTATGGTGGATGTAAAGATCCACGTTATGAGTTGAACCATGAATGGGATTGAACAAGATGTGAATTATTATGTATATAGCATAATTACACAGTGAATAACTATATGTAATGCACAATCGATTTAAGGTTTGTAGAATACCCCACCGACGCGGCGGTATACCCGTGACTGGCTCGGCAGGATATCCGTGACCGATACAGCGGCCAATCCGTACACCAGTAGGAATCCGAGTGATGTATAGTGGTTATGTGCCCGTCGCCTATGAGAAAGGGACATGGTCAGGTTACTTGAGAAATAATCTGATTAGACGACGATGGAGGGTATTCCATCGGGGCTCAATGCTATATTGCTCGGGGATTATTTAAGTTAATTATTTTAAGTCATGAGACCAGCCTTGTTGCAATTATGAGAACTAGTGAACATCAGATGTCATGAGTAAAGTAACAAAAGCATTCTGTTTATTATTCTTGCATCTCAAATTGTTTTCCAATCATTTTATATTGATAAATTCATGCTTTATTTATGTCATGAAATATATGTGAGTAAGAAAGATATACTTGTTCAGATATTGTCCCTATTGAGCTAGGATGTAGCTCACCCTTTGATTATATGTCACAGGTGTATAGTTAGGAGCTGCCTCTGGTGAGGTTGATCTCGAGGACTCAGATTATACTCCAGAGGAGTCTGAGCCCCCTCCTGAGAGGTTCTTTTAGAAGACCCTCTGCGTACTTTGACAATTATTTTTGAGAGGTAGTTCGGCTTGGTAAGTCCAGCCATGTTTTTTATGGATAATAGTATATGTAATATTCTTTTGTCGACCCATCTGGGGTGACCATAGTTACGGCATCGATGGTTCGGGTTGGTTCTTTTGCCCATGCAGAGACATGGGATTAGAATGATCTTTTAGATTAACTATTTTGGTGGTATATTGTAGAACTGGTGATTTAGTTATGTGTTAGTTTTTTTGTCTATGTTATCTATGGTTGTAGGGATGTATCAAGTGTTTTGCTTATTTATATGGGGTACGGCCTCAAGGGTCGTGCAGATGGCACAGATTTTGGGGTGCTAAAATCTGGGCTGTCAGAAGCCGAACCCGTTCATGCGGTTGGGCCTAACAAGGTCCAAAATTTTATTGAGGTTGGAACGTCCATCCATTTGGATTGAGTTAACATTTTATCCTTACCTCTGGTCATGCGTTTGACGGTGAAGTCTAAAGATATACTTGATCAGGACCCGATTTGAGCTAGCATGGGCGGCCCAATTGGCGACCAGCTAACCCAAAAATGTAACCAAAGGAATAACTAATATTTTTCTTTTCTTTTTTTAAATATTTTTACTCACATCGCCCAAGATGGGTTTTCACCATGCCCGTTATCACCATGCCCGCAATCTTCTAAAACTTGGGTGTCAATCAAATTCTAGAAAACTGAAGATGGAAAAGTATAAACCGTTACACTAATTTCCAAACTTCAACCTGAGTCATCAATTCAAATTAAAATTTGGAGATGTATACAAAACAGGAAATTGCAATAAAATAAATCTAAACTAGAAAGCAATAAAATTATATCTTTCACCCCTCAGCCGCAATCGTCAATTGCTTATGAGAAACTATAGATATCTACTCTAATATTTAGCTCCCAATTGTAGTCATCAATTGCTCTTGAAAAACCTTGGATATCTAATCTACAAAGCAATAAAAATCTACTCTAAATTTGATCGGAAGAAAACCCAACCTCAGTGGTCAATTGATGCTGAGAATTTCTTCGATGATTTATTCCTGCATCGGGCTCTCTTATTTATAAATCATAAGGAGTCAGTTTACAAGTTCTAATTCTAATAAAAGAAATAAAAAGATTCCTATTATAACTCTAACGATAACTTTATCTTTTCCTTGCTTTCCATAGTTGATGCGCTTCTAGATTGTTCCTTCTTATTCAGTAGTAGAGAACTTTTGGAGTCTGTCTTCATCAATCTTTTCAGATCCGTGATATGCCAAACTTCTAATTCAAGAGTTCTTCTAATTTGGTGCATGGTGGTATAGATCTTCACGTGATCAGTAGCAGCAGGAAAGGTTTTATTAATACAATCATAAATCACGATTATCTCTTTTCTTTTCTTTCTGAAAAATTGTAAATCACGATTTTCTATCTTTCATAGCTTTCTCTTTGGACGATTCTCTGAATTACGATTGTTCATTTTTTTCTTTTGTATCGCTTCAGCTTCTTGAATGTCATTTGAAGAATCGTAAATTACAATTTCTTATTTTCTTCTCTAGTAACAGTGCTCAATCGTCTTTCACGATTTTCTAGATTTCAGTATATAGGGAATCGTCTTTTTATACACTTTTGAGTTCATTTTGACGAATATTAACACTTTGACTCTCTTTTACTGATTTTTCTTAATATCTGCGCATCATTAACTTATTAGTAGCAAACTAAGTCCTAGCATCACTAAGTTAAGGGTAAGAAATTAGTATATTACGTGATTGATCACACCCCCAAACTTACATTTTTCTAGTCCCTAGCAAACAAGGAAACATAAAACTTCTTTTATTAAAAATTAAATTGCCACTTTCGTAGGGAACACAATTGCATTTAGCAAATGCAACTAGCCTTTAAACCCCTAGGTGATCCCTAATGGAGGAGTCATAGTCTCCTAAAGGTTTTCAGTGAAGTTACCTACAAACTTTAAATCTTTTTGAATTTTTCAAAATAAAACAAAGGTTAAAAATATAAACTAATTTTGTATGCTATTTAAATTAACTAAGTTAAATTAATCAAATTGGTCATCACATAGTCGTTATGATTTTCTAAAATTACCAATCTTTTATCCTTACTTTCCATTATAACAATTATCTTTGATTAGAACTCCAACAATTTCAATTCATAGTAAGTAGGTAGTGTATGCATTAGTGAAAGATATCGATACCTTTTTAAGCTGCAGATTTAGAAAATACTTTCATTCAAAAACTTATTATTGACATACTCTCAAAAAGATATCGATACCTTTTGGGTTCTTACAATGTTATTTCAAAAAAATTCAGTCAAAGATAAAATTGTCAATCTCATAGAAAAGGGTAATCTACTCTATTCATATGAATCCCTGTGCAAGCTATAATATCTATTTTTTATATCTCTACTAGGCTTATGCTTTTGCAAATCATAAATCAAAAAGGTCTTTCCTTCAGCTTGTAATGGGGTTTTCGATTTTAGAAGGTGTCAAAGAAAGGTAGAAAATAATTCAAAATTTTTCTGAGAATTTAGCTCTTATTTCTCCTATCTTTTCAGCTTTTTCTTCTTTCATTCAGTTAGCATCCATGAATTGGATAACTTCTTCCCATTTTTTTTTTTGTAAAATCCCATTTTGACCTTTTGTAAAATTGTCTTTTTACGATTTTTCATTTTCAAAAGCTTTTAACTTTAAAATCGTTCTTCTTTTTCAGAAATCTTTTTTCACGATTTTTCATTCCTTTCCCATATTCTTCTTTTGATTTCTTCAGTTGCACCCTTTTGTTGCATTCCCCTTTCTGTTTTTGCTTTTACTCCTTCCACTCCCTCTTCTTCCCTTCTTTTGCATTCTAAAATCTCTGAAAATATAAGGGTTAAAGGTGGAAAGCTTTGGGTAGTACATATGATTAATAGTTTATAAGATTTTTGGTACAAAGAAATTTAGTTTTGGCTTCTAATATGGGTTCAAAGGATAAAATTTATTATGGGATTTTGGCTTTTTAA
Source organism: Chloranthus sessilifolius (assembly GCA_021018995.1). Classification (NCBI taxonomy): domain Eukaryota; kingdom Viridiplantae; phylum Streptophyta; class Magnoliopsida; order Chloranthales; family Chloranthaceae; genus Chloranthus; species Chloranthus sessilifolius. Next base: position 47,953,987 of record CM037594.1, on the reverse strand, counting down.
CTCTGATTTAACAAAAGATGGCCTTTAATCATTGTTACGATTTACTAGCATAGATGCCTTATTGCTTTGATATTTCTAACAGATAGTTCTAGACAAAAAATCAAGTTATCATAGAATATTTTGATTCTAAAGTCAGCAGTAAGAGATTTCAAATCAGTATAGAAGTTCAAAGAAATTTTTTGACTTGAATAAAAATAGTCTCTCTATGAATAAAAGAGGAAATATGACTCAAAATCTCACTGGTTTATAATTTTGAAACTATAGTCTAAAATTTTGCAGTTTAGATTAATCTATTGTTTCAAACATCCATTCTAATACAGTGTTTAACGAGATAAGCATGAATTGTGCTGTTCTTTATTCTAATTATTGAACTCCTACTATAATGGATTATAAGTTTTCAAGATTTGTAATTTTGCTTGCATAATTCCTATGTAATGATCAACTATTTTTTTACAAAGACAAACTAAATAAAACTAATTAATTTAAAAACTATACTAATTATACTACTGTTATACACAGAAATTGTGTATCTTCCAAAATGTATTTCGGACAATGCCCTCATTGGCACAAAAATAGGGGGTACTGAAATTATTTACCTAAAAGTTATTGATAACTCTGATTGCTTACCGACTGTAAAAAAATTTTGTAAAGAATGTTCCCCCAAACTTGAGGAAAACACAATGGTTTTACTTCTCAGAGACAAAAATAATAAAAAATGTTAGAGATGTTAGTAACAACTACACCATTAGTAAAAAAATAAAAGTTTGTCAAAAAGAAAATTTTATATATTACTGAATATTTACAATGATCTGAAGAAAGAAAATATAAAAAGGAAAAATGAAAATAAACACTAATTACATAAAAATATAAACCTAGGAAAAATCTAGACAAACATTATTTTAGATATCAGCAACAACGTCCGAGAGAAGGTGTCTTCGATAAAGACTTGTTCAAAATTGTGCTGCCCCAACAAAATATAGCCCATCTTTGAGTAGGTGGGTCAAATAGAAAATAGAAGCATTAAGAAGATGGAGAAAACTGTTGGAAATTCAGAGAATGCTGTTGTTAGTCACTATTTTATACCATTTTATACTCTTTAAACCCGACCTTTGTTAGTACTTAGAGTACTTAATAACTGATTCTTATGTTATTTTATAGTTAGGAATAAATAATGCATCTATCCATATTTATGTGCTAAGAGGAGGAGATTAGAGCAACCAAGTGCTACCATCTACATCGACAGCAGCTGCATACAAATCATGTGGTTCAGCATGTTCTCGAGCTGTGCACTCAAGCAATTGTAACACCAGAGTAGTGCACCTTAGAGCTACTGGCCATCTTCACAAGCTGCACACCTTGGAAGAATAAGCTGCAGTAGTAGGGGTTTTTCAGTGAAGAAGAACACATCAGCAGCAGCTGCACATTTCAGCATGTGTACTCACATGAGCTGCACCCTCTTGAGCAGTAGTGCATCTAAATAGCCAAGGAAGAAGAAGAGCAGCTGCACAATTATAAATGTCTGCACACTAAAACAACAGCCTGTGCTCCAAGCCTTGCAACATTCCTAATAGCAGCAGTACACTCTCAAAGTACTCCTGACCATTTCAGCAAGTGCACACCAGCTGCACATTAGTTGCATGTCAAAACAACCACGGAGCAGCTGTCTCAGCACCTGTGAACAGCAACCTTCAAAGAATACTTTGCCCCTTCAACAAACCCATCGAATGGAGCCCAACACACTTCACTAACCTCTCAAAAGCATTGATAGACCTGCAGCCATCCTGTCAAGATGTGCTCACTCGAAACCTGCATAGCAGCTGCAAATATATATATGCTCAATCGGATGCACACTCCTGCAGTAGAAGAGAATGCAGCTGCACTCCCAGCCATCTTGTTAAGTTAGAGAGCTCCAAATGCAGCAACATCTTCAAGCTTAGAACCTATAGAATCCTATAATCTGAGCTCCAGAACCTCTCGAAACAGCACCCTGCACCTTCTAAACCTATCGACTTCAGCAAGAAGCTTCAGAACCTCCCATTGAACCTATCAAGCACAACATTCCATGCAGTTGCTGTTTCACATAACCTGTCGAGCCCTTAAGCTGCTAGATCCTCCCATACAACCTATCGACCATTTGTTTTAAAGCTTCACAAACCCTGTCAACCTTTTAATGCACCAACCTGTCGAGATTCCCAAGTCTACCTTCAGCCAACCTCACGAAGGGATGGAATGCAGTTTAGGAACTTGTCGAGTTTGCCGTCCAAACCTATCGACACTTCATGCAAGCTTCAGCTCCCAACCATCTATCCTCTCTTGCATTTAAGTTGTAGCTTCAGCATCCTGTTGAACCTACCACCCAACCTCTCGAACTCTAGCTCTCGTCCTCATGACAACATACCTGAAGCTACTGCTTATCCTTCCATCCTCTTGAGATCTTCAAGCTCCCGTTCAGAACCTGTCGAAGTGCACTTAAAACCTTCAGCTATCCTCACGAAAGGAATCTCTAAACCATCAGCAACTTGTCGAGATTCACCCGATCCTCAAGAGACCGTACCTGAAGCTGTTGCACTCAACTCCACCATCTCGATTTCATCTTCTCACTGCTAATGCTGCAGAGTTTTAATAGAGCTACAGACTTAAACCCTCATCATCCCATACTTCTGCAACTCATCCGACTTGGGCTCCATCAAATCTAAAGCATGAGGGTTATTTTCGGTAACAGCTAGAACATTTTGGATTTCAGCAACAAATATTCCTGGTTGGCAAGGGCATTTTTTGGAACTCGAAGCATACAAGGAATTCTGCACATGGGCAAGAACTGATTTGCAATTCTTGGCAGGAAGCTTCAGCTGAGCATAACTGAATGGATCTATTTCTGCTCTCTGATTGGTTGAATGCTAAAATAGGGATTAGCACAAACTGAATTGAAGAATCTCTCCTCTGATTGGCTGTAATCCAAAGCACTTGGATCACTGCACTTGTATAAATAAGACTCCTTGCTGCTGTAATTTCTCAGCAAGGAATCCATAGAATAACTTTGATTCTCCTTTGCTCATTTAAGTTTAGTTTAGCTATCATTTTTCCTTTTTCTCTCCCCCCTTCTCTCTCTAATCCAGCCTGTTGGATTAGATCTAGATAAGCAGTTCAAATCTGGTTTGTAATTATAAATTGAGAGTTTCAAAGGTTTTGTAAATGGATTAGATGTTTCACATATTGCAGATCTGAGCACAATAGGCTGTAAGTTGTATAATTATAGTAATTATAGTTTTTAAAGGTGATTCTGATCTAAAGATCCCTTTTACGTATTTGATTTCCCTGGATTAGATATTCATGTGGATGCTTGAGCTTGTAGCCTGACACTCAACATTTGCAATAGCTTACCTATTCCAATCAAGATCCTTGAATTAGAACAATCTCTGGGATGATCTGTGACCATTCGAGTGGACAGATCATAGCCTTAGGATTGCTCCAATTCTTTGGTTAAGTTTAGATTTTTATACCTTGCATCTGAGCTTGTAGCCAGATGAAGGATTGTAGCAAATCTTTCCTATGCTTTGCCTTTGAACCAATTTATTTTCAGTAAGAACCAATCCCTAGCTGCCTATTTCTCATCATTTTCTACTTTATTTTACCATCCATCTTCTTCAATATTTTAGATTTAGTTTTATATTTCAGTTTTGTAAATTAGATTTAGTGATACCCGAAAAACACTCTTTCTTTCTTAGAATTAGGCTAGAATTGCAAGATCTATAGCCAGATCTGGAGGTCTACTATACTCCCTGTGGGACAAACTCTTACTTATTAAAACTTGCTACAAATGGACCCTGTATCTTATAGTTCTAGGATAATTTTAGTGTGCTGAATCCATCTTTGTTTTACTCTGATTTTAAATTGCTTTTACCACTAACACAATAATCAGCACCTGAAATTTCCCCAACAGTTGTGGGTATGCATATGAAAACTACCCCTGGGAAGCCATAAGGATTGTCCCATTGAGGATTATAATGATTCTCAAAACTACCCCACTGAGAGGCAAATGCCTGCTCTGTCTCCAACATTGTTGGATACCACGGAGTAGTTGGGAATTCTATTAGGGGATAAGTTATGTTGAGATTCAGCCAAGATGTATCGTCACGGTCTCGCATCTCAAACACGATATACTATAAGTAAATATATATATTTAGAAAGTAGGGAGAGAGACAAATCTGAGCCTCTAGTTTCTGTGGCCAGCAGAAGGATTAAAACCTTTGATTCGTTGGTCCGAGTAATCCTACAAAAGCTTAAGAAGTGATCAAAGAAAATTAAAAATATAAAGAAATATAAAAAGGGAAAGATAAATACTTGTTTTCTTAAATTAATATAAATCATGCTATCCCCGACAGTGGTGCCAAAAACTTGTTAGCGCTACTTTTATGTATCCTTAATTAAGTCTTAACCTATTGCAAGCGCACAATGGAAATTGTAGAGCTAGTATAGGATCGTTCATACGAAGTCAAGTTTCTCTATATTAACTTAATTTTTCTGAAAACTTATACTTATCCTTTAAGTTCCTAAACTATTGGAGAAATATGAATAAAAGAATTGTTTCTTAATCTAAATTGTAGAAAATAAATCCTAATCCTCCTTCAGATTATAGTCATCAATCGCAATCTTCAGCTATTGGATATTTATAAATTTAAACAGTACCATCACACTATATATCAAGTGTCTTAGCATTGGTCCTCAATCAATACTAAAATCCTATCAATACAGATTTGGTCTAATCAACAATCTCCTATAACTTGGGCGTCAATCAAATTCTAAAACACTGAAGATGGAAAAATAAAAATCGTGACACTAATCTGCAAACTTCAACCTGAGTCATCAATTCAAATTAAAATTTGGAGATGCTTATAAAGCAGAAAATTACAATAAAATAAATCTAAACTAGAAAGTAATAAAATTACATCTTTCACCTCTCAGTCACAGTCGTCAATTGCTTCTGAGAAACTACAGATATCTACTCTAATCTTCAGTTCCCAATTGCAGTCGTTAATTGCTCTTGAAAAACCTTGGATATCTAATCTACAAAGCAATAAAAATCTACTCTAAATTTGATCGAAAGAAAACCCAACCTCAGTCGTCAATTGATGCTTAGAATTTCTTTGATGATTTATTCCTACATCGGGCTCTCTTATTTATGATCATAAGGAGTCGGTTTACAAGTTCTAATTCTAATAAAAAAAATAAATAGATTCCTATTATAACTCTAATTCTAACTTTATATTTTCCTTGCTTTCCATAGTTGATGCGCTTCTAAATTGTTCCTTTTTACTCAGTAGTATAGAACTTCTGGAGTCTGTCTTCATCAATCTTCTCAGATCCGTGAAATGCCAAACTTCTAATTCAAGAGTTCTCCTAATTTGGTGCCTGGCGGTGTAGATCTACATGTGATCCATAGCAACAGTAGCAGCAGAAAAGCTTTTATTAATACAATCATAAATCACGATTGTCTCTTTTCTTCTCTTTCTAGAAAATCGTAAATCATAATTTTCTATCTTTCATAGCTTTCTCTCTGGACGATTCTCTGAATTACGATTGTTCATTTTTTCTTCTGTATCACTTCAGCTTTTTGAACGTCTTCTGAAGAATCGTAAATTATGATTTCTTATTTTCTTCTTTAGTAACAACACTCAATCGTCTTTCATGATTTTTTAGATTTCAGTATATAGTGAATCATCTTTTTATTCTCTTTTGAGTTCATTTTGACGAATATTAACACTTTGGCTCTCTTTTACTGATTTTCCTTAATATCTATACATCATTAACTTATTAGTAGCAAACTAAGTCCTAGCATCACTAAGTTAAGGGTAAGAAATTGGTATATTTCATGACTGATCACGTATCCAGGAAGCACTTCTTTGATGACATAAGGCCCTTTCTAGTTGGGCTTGAATTTCCCTCGGGGATCTATGTGGAGAGAAGGGAAGATTTTTTTGAGTACCGTGTCACCCACCTTTATTAATCGAATGCGAACACGTTTATTGTAAACACTATGATTCGCCCTTGATAGACTTGGGTATGGAACAAGGCTTGAAGCCTTTTCTCATTGATCAGGTTCAGTTGTTCAAAACGGGATCTCTCTCTTTAGGCCACTGATAGACCAGGCTCGATGAGGATACAGAGTGAGGGTTCTTCGACTTCAACTGGTAGCACTGCCTTGGTTCCATACACAAGGGAAAATAGTGTTGCCCCTGTAGCGGTATGGATCGACGTTCGATAGGCCCATAGTGCGAAGGATAACATTTTACTCCAATCTCGATATGGGATGACCATTCTCTCGAGGATGCGGACAACTGTCTTGTTAGCAGCTTTTATGGCTCCATTGGTTTGTGGCTAATATGGTGACAAGCCATGATGTTTAATTTTATATTGCTTGCAAAAGGCTATGATGTGCTTATTTACAAAGTTGGTATCGTTGTCTGTGATGATGTCCTTGGGCATGCCGAATTGGCAAATGATGCTGCTCTTGATGAACTTCTCAACATGACTGACCGTGATGTTTGTATAGGATGCTGCCTCTACCCATTTTGTGAAGTACTCGATGGTGACGATGATGACTGTGACGACCCCGGATTTCCTTACCAAAAACCTGTGCCGTTGGATCATACACACACGATCTAATCACAGTGATGCTATGGTATCGATGTACAACATCGCTCCCTGATAGCTCAATCATTCCTCACATTTAAGCAATAGAAGGGATCACACTAGTAAGATTACAAATATGAAAGTAAAGTGCACAAATGAAAGCATAAACAGAGCTATAGCAATAACAAAATGACAAAAGAAACCACGTCTAGCTACTATGTACACATGCACAAAAGATTATAAACATCCACCAATGAAGGCCGACCTCCATCTAACAACGGATCAAAATATATGTAATATTTAATTACACATCTTCATATACCGTTTAATCAAAGAGTTTCAAATAAAGCATTGTTCCCATTCCACACCAGCAACTAGGGGGTTTGCTCTTCGGGCAAGTCCTCCTCCCCAACAGGATTGTAATCCAGATCCTCTTCTCTTTTAGGATCACGCTCCAAAGGCACTCCTGCAGCTGTGACGTATAGTCGAGGGGTGAGCTTCATCGAAGCTCAATAAGGAAAATACTATGCTAAATTACACCTTATCATTTTAGTTCATGTTCTTGATGTATAAGTAAAATAATAGAAAAACTGTATTGTATCATATCAAAATAAATTGATTTCAGAATAACAAAAATTTCATAATTTCAATAAGTCAAATCATGATTGCTAACAAACGTGCTTATGCAATGCGAATCGAGATAAGAAATTAAACATGGAATCGAATCATGCCAATATAAAGAACATGAGTATATGAGATCAAGATTCAAGACAAAACTAAACGTGTAGCATGGAAACATGACGTAGCATATCACATAGCATGGTTCGAGAAATATCATATCAAATGGCATTAGGGTAAGTATCCACATTAGGGAACCGAGCAGTTTGTAGTAGGACACAAGGTCATAACCTCGAGGACTCCACCCCTCTCTTGGAGACTCCACTCCCCTTACGACTAATGCAACTCATAAACTAGTCCCATGGCAAAGCATCCCGTACTAGGGAACTGAGCAGCCTGTATTTGGACACAGGGTTGTACCCTGGGGACTCCACCCCTCTCATGGAGGCTCCACTCCTCATTGCACATGCTCACAGGATCACATCACATGGACACAGAACGAGGAAGCATATCATAAAGCACCATAAGACAAGAACACGACAAATCGAGCATAATGCGAGATCAAGATGCGAATAATGCGTTGTCAAAATTTCGTGTACAAGTCATGCAAAGCTTGTGCGAAAAGAATAACAAATCTTCACATTTGTAAGTTTTCAAGATACAGATATCTCTATTTTTACAGAAACATAATCATTGGTAACTTACATCATGAACATGCTTTCAAGAAAACATATAATCAGGCAAGGTATTTTCCTTACTTTAAATCTCGTCAAGCACACATGTCACGTCTCACGAATCTGACGAGCTTGACAATAGTGTCCCTCCATGTGTTTATCCTAAAATCATGATGCCTGACAAATGTCTTAATTATTCGGGTCAAACACACTTAATCACATAGGCTCAAAAACACACAAGTGAAATTAAGTCAAAACAGGGTTTTCCGCTCGAGTGTGGTTTATTCCTGCTCAAGCGAACATCTATTGTTTCCAACAATCACGCTCGAGCGGCCTCTACCGGAGCAGAATAAGCCTAGGGATCCCACTTGAGCGTAGGCTTCAGGTGATTTCCCGCTCGAGCGCTCCCATTCCCGTTCGAGCATATTCCCAGTACAATCCTACAATTTATGCCCGAGCGGTTTTGTCCCGAGCGATTTAAGCTTATGATTTCCACTCGAGTGTACGCCTTCAGGTCTCTTTCCGCTTGAGTGTTTCCATTCCCGCTCGAGTGTTGTTTCAGTACAAACACCCATATCACGCTCGAACGGTTTTCTCTTGAGCGATGTAAGCCTAAGATTTCCGCTCGAGCGTAGGCTTTAGATGGTATTCCCCTCGAGCGGTTCCAATTATGCTCGAGCATACTATACAGACATGTTGTGTTTAATAGTTCATCATCTCAGCTCAAGCCAGCCTTTATGGCTTCTCAAGTGAGTTCAAAAACATCTTACACATTCCAAATGAGCTATCGCTCGTATATGAGACTCCCCTCTTTAATACAATCAATTCACACACCAAAAACCCATGCATTCCTGAGTGTTACATTTGTAATTTTTCCCCAATTTCACTACATGTGCAAGGGTTTCAATGATCGAACACAATGCTTCCCTCCTCACAATTCGCACGTGTTCGATCCTTGAAAACTCTGCATGCCGCCTCGATTATCACTACTTAGCAATAGTATTCAGTTTCTAAAACACGACACATGCACTAGGAGGGTTACCTTTATTAGCTTTCCTCGCATGCGACGATATACGTCTTGCTGGCGTCGGATCAATGCCGTGAAAGAGCAGATTCCATGATTCGTTCACCTTGATTGAACGAAGAACTATGGAGTTTGGGGTGTTCAAAGGTAAATAGGAATCGATTCTTCTCTTGGAAAAGAGACATGGCTTCTCTTTCTCTCTCATTTCTCCTCGAGTTGCAACAGCCGGTGCCCTTACCCTTCTACAATTATTTGCATGTTTACGTGAGGTAGTGAATAAATAGAAAGGGTTTTTGATTAGGTGTGTGACTCATACACCAAAATTGTGTATACAATCCATCTCTTGGCTCATACTCATGGGCTCAAGTACCTTGTTTCGTATGGGTCTTGGTTCCTCGAACTTTCTGGGCGGTCCGAACTACATGTGGGTTTTTCAATGGGTCTTAAGTGACCAGTCCACTAGCACTTACATTCAAGGTGGTCCAAAAGAATCTTAATTCTAAATAGACCCAAGATTGGTTTGGTTTCTAAAAGGGTCTAGTTCTTGGGGTCCAATAGATTTCAATCCCTTTAGTCCCCATGCACCATAACTTTATATGGGCCCCTAGTGGACAGTTTCTACGTGGCTTCCCTCTGCTCTAGGTCCAATGATCGGTGACACACCACGTGTTTCGACTTACCCAAGTGTTATTTTATAGGGTGTCACATCCTCCCCTCCTTGTGAAAATTTTCGTCCTCGAAAATTGAAGGAAGTAGTCGGGGAAAGACAATTAAGTTGGTAAGTCATTGCTAAGATCTTAAAGGATGCTCTTAGACCTTTTCTTATGAATTTGATTCTATTGTAAATACCCAGGGCAATAAGTATATTGAAATGTTTGTCGATCAGAGTGTAACATCGACATAAAATGATTTACGGGAATTGCTAATTTACTAAGTAATTTATAAGTTCTTATCAAATCATTGCAAAGGTATACAAAATGCAATAGTTAGGAATATTGATGCTATTACAAATATCTATTTTATCAAACTACTACCATCACCATAAGATTTTTTTTAGTCACGGGATTGTAAATTGCAAAGATGTAATAGCGTTACCTAGCATTAACTAGCAGTTTACTAACAAATTTGCATCATAGGATTAGTAAAATAATCAGTGTAACTGATAGTGCGATTGAGTATGCTATTGAATTTTAGGCTCACCTGGTAGATCTGCGGCTTGTTCCTCGCTATGCCTCGATCAAGAAGTCGAAGGACCAGCACCCGACGTGGAGGCTCCCTGAGTAAACCTCGAGACATATCCCCGCGCCCTAGTGAATTGTTGGGAAGCATCGTCCAGAAAACAATATGTCATGATGTCCATGATCATGGCTTCTTGAAAATCCATTTGTTGGACGATCTCCACTTGAGTGATGGGGTTATCGGAAGAGGCGGGCAGTGATTGCCATAGGTCTCGCACCTTCTTATTCAAATTCCTTTGAATCTCTATCCATTCTTCAATTCCAAAATGGCTGATGTTATCGGTCAGGCGCGTTTCACTCGTCGGAATCATATAGTTACCGACTTCATCTTGGTAGTCCTCAACTAGACATGATATGAGGCGCGCGTATGGGATGGTGCTCGATGGTTTCTTCCTGGTCTCTAACATGCAGTTGTGTCCATGAATTAGGCCTTTAATGACTACATCGGCCGCATCAAACCATTTGTCCTCATAGACCGCGAACAGGGCTTGTAGTAATACCCCTACTCTCTCTTTTGGTTTTCTCAAAGGGTAAAGATTACATAGGAAAATGATATCGATCCACCACATCGAGGATGGCAATTGCGATCTCTTGATGGATTGAACAGACCCATGCTATTCGTGGGTCATCTCCGTGACTAGTTGAAGGAAAGATACTTTCTCAGTGTTCGACGGTAATAATCTCAAATTTTTATGATGCTGTAACGGCACACCCATTGTTGTGGCTATGCGATCACAATCAAACCTAAATATTCGATTGTCTAATGTCATTATAAGTGTCCCATCTTGCTCGACATTTAGGTTTTAATAGAAAAGTTTGACAATTCGAGGATAGTAGTGTGCGTGGAAAGGTTGGAGTAACGTTTCCAAGTTGGCCCTCTTCACGTAATCAATCGACAAAAAGGATGTGTCCTCATCTTCGAAGTACTGTGGATCAAAAGACCATTCCAGTGCAAAAGTCTTGGAGTTCCACCATGGTTCGGGTTGCTCTAGGGCTTGTTCGGGGTTCAGTTCAGAGACACTTCTCAATCATCTCGAAGATTGAGGTTTTGGGCTCAATGATTTAGAGGGTTTTGAAACCATTATCTTCTTTGAAGCCATAGATTCAAGGAAGCAAGAGAATTCCTACAAATTTGAAAAGAAAGAGGGGTTTCTAGGGTTTTACTACTCAAAAGGAAGGCGTGCATGCGATCTAGGGCCAAAATGCAGAGAAATCTTGCACGAGCACGGAAAAATGGCATTCCTTGGAGCGGATTTGAGCTTTGTCTTGTAGAGGAAGGGAGAGAATGAGCTTGAGAGTGTTTTGAAATGTCACGGGAATGAATACAAGAAACCCCTTTTATAAGCCAGATGGACGCTCAAGCGATCTCAAAGTACGCTCGAGCATATATTAAGTGGACGCTTGAGCGGTAATTGTACGCTAAAGCAGGGAAGATTGTGTGTGATAGCTTTAAATTTGTGCTTCAAAATGCTATGTATGATACCTGTGTCGGTATTTATAAACTAACCTTCATCATTGCAGCCTATAATGGTAAAAATATAATTTGTCATTCAATCAAGTTCCCATACAGTCAAAACATGTTTCAATGAATTACAGTACTTTTGAAACTTAACAAGTTTATGCAAATAGGTTCATATATTGATGACGAATCTCCGCTTCTCATTCCCATGTCACTTCCGCAGCAGAATGGTTGCGCCATTGAACTAGAACAAGCGGAATACTCGTGGTCCTCAAAATTTGCTCCTTACGATCCAACACCTTCAACGGTTCCTCTATCAGTGTCAAGTTTTCTTGCACTTCGATAAGCTGATAGTCTAACACATGCGTCGGGTCTCTGATGTACTTTCTTTGCATCGGCACATGTAAGACACTGTGAATGCTTGACAGCTGCGGTGGCAGAGCAATGCGATAAGCTACCTCGCCAACACGGCCTAAAATCTCAAAAGGACTAATGTACCGTGGGCTGAGCTTTCCTAGTTTACCAAATCTCATCACGCCCTTGGTTGGAAAAATTTTAACAAAAATGTGGTCTCCCACTTGAAAAGAAATTAGCTGTTAGCTCTGTGCTGTTTAGGTTGAAACATAAACCACTCTTAAGCAGAAGATCACCTGAAATTCTACATTTGTTCTCTTCAGTTCCGCATAACTCTTCTGATGGCTTCGGGCAACTTTCAAGCGGTCGTGTATGAGTTGAAACGTTGCATTGGTGCTCTCAATAAGTTATAGGCCCAATAAAACATGCTCTCCAACCTCTTCCCAATTGAGTGGAGATTTACGTCGGCGGCCATAAAGCACTTCGAAAGGAGCCATGCCGATACTTGCCTGGTGACTATTGTTGTAGGCGAATTCAACTAACGGTAGATGCTTATCCTATGCCCCTTGGAAACCTAACATACAGGCCCTGAGCATATCTTCTATCACTTGATTCACCCTTTTGATTTGTCAATCATTTTACGGGTGAAAGGCTGAGCTAAATTCTAGTTTGGAACCCATTCCCTCTTGGAAATGCTGCCAAAAGTGGGATATATGCAGGGTCGCGATCTGAAATGATGGATGAAGGGATGCCAGCCTTACAATCCCCTTTAAATATAATTCAGCAAGTTTTCTCGCAGTGTAGTGGGTGCTGTATGGAAGTGTCCTGACTTGGTTAAGCGGTCCACAACCACCCATATTGCGTTGTAACCTTTTTGTGTCCTTGGCAGCCCAAGTATGAAATCCATAGAAATGTTATTCCATTTCCATTCAGGTACAGGTAGGGGCTGTAACAAGCCAGCAGGGTGTCTATGGTCTACTTTAACTTGTCGGCAGACCAAACACTTGGCTACGTACTCCGCCACATCTCTTTTCATTCCCTTCCACCAAACATTTTTCTTCATGTTGAGGTACATTTTGGTACTGCCCAAATGGATGGCGTAAGCAGATTTATGAGCTTCTTCTAATATCTCCTACCGTAATGCAACATCGGTTGGTACACAAACTCAACCTCTGAATAATAGGGAACCATCACCTTTAGCTGAGAAGTTCAGTTGAATTCCACTAGTTATCCCCTGCCTGATAATCTCAAGCTCTGGATCATTAGATTGGCTTTCTTTGATCCTTTTGAAGAGGATTGATTTGTCTTAATATTTGCTAAAATGTTCCCGATTCCTTTACTTCGAACGTTGTGTGACCTGAGGTTAAGTCCTCAAGCAGTTCCATCTATGAATTCTAGCCATAAGGTGTGACAATTGAACAGTCGATTTTTGGCTAAGTGCATCAGCTACCACATTTGCTTTTCCTGGATGGTACTGGATGACGCAGTCATTATCCTTTAAAAATTCTATCCACCTTCTCTGCCTCAGATTTAGATCCTTCCATGTGAACAAGTATTTGAGGCTCTCGTGGTCAGTGAAAATTTCAAAAGTTTCTCCATAGAGATAATGCCTCCATATCTTCAAAGCAAAAATGACCGCGGCAAGCTCCAGGTCATGTGTGGGATAATTTTTTCTCGTGATCCTTCAACTGTCTTGAACCATAAGCAACAACTCGCTCATGCTGATTTAGTACACAACCAAAACCAGTGTGAGATGCATCGGTAACTACTACGAATCCTCTAGTGCCAAATGGTATGATAAGCACAGGCGCGGAGGTCAATCTTTTCCTGAGCTCTTGAAAGCTCTTCTCACATGCGTCAGTCCACTCAAATTTGACATTCTTTCGAGTAAGTTGCATTAGCGGTCTAGCTATCTTCGAGAACCCTTCTATGAATCGACAGTAGTAACCGGCTAATCCGAAAAAGCTACGAATCTAGATGACTGTTCTGGGTTGTTCCCATTTCAACACGGCTTCTATCTTGGATGGATCCACTTTTACACCCGATTCTGAGATAATGTGCCCCAGAAAGCTTACCTGTTCTAGCAAAAACTCACATTTGCTAAGCTTTGTGTATAACTGAGAGTTGCATAGCGTTTGTAATGCTAAACACAAATGCCGCTAGTGTGCCTCTTATGTCTTTGAGTACAGAAGGATGTCATTGATGAAGATGACCATGCATTGATCCAGGTATGGCTTGAATACTCAGTTCATGAGGTCCATGAATGATGCGGGTGCATTTGTCAGCTCGAATGGCATCACGGGAAACTCGTAATGGCCATACCTTGTGCAGAAGGCTATTTTTGGAACATCTTGAGCACTCACCCTCATCTGATGGTAACCAGATCATAGGTCTATCTTAGAAAAGAATTTTGCACCCTGCAACTGGTCGAAAAGGTCATTAATTCTTAGGAGCGGGTACCGGTTCTTTATGGTCATCTTGTTTAATTGCTGGTAGTCGATGCACAGTCGCATAGACCCATCCTTTTTCCTGACAATTAACATCGGTGCTCCCCATGGAGACACACTTGGCCGAATAAATCTCTTATCAAGTAACTCTTACAACTACTCCTTTAACTCTTTCACTCGACCGGTGCCATTCAATATGGAGCCTTCAATACTGATTCTGTGTCGGGAGCTAGGTCGATTGTAAATTTGACTTCTCTTTCTAGCGGTAAACCCGACAACTCATCAGGGAACACATCGAGGAACTCGCAGGCGATAGGAATGGTAGCAATGTCAACCTTCTCATCCTTTTGTCCTTGGATGAAGGCAAGGTATCCTTGACATCCCTTACTGATCAGTCGTTCAGCTCGAATGCTGGATATAAAAGGCACGACGGTTGGTCGAATGCCAATAAACTTGAAAGGACTACCCCTCTTTGGGTAGAGAGTGACTACCTTCTCTAAATAGTCTACCTTAGGTCACAATTTAGTTAGCCAATCCATGCCAAGGATTTCATCGAACCCTTGCAATTCGAGCATGATCATATCAGCTGTTGTTTGACAATGTGCGATGGTGACTATGACTGATCGACACACGGTATCCGTATTTATTGGATATCCCGTCGGGGTCAAGACTGCTAAAGCAAAATCCAAAGGTTCAGGTGTAAGGCCTATCTCCTTGGCAAAATGTGGTATAATAAATGAGTGCGTAGACCCAGGGTCTATTAATACCACTGCCTTGTGTTACATATGTCACTTTGTTTGTTCAAATAGATGACACCTAGATTCAATAGACACTATCAACTTAGTTGGATATATGACATGATGTGGTATAAAGTAAAATATCTGTAGGGATTATTCTATAGATGCACCTTCTTTATCTAAAATGCAAGAAGATAATTTGACAGTTTTGCGAGAAACATTATACCTTAGATGACTTCATTGCTTGGTTTAATATCATGTGTGGAAACTGTATATGCTTGGCCTTGCACAGTAGGCCTTAAAGATCTCAAATTTGGCGTGGCAGCATGTTATTCACTGAAAAGTACCACTTTTCACCTCTTAACCTAGCCTCTGCTACACCTTGAAGCTGACTAATAACTTTTGTGTAAGTGCGTTTTATAGTAAGTAATAAATTGTGCAGCTTAACACAAAGTCCATACTTTTGGTACTAAGAAGAGAGATAATTCAAGCCGAGAATGACAGCTGAGCTAGAGATTAATGGAACACCATGGTGGTACATACTATGATGACTATTTTGCATGCCATAATGAACCAAAAAAGTTTAGCAGATGAAAGAAGCATAGATGTGAGTGGAGAGAACTAAAACAGCAGCAGCTGCATAGCAACAGAAGAGCAAATGAGCTATCTCACACAGTTGAGGTGCTACCTCGCATGGCTAAAGCTGTACCAAAGCTCCCTCGCGTGGATGTTACATGTAGCACAATAGAACTCATGAAGAAGTCTCACAACTCAGTGAAGAGATTATCACAGAGCAATCTCTCGCACAGCAGTCACGCACTTCAGTTGCATTCAACACTTAAAGAACTCGCGGAGCTCTCACGCACTAAGCCTTCATAAATCTAGCTCGCAAAGTTCTGGCAAGGATCAAGGCTTATGTCAACCACGCGCACTATCTCACGAGGCCAATCTTCACAAAGAAAAATAGCTAACTCGCAAGGTTCTTGCGTGGCTATGAAGGAGAAAGAGAGCTCCAGAAGTTCTCTCGCGTAACTCTCGTGTGCCTAGAAGATTAACCCTATACCTAGCGAGATGTGCTACCCACTTGACAAGAAATTGAGTGAGATGTGAAGGCATCTGCACAAGTACCTCACGACAGGAGATTCTGAAGCTCTACTGCGTGAGCAAGCCAAGCACTAAAAACTCTTATACGTGAGGGCATTCAAAGCCAGAGTAGCTGTGCGATAATGCGAAGTCCATCTGCGCGAGTGAGCAAACCTTTTAAGCTAATTCTTACCTCGCGAGGACTCTTAAAGCTGTGCGAAGGAACTAAAGAGTAAAAAAAAACTTCACGACAATCTTAAATCCTTCTGTGCAAGAAAGCAACATTTAAAGCCAAATTCTACCTCTTGAGTACTCTGCGAGCCATGCGAGAGAATTAATGTTTAGAAGTTAGCCTTGCGAAGCTCGGGCTCTCCATTTCTCAGTCTTAACTCAAGTACCTTCTGGGGATTTCCCCAGGTCTAGGGCACACATCTCGAGGCACTGATCTCAAGGCACACATTTCAAAGCATCCAAGAGTTATAATAGTGCCACATCTACTAGAAAAATTAGGGTTTACTCTTCTCTGAGTCAAGGCATTAGGATTGAGTATATAAGTTGTGTTTGTAACTTAGAATTATCATCTCTCCTACAACCTCTATAGGCTCTGAGCTTGAGCAGGCTAAGGTTAGGGTTTGATCACTTCTTTTTCTATTTTTTCTTTACCCTTAGCCCAGCACTTGCTAGCTAAATCTTTTTATAAGCAGTTAGGTGTAGTTTTATTTTGTTTTGTAATGGGTCATGTAATCTTTGAGATCTTTGGTTGAGCAGTTGTGCACAAGGCTGCTGCCTTGAGAAATTGCATTGTAGGTAATGTTGATAAATGGAATTTATACTTTAAATGTTCATTCAATCTGTTATTTTCCTATTTGCCTATATTTTTGTTTAGGCTATAGCATGCATTTAGGATTTAGGCTGATTGAAAGGTCCATGGAAGCTTGAGCTTGTAGCCCTGGGACCATGGTGGCAGCAGTAGTTTACATGTTCCTTCTCAGACCTCTGTGGTGAGGATAACCTCTGTGGATAGCCTGTGACCATTTAAGTGGACAGACTATAGCCCTAGGGTGATTCCATGTCTAGATCTGAGAAGGATTCTTCTCCTCTGCACTTGAGCTTGTAGCCTAGTGAGAGGTTATTGCAGGAACTTGCTCCCCTCTGTGTTACTTGACAAATATCAAATGTTAGATCTGACTTTTTTTGTAGTGATTACAGACTTGAGGGCTGAGTCATTGCAGGCCTTTAGTAGCAATGATCAGCTGCAATTAAAGTCCCTTATGGGTTAGAATTCCTATGAATGCCTGTCAGATCTGGAGAGCTTGTAGCCTGACAAATATAGTGTCTGCAATAATTCTAATGTTTTGATTTGATCAGTTGGGTGGAGGATATCTATTGGACAATCTGTGACCAGTTGAGTGGACAGATTATAGCCTTAAGATCAATCTACTCCATTTGATCAGATTGGTTCTCTGATTTTCTTCATGTGCTTTAATCCTCCCTATTGGATAGCCTGTGACCATTAAAGTGGACAGGTTATAGCCTTCAGGGACCAGGTTGAATCACAAGAGTGAGTGGGATTCTTCTTCCTTACTGAGGTTTTTGATAGCACTTCAGCAAGGATTCTTGCAGGAGCAGATCTAGATTTGAGTTGCAAAACTGATATGAATTTGGCCTAGTAGTTTACTTCACACCATTTTATCTTTATTTTAACACACCACCACCACTTTCTTCATAACCCTTTCTTTAGGATAGGACTGTACTTTATTTCTTTTCTTTTAGTAGGCAATCTAGTGTAGTTGTGACACCCAACTCTCTTTCTTTAGGATTGCCAATTCTGGAGGCCTACTATTATAGCCCATTTTGGGTTTTAGATCATTGTCTCTGTGGGACAAACTCTTACTTACTTAAAACTTGCTACAATAGCCCTGTATGTTGCAGGCTGTGTGTACTGATTTTAGGTTGCTGGATTCATAGCCATTTTACTCCACTCTTGTATTCTGATTTTACCATCTCATCACTTAAATAACATCAGCACCTAGACATGAAATAACACCAACAAGTTTTTGGCGCCGCTACCGGGGATCTTGATCTTTTCAGTAGTCTTGAGTTGTATTATATTTTAGTTTAGAAAATTCTTTGTAGCTGTGCCTTAAGTAGAATAAAAAGTACTGCTGATTTTTTTTATAGAATTTTGTAGAATTGGACAATAGCAGTAGGGAAAAGCTAGAGCTGGAGCTGGAGTTTAGCTAGTTGCACTTCTTTTACCCTAAAACTCTGTCCCTTGATGT
Organism: Chloranthus sessilifolius; assembly: GCA_021018995.1. Classification (NCBI taxonomy): domain Eukaryota; kingdom Viridiplantae; phylum Streptophyta; class Magnoliopsida; order Chloranthales; family Chloranthaceae; genus Chloranthus; species Chloranthus sessilifolius. The sequence continues at coordinate 47,935,441 of CM037594.1, read as the reverse complement.
TGAATTCCCTGTCATTAGTTTAGTGTAAATCTTTTTAGTTGTTAATTTGGTTTGAAAATTTTATTTTGGTGTGCTATGAGCATTTTCTTTACCTGTTGAATTTGTGTGTGTATGCTTGGAAGAAGGTCCCTTAACCCTGAGTTGGAACCTCCAAATCCTGAGGTTGAAAGGGTCCTTAGACCAAGAAACACTACACAAGGCCCTACTGTTGAAACTGAGCCAGCTGTCATGGCTGAGAGGCAAAGAACCCTGAAGGAATACAATGCACCTAGGGATTACACATCTCCCTTTTGCATACAATTTCCTTCAGTTTAGGGAAACTATTAAATCAAGTCCTCCACCATTAACATGCTGCCATCTTTCCATGGGCTCAGTAAGGAAGATCCTTACAAGCACATTGACCAATTTTTGACACTTTGCACCACTTTCAATATTGCTAGCTTGGGACCTGAAGCCATCAAACTGAGGCTTTTTCCTTTTTCCCTAAAGGACAACGCCAACACCTGGCTCTCTAAGCTCCCAGCCAATAGCATTCAGACATGGAGTAACCTCCAAATCTAATTTCTGGCTAAATTCTTTCCCATGAATAAAACCAGCCAGATGAGGATAAACATTTTGTCATTTACTCAGTCCTCAACTGAGGATTTTTATGAGGCATGGGAGAGATTTCAGGAGATGTTAAAATAATGCCCCCACCATCATATTCTATAATGGCAACTTGTGCAAGTATTTTACCAAGGAATTAATCCCAAGAGTAGGGATATGGTGGATGCCTCATGTGGTGGTAGTTACCACCACAAGATAGCTGATGAGGCTTGGGAGCTGTTTGACATCATAGGGGAAAATTCTATGCAGCAGGACTCACTATCTCGCAATGACAGCCAGACCCCAGCTAAATTGGTGAAAGAGTCCACCCCTAGAGGTGGAATGTATGAAGTTAAGGTGCAAAATGATTTGGAAATGAAGGTGGACAATCTGAGTTTAAGGTTTGACAAATTGATGAATGTGATGTAGCCTAGAATGGTTGCACAAGTAGAAGAGGTATCTCTGATATGCCAATCTCCCACACATTTACTTCAAGATTGCCCATCAGCCAACTAATTCCTTGATTTTATAATGGAACATGCCAATGCTGCCTAAACATATGGGTAGCAACTTGCTGGATACACATGGAGAAACCACCCAAATTTGAGGTGGAGACAAGATAGATACCCTTAATCCCAGCAGCAGCAGTAGGCTGCTCCATACAGACCTCAACACCAGTTTAACCAAGGTTATCCACTAAGGTAGAATTTTCAGTTACCTGCCCCATAGCCGAATCACTTGGTCTTGCCCCCACAACAACCTAGATCCTCTTCCTTTGAAGAGAAAATGCTGACATCTATGCAAAATTTGGGGTACTTGGTCCAAACTGTGAACTCTCATGGGTAAAGCATTAAAAAAATAGAGGACCAGCTGGGTCAAATCTGTAATGCTTTGAAAAAAAGAGAGGAGGGTAGGTTGCCTAGTCAGTGTTGGTCAGATTTCAAACTGCTGCTATTTTATTAAGAACAGTGGAGAGAATAAATCCAGGTGGAGATGTGGAGATGGGTCATTACAACAAGTCTAAAACACACACAGTCCTGCAAGATATAAGGTCCATTGTAGCAAGTTTTGATAAGTAAGAGTTTTTCCCATAGAGAAATTGATCAAGAACCCAAAATAGGCTATAATAGTAGTCCTCCAGATCTGGCTATAGATCTGACTATCCTAAAGAAAGGGAGTTGGGTGTCACGACTACACTAAATTAATCCTAAAAATAGAGAAATAAAATATAGTCCTATTCTAAAGAAAGGGTTAAGAGGAAGATGGTTGTAGTGTGGGCCAAAATAAAATACAAATATTATGAGAAGTAAGCAGGTCAAGCTAGAGTTAAAGCAGTGATGCAACTCAGATTTAGTCTGTCTTTGCAGTGTTCCTTGTTGAGACGCTATTAAAAGCCTCAACAAGGTAAAAATATCCAGTTTAACCCATGCCATTTGGGGCGCTCTTAGGGCTATACTTTGTCCACTCTAATGATCACAGGGTATCCGATAGAGTCTGTCAAATCCCATTGGTTAAAACAGACATTGCCAATCTAACCCAGGGGAGTGGGCTGGTCATTCCCCCAGCCACTGGGCCAGATCCAATCATGAATGCTATTGCAACACTATGTAATGCCAGTGCTACATGCTCCCCAGATCTGCACACAGACTTGGCTGACATCCATAGGTATTCTAACCCATAAGATCGTAAGTGCTTTGCTAAGGCCAACTGCTCACTAGTGCCCATAAAAAAGATCATGCAATAGGTTGAATAAGGCTTTAGATTCAGCTGGTCATTGCTATAAATATCTTGTAATGACTCAGCCTCAAGCTATAATTACTATAAAGAGATCAGATCTAACATCTAATGTGGGCTAGGAAAAACAGAGGGGAGCCAGTTCCTGTACAAACCTCATCACAATGCTCTAAATGCTCATGTGAAGGGGAGAAGAATCCTTCTCAAACATGTGAATGGACACAGCCTTAGGGCTATACTCTATCCACTTGAATGGTCACAGGGTATCTCATTGGTCTGTCCATCCCACAGAGGCCTGAGAAAGAACATGAAAACTGTTGCAACCACCATGGTCCACAGGCCTCCGAGCTCCCTGGTTCTCGCTACAAATCCAACATTGCTTTCCATGGGGCTCTCAAACTAAGGAAAATCAGATGGTAAATAATAGACCTACTAAAAATTGAATGGGCTAGTCCCAAATACATCGATCCTATAGACATCTAAAGAAACCATAAGATCTTTAAATTCAATTAGGCATTAAAATGGCAATCCATTGATGAACACAAAACTTATAATGAACTGTCTCCAAGCTGCAGCCTTTACACAACTGCTCATCCAAAAATCCCAATGTATACCAAAAACCTATTACTGAAAATAAAACTAAACCTAATAGCTTACAGGGGGGTTAGCCAGAAAGTGCTAGGCTAAGAGAGAAGAAAAATAAGAAAAAGAGATTATCAAATCCTAACCCTAGCCTGCTAGAGTTCTCAGCAGACAGAGGATGAAGGAAAGATGAAAATAATAAACTCTAAGTACAACAATACTCTGTCAAAATGGCCTTGGCTCTAAAGAGGTTAACCCTAATTTTTCTAACAGACGTGACACTTTTTCAACCCTTGGATGCCTGGAGATATGCACTTCCAAATCTATGCCTTGGGTAGTGTGCCCTAGCCTTGGGAAATTCCCAGAAGGTCCTTGAGTTAAAACTGAGAAGTGGAGAGCTCGAGCTTCGTGGGACTGGTATCTGCTTTTAGCTCATTCGCGCAGCTGCTTTGCCTTTGGCTGGTGGGAAGTGCTTGCTTGCGCGTTAGCTATTCATTTGATCGCGTAGTTCACTGGCGCTGTAATGCTGTCGCGAAGATGATCTGGAGCGCCAGGATTTCTCGCTCAATTGAGCTTTAGAAGCTCTCTATCGCTAAGTACTTGCGTAGTTATGCTCCTGCGTTCGTTTAGTCAATGGTAAGGCTTTAGAGTGCATGAGATCTGCGTCAAGAGAATTCTGGGTGTCTCCCTCTTCTAGGGCTATGCGAGATCTTCGCGAGGTGACATTTTGTTCAGTGTACATATGGACTCGCTGTGTTCTTCGCATGGCTGCTTTGAGGCTTGATCTCCGTGAGAGCTTTGCGACCACAGATTCTAGGGACTTTAACCTGTGAGATCTTCGTGAGAAGTTCTTCTAACTACGTGGCGTATCTGCGTGAGGGCCTCTTCCACTGCATCTTTAACTTCCCTAGGAAGCTCCTCAACTCTGTGAGGTCTATCTTTTACTGCTCTGGTGCATTGCACTTGCTGCTATCGCAGTCTCCTCCCTTCTCAGCTAACTTCATTCATTTGTTAGACTTTGGTCAATGGTGATCAGCAACAATGAGTCACCATGGTGAGCACTACCAAGGTGTTCCATTAGGTTTTATCTCAGCTGTCATCTTTGCATGTATTTTCTCTCTTTTGGGCCAAAAAGCAAGGAGTTTGTATTTAGCTGCATATTTTATTACTAACTACAAAACACACTTAACAAATGGTTATTAGTCTTCTTCAAGGTCCAACAAAGGCTAAGTTAAGAGGTAAAAAGTGGTACTTTTCAATGAATAATAGACCCCCAAACCTAATCTTTTCTAGTCCTTGAGCAAAGGAAAAATTAAAACAACTACTCTAAGAATTGAAATGCCACTTTCATAGGGAGCACGGATACATTTAGCATATGTACCAAGCCTTTTAAACCCCTAGGTGATCCCTAGTGGAGGAGTGAAGTCTCCTGAGGGTTTTTAGTGAAGATGCCCACAAACTTCTCAATGAAATAGTCAACAAAGGTGTAACATTATCAAGTCAGTTGTCAAGAAACAAAGCATCGGTTCACCTTTGATTCAATAAAAATGTGAGAAATTTGGACATGAAAAGCACAGACATTTAATCATCACAACCACTACTTGAGTGCACAATTTTTCCAATTAGCTCACAACAAGGGGGACAACACATATATATAAGCACTGAGCTCATCATTAATTCAAAAATCAGGTTATAGGCCATGCCTAATACATTCAACATTAGACCCAATGCTCACCAGGACATACTTTCACAAGGGAACTTGAGGGTTTCATTTTCTCTCAAGCTTAAGAGTAGTTACAGCCCCCAAATGGGCCTGTAAGCATGAGCATAGGCAAAGCACCTAAGTTCTGGCATCATTGGCATATCATCACTATAGATTGGACAACTCCTTGTCTCTTCATGACATCACATTCAACTTTGGATCACAAGGTCTTTAATTGGGTTGCAATGTGGCTTATGAAGTGGGTTATAAAGAATGTAAGGTTGAAAAGGGATTCAAAGTTGAGAAATCAGTAAGTGCAGGATGTGATTCATGACTTCACCCATTTTTAGTTCAGTACCTTTTCATTTTCTTTCAAAATTTTCAAACTTGAAGTGGCCAACTTCTCCTCTTCCTTTTAATTTTTTCAATGAACTTTTCCTCGACTCCTCTCTCGCTCCTCTTTATTATTATTTTTCTTTCTTTTCTTGCATTTTTCTTTCTATTTTTATTTTTATTTTTGTGTTTATGACTTGCCACCTCTTTCCTCAGTTGCTACACTGCTAAACTTTAGGTATCTCTTCTCCATTCACCCAATGTTGACCCTATCTTGTCCATCTTCAGCTCCTTCTCCTTTACCTTTTGAATTACCAGAGTGAAGGTAGGTTTGAGTTAGGTATATAGGTTCAGGTGCAAGTACTTAGGTGTATTTTGAAGAAAATTAAAAATTAAGGCTCAACAGGTGTGTGCACAAGGGCAGTTGATTAAGATTTGGTCTGTTTAAGCTCAAACTGTCCAAGAGAAGGCCTTGATCCTTTCTAAGGTTTCATGAGTGCTGTCAGTTGTTTCAACTTGGAGTTACCTAACTTCTAGTGAGGGCATTGCCTTAGCCAATCCTTAGAGCTAGAAGAATTGCCTCAGTCACTCCTCGAAGGAAGGAAATTTTTTTTGGAGGTCTAATTCTCACTGGTTATGGTCTTCCATTGAACTTTTAAGTATGTCCTTACATTTTTCTCTCTTTAATTATCCACTCAGTACTGATACAAGTGAGTTTACTTGGTGTTCACATCATGAAAAAGTTGAAATTTAAAAGCTTGTAATGCCTAAAGGTCTACAAAAATTTTAAATTTCTTTAATTTTCATGATTCTTAGGTGAACATGGCTCCACTCCTATCTTTACTTACTTGACTCTGCTGTACTTGGGTTAACTACTTTATTGGCAAAACCTGCCACACCTCCAAACCTATGAGGAGCAGTGCCCTCACTGATTCAACGGACAATGGTTGTACAGTAGGTATAGAACACATAAATGAACTACACTAAAGTAGAGAAAATCAAGAAATGAACCCACAACATTTTAACAAACACACAAATAGACAAACACAAATAAAATAAAGTAATAGGTAAATAGAAGTAACAAAAAGAAGGCTCATTATATTAGAAAATATATTTACAACACACTACTCCTAACTCTAAACATGTGCAAACATCAATCATCTTAGTGTCAGCCGGTTCATCTTTAATTTTAACTCCTTTTCCTTTGACTTTCTTTTGCTCTACAGGTGGTGGGGGTACTCTTCCAGTTGCAACAGCTAGTTGCCTCTCAAGTATTTTAGCCTTTTGTTCAGCCAATTCGGCTCGGGCAATAAGGAGTGCCCTGATCTCCTTGGAGGCAGTCAGCCTTTTCTCTAATGCATCAGCTCTCAGTTTTTCTGTTGTAGTAGCCATTTTCTCTTGTTCAACATTGAGCTTCTCTTGTGCACCCGAACTCTGTTGGGCTTTATATAGATGCAACATTTTTTTCCAGCCCTTTGCGATGTCCTGCAGCTGCTTTTCGATATCCCCTTTGAGGAGATTAATCCTATTTTTGTAGGACTATTTAATAGTAGTCAGGCCTCGAATAACATCTCTTTTAACGTAAGGATTGGCTTGCATGGTAAGAAAGAGGGTAGAGTAAGGAGGAATGGAAAAATAAGAAGCAAGAAGTAGGGGAGGTGCCTGACTTGAAGAAGGGTCAGCCAAAAGTGGAGAGGGGGTGGTATGGGGAGGTTCAGCTGGAGGTTCAGGTTGGGACTGGGGTTCAGGATCTATTTGAACTACCTTGGAGCAGGTGGGTATTAAATCCTCCACATCAGTGGCAGCATTGGAAGTTTCCACAGCAGGTAAAATAGCGGGCAATGATGGAACTGGTAAGGAAATGGGAGTAAGAAGAGGCTCAGGTGTGGAGTCAGTCTGGGTGGAGGCCATGGTAACTACAGGGTAGGTGGCTGATGTGAAGGAAGGGGTAATAGGGATAAGGTGGACTGGATTGACTCCAGGCTAGCTTGGATAAAGGATTGATTGAGGAGGGTGGGGGTAATGGTTTCAAGGTTGGCTACAATGGAGGATTGGGATTGGTTAGTGGCTAACACTCGGGCTTGTAGGGAGAGTAAGAGGTGTAGGACTTGGGGTAAGTGGTCTGGTATGGTAATGGGTGTGGGTTGGATAGGTGCAACTGGTTGGAAGGGGGATGTGGGTCGATGAGTGAAGGTAGTGGCCTGTGGTGGTTCATATGGTGGGGTAAAGTGTGGGGGGGAGGTGAGTCGGGGAGAGGTGTATACTCAAGGTTGATGTGTCCTAGGATAGTAGACATCATAGTGGAAAATTTCTCTCCTGAAAATGGCTCACTATTATGGGATAAGAGAATGGATTGGTCTACAGGCTCACTAGGGATAGGTACAAAAGGTGGGGAGGTCTCCATAGAATAATGTGGGGTTTTAAAGGTGGGGGCTTCAGGTTCATAAGGTGTGGGTATCGGTTTTGAAATGGTAGTGGGTGCAGGGAGTGGAAGTGTTTGGGTTATATAGGTGGGTTGGGGTGCAGTAGGGGTTTTGGAAGTTTTCCTTTTCTTCTGGTATGGGATCTTGACAGGTGGGCTAGGGTGGGCTAAAAAAATAGGTGGGGGATAGTGGTTAACATGGTTGGTGTTAAGATTGGGGTGGTTAATGTTGTGGTTATTGGGGAGATAGGCTCAGGTAAGGGTACTGTGCTTATGAGGGGTTGTGATGTCTGGATGAAGGGTGGAGGTGGTGGGGCAATGGGTGTAGATAAAGCTAAGGGGGAGGGGGTATGTGCTGGCAATGAGATTGGGGGCCTGGCTGGCCCAACAGAGGCTACTGCCTCAATAGTAGTAGCGGCAACAGCAACTTCCTAAATTGTGGGGGCTGCTTCTCTCAATAATTCCTTCCTCTTCTCCCTCTTTCCCTTCATTGTCCACTAATACCCCATTGTTTCTTTTCACTATTTTTGGGGTTCAGGGCCACTGTCTCCTCTTCCCTTTTGAAGGAATATTTTCCAAACTGCAGCAAGGCAGTGATCAGCCTGCAGTAGGGGAGGGCCTGAGGTTTTTTCTTTACCTTCACCTTCTCACACAGATCTTTAATTTCCTCAAAAATTAACTTGGCTGCATCCAAGTAGTGGTTTCTATGAAATGAGAGGAGAGCATCAGCTATGGGGTACCTCCTCTCCTACTCATGACCAGAGCAATACAAATTTTTCCTCAACACTGTATCTATGAACTTGAGTTTGGGATTCAGGTCTCTCTTTTTGATTGAGTCTCCTGAGGCAGTAATTCCTTTAGTTTATTCTTTTACAATTTCAGTAATGGAGGTTGTCAAAGGGGGGCTCAAACTCCACTCAGGGTTATACCTAGCTAGTATCCCTAGTATTGTTGCAATGTCTGCCTGGTTGAACAGCATCTCGAAGTCATCAATTAAGACCAACAGTGTTGGGTTCCCATCATCACCCATTTTTAACTTCATATTCTGATAGAATAATCTCACTATCCTTGCGAAAACCAGCTGCATTGGGGGCCTCAACAGGGGCAGCAGAGATGCATTGATCAGATACTCAATGGAGGCAGAGGTCTCTGGTAGCTCCTCAAAGCAGGCTTTATCAAAAATGGTTTTAGCCTCTAGTGGAATTGCCAACACAAACTGAGAAGGGACCCTGAGGTATTCGTTATTCTCTTCCCCAACAACCTCAGGGGCCATAGTCTTGCCCTTCATCTATTTCTTCTTTGAAATTTTAAGGCTCTAAGCAGGTGGGTGCTCTCTGACCCTCTTCTTTGGGCGGATTTCTTCTTTTCCTTGAAAATTATGGGGTCAACACCAGGTGAGGGCACCGCAGAGGTCTCCAATGTGGAGGCCTCTGCAATCCTTGCGGATTTCCTAGTGGCCACAGGGCTGCCACTAGGAGCAGGATTTAGCATAGCCGCCAATGTATCGATGAATTTTAAACTCTTGGCCATGGGTGCTAAAATTTTTTAAAATGAGGGTTCACAAATCTCGAAAAATGCAGAGCGCAATGAGTAAACACCGAAACACTAAATTTTGGCCCTACTCTTCTCTGAAGATCAAATAAATCACAATACAGAGAGGAAATGGAGATCGTACCATTTAAGAGCTAGGGTTCCACCTCAACATGTTCACAGCGGCTCAATTCCCCTCAAACCTTATTCAAAGAGACCGGAAGGTGCTAGGGAACAAAATGGTAAGAGGAAAAAGCTGAAGATGGAGTGGCTTAAGGGGTAGAGAAGAAAGAAAGAACTATGAGCTCTAGTTGAGTGCGCCAGAAACTAGGGCAGACAAATGAAATGAAGAAAATGAGCGATTTCGCTGAGTTTATAGAGCAAATCCTATGGTTCACGCAGTTGGCTATAGGTGCTAGCGGAGTAGGATTTTCATGCAGTTGGCTTTTAAGTCCGTGAGACGTTCAGTGCATTGAAGGGAAAACTGCCTCACTTTGAGAATCGTGGAGCTGACTCAATGGTGTTATTGAGCGAGGCTCTGTGCTGCTTCAGAGAGTTACCTCGCGCAACTATCACACAGAACAACACTAAAGCCATGCTTCACATACAAATTTGGTTCGCGGAGTAGAAGCAGCTCCGCGAGGCAATTTTTTATAGCCTTCGCTCATGCTTTTAGCACTCGAGGAAGCCTAGTGGTGGCTTGCACAACAAATTTAAGCTTTCTTTAGCTCAGCAAGGTAGCATTTCTTCTCAAACTTTACTTTGTTAGCTCAGTGCATCACATTGGTTAGTGCATCCATGCTGTTGTGCGCCCAACTACTGTGCATGGGCACCAAACCTCAGACAGGTGATTCACTTCAATCATGAAACACATGCCCATTTAAATCAACAAATTTATCAACATTTGTAGGATTCTAAAGATAGTTTTTCAGATTAAATTCAATGCAATTATGATGAGTGCACCTTAACCAATCATCCACAATCATGAACAGCAAATTCCAATGACAAAAATGCACAAGTATCCCACACAAAATTCAAAAACAAACAGATAAAGTAAGACAAGCAAATCATCGTAATACTAAAAACACCAATGACGAAATTCTATAGAACACAAATCAAAATAGAATTTTCATACATATGGGACACTTATTACAAATGTTTGGATCACTGAGCACTAACTTCCTCCTGAGTAGAGGATGTATCACCAATCATATACTGACCTTTCGGATTTGTCAGAGACTGATTAAGCAATTTTCCTTCTTCCCTCCTATTCAGAGTATTACAAATCTGTCCCAGCTGGTCCTCAATCTTCTTGATGCTCTGTCCATGAGAATTGACAGTTTACACCAAGCTCCCCACATTATGTATTGAAGCTAGCATCTGCTCTTCAAATGAAGAGGATCTGCTTTGTAAAGGTGACCAATGGTTAGGCGTAAGGCGTAATGTAAAATTTTACCTTGGTGGTTAACCTTGATTATACTAGTGCTGGGGTCTGTAAGGAGTTACCATTTACTGCTGCTAGGATTGAGGATAAGAATCTTATCTCCACCTCAGATTTGGATGGTTCCTCCAAGAATACCCAGCAGGCTGCTGCCCAAAAGTTCAAGCAGCATTGGCATGCTCCACAAAAAAATCAGGAAATTGGTTGGTAGATGGACAATCATTAATAGAATGTGTGGGAGATTGAAAAATTAGACATGCCTCCTCCACCTGTGCAACCATCTGGGGCTACATCACATTCACCAATTTATCAAATTTCAAGCTCAGGTTGTCCACCTTCCTCTCCAAATCACCTTGCACCTTCACTTCATATATTCCACCTCTAGGGGTGGCCTCTTTCACCATCTTAGCTGGAATCTGACTGTCATTGCATGACAGAGATTCCTGCTGCATAGAATTTTCCCCTATTATGTCAAACAGCTCCCATGCTTCCTCAGCTGTCTTGTGGAGGTAGCTACCACAACAGGAAACATCCACCATATCCCTTCTCTTGGCATTAATTCTTTGATAAAACACTTGAACAAGCTGCTACATTGGGATTTGGTGGTGGGGGCATTGTTTTAACATCTCTTGGAATCTTTCCCAAGCTTCATTAAAACTCTCAGTTGAGGACTGAGTGAATGACAGAATATTTGTCCTCATCTGGCTTGTTTGTTCATGGTGAAAAATTTAGCCAGGAATTTGGTTTGAAGGTCACTCCATGACTGTATGTTGTTGGCTGGGAGCTTTGATAGCCATGTGCTGGCTTTGTCCTTTAGTGAGAAAGAAAAAAGTCTCAATTTAGTGGCCTCAGACCCCAAGCCAACAATGTTGAAGGTAGTGCAAAGTGCTAAAAACTGGTCGATATGCTTGTAGGGATCTTCTTTACTCAGCCCATGAAATGAAGGCAGCATATTGATGGTGGAGGATTTAATTTCATGGTTCCCCTCAACTGAGGGAAACTGAATGCAGAAGGGGGAGGTGTACTCCCCAGGTGCATTGTATTCTTTTAATGTCCTCTGCCTCTCAGCCATGATAGCTGGTTCAGTTTCAATAACAGGGTCCTGTGGTGTGTGTCTAGGTCTAAGGATCCTTTCAACCTTTGCATATGGAAGTTCTACATCAGGGTTTACAGACCTTATACCATACATATACCCACACACACAGTAAGTATAGAAAATGCTCACAAGCACACACAAAGAATATTTCAAACAAAAATCAGCAGCTACACAGATTTACACTAAACAAACACAAGGAAGTAAGCATAAATAGACTAAGATTTAGGGAGAAGGAAGTGCAAATAGAGCTAGCTATACTCTAGCTGTAACTTTAGCTTCTCCCTTCTTCTGCTGTCCATTTATGTAAAATTCCATAAAGAATCAGTAGTACTTTTATTCTAGATTAGTCACAGCTATAAAGAATTGGTTAGTCTAAATTATAATACAACCTAGGCCTACTAAAAATATTAATATCCCTGACAGCGATGCCAAAAACTTGTTGGTCGAATTTCAGACTGTTGCTATTTTATTAAGAATAGTGGAGAGAATAAATCCAGAGTGGAGTTATGGAGATGCGTCATTACAGCAAGTCTAAAACACACACAGTCCTGCAAGATACAGGGTCCATTGTAGCAAGTTTTGATAAGTAAGATTTTGTCCCACAGAGAAATTGATCAAGAACCTAAAATGGGCTATAATAGTAGACCTCCAGATTTGGCTACAGATCTGACAATCCTAAAGAAAGGGAGTTGGTTGTCACGACTACACTAAATTAATCCTAAAAATAGAGGAATAAAATGTAGCCCTATCATAAAGAAAGGGTTAAGAGGAAGATGGTGGTAGTGTCTGCCAAAATAAAATACAAAAATTATGAGAAGTAAGCAGGTCAAGCTAGAGTTAAAGTAGTGATGTTATTTAGATTTAGTCTGTCTCTGCAGTGTTCCTTGCTGAGACGCTATTAAAAACCTCAACAAGGTAAAAATATCCAATTTAACCCATGGCATTTGGGGTGCTCTTAGGGCTATACTCTATCCACTCTAATTGTCACAGGGTATCTGATAGAGTTTGTCAAATCCCATTGGTTAAAACAGACATTGTCAATCTAACCCAGGGGAGTGGGCTGATCATTCCCCCATCACTGGGCCAGATCCAACCATGAATGCTATTGCAACACTATGTAATGCTAGTGCTACAAGCTCCCCAAATCTGCGTACAGACCTGGCTGACATCCATAGGTATTCCAACCCATAAGATCCTAAGTGCTTTGCTAAGGTCAACTGCTCATTAGTGCCCACAAAAAGGACCATGCACCAAGTTGATTAAGGCTTTAGACTCAGTTGGTCATTGCTACAAACGACTTGTAATGACTCAGCCTCATGATGCAATTACTAAAAAGAGATCAGATCTAACATCTGATGTCGGCTAGGTAAAACAGAGGGGAGCCAGTTCCTATACAAACCTCCTCACAAGGCTCTAGAAGCTCATGTGCATGGGAGAAGAATCCTTCTCAAGCATGTGAATGGACACAACCTTAGGGCTATACTCTGTCCACTTGAATGGTCAAAGGATATCCCATTGGTCTGTCCATCTCACAAAGGCCTAAGAAAGAATATGGAAATTACTGCAACCACTATGGTCCACAGGCCTCCGAGCTCCCTGGATCTCGCTACAGATCCAGCATTGCTTTCTATGGGGCTATTAAACCAAGGGAAATCAGATGGTAAACAATAGACCTACTAGAAACTGAATGGGCTAGTCCCAAATACATGGGTCCTATAGACATCTAAAGAAATCATAAGATCTTTAGATTCAATTAGGCATTAAAACGGTAATCCATTGATAAACACAAAACTTACAATGAACTATCTCCAGGCTACAGCCTGTACACAACTGCTCATCCAAAAATCCCAATGTATACCAAAAACCTATTACAAATTGAAAATAAAACTAAACCTAGCAGCTTACAAGGGGTTAGCTAGCAAGTGCTGGGTTAGGAGAGAAGAAAAATAAGAAAAAGAGATGATCAAACCCTAACCCTAGCCTGCTACAGTTCTCAGCCGACAGAGGATGAGGGAAAGATGAAAATAATAAACTCTAAGTACAGCTTATATACTCTGTCAAAATGGCCTTGGCTCTAAGGAGATTAACCCTAAATTTTCCAACAGACGTGGTACTTTTTCAATCCTTGGATGCCTAGAGATATGCGCCTCAAAATCTGCACCTCGAGAAGTGTGTCGTAGCCTTGAGAAATTCTCAAAAGGTCCTTGAGTTAAAACTAAGAAGTGGAGAGCCCGAGCTTCATGGGGCTAGTATATGCTTTTAGCTCATTCGCACAGCTGCTTTGCCTTCGCATAGTTGCCTTTGGCTAGTTGGAAGTGCTTACTCGTGCATTAGCTATTCATTTGATCATGCAGTTCGTTGGTGCTGCAATGCTATCACGGAGATGATCTGGAGCGTCAAGATTTCTCACTCAGTTGAGCTTCAGAAGCTCTCTTGCTAAGTACTCGCGTAGTTATGCTCCTGCGCTCGTGTAGTCAATGGTAAGGCTTTAGAGTGCATGAGATATGTGTGAAGAGAATTTTGGGCGTATCTCTCTTCCAGGGCTACGTGAGAACTCCGTGAGGTGACATTCTGTTCAGTGTACATATGGAGTCGTTGTGTTCTTCGCGTGGCTACTTTGAGGCTTGGTCTCCGCAAGAGCTTCGCGACCACAGATTCTGGGGACTTTAACCTGCGAGATCTTCGCAAGGTCATTTCAGCTCTTCTTCTGACTGTGCAGCATATCTATGTGAGGGCCTCTTCCACTACATCTTTAGCTTCGTGAGGAAGCTCCTCAACTCTGCGAGGTCTATCTTTTAGTACTCTGGTGTATTGCACTTGCTGTTGTCGCAGTCTCCTCCCTTCTAAACTAACTTCATTCATCTGCTAGACTTTGGCCAATGGTGATCAGCAATAATGAGTCACCATGGTGAGCACTACCAAGGTGTTCCATTAGCCTTTGTCTCAGCTGTCATCTTTGTGTGTATTTTCTCTCTTTTGGGCCAAAAAGTAAGGAGTTTATATTAAGCTACATATTTTATTGCTAACTACAAAACACACTTAACAAATGGTTATTAGTTTGCTTCAAGGTCCAGTAAAGGCTAAGTTAAGAGGTGAAAATAGTACTTTTCAGTGAATAACAGTCAGCCCTTGGCCAACCCTAAAGGGTAGTACATGATTAGAGAAAAATAAAAGGGCAGTACATGATTAGAGGAAAATAAAGCATCCTCTACCCATGAGGAGGCTAATACAATCACTACCCAAAAGGAGTGGCAGGATGGTTGATAATTTAGTGGGCAAGGCAACTGAGGAGGTCATGAAGAGTGAAAATGAAAGAAAGGTGAGTGGTGAAGAACCAAAGAAGTCATCCCCTACTGTGGATCAGCAAGGGAAAAATAAAGGGGCTGATGTTGAGCACCAACAGTAAACAATAAATGAAGAAAAAACAAAAAAATAAAAAATTGACCATGATGTGGTTAGGCATGCAGCTGTGGCATCAGTAGTCTCACAACTGCCATTTCCTCATGCATTAGCTGACCCATCTCCTTGTGATAAGGGGAATGCTCAGATGGAGGAGATGATGGAGATCTTCAAGCAGGTCAAGATCAATTTTCCCTTGCTTTATACCATAAAACAGGTCCCTGCCTATGCCAAATTCTTGAAGGACCTCTGCACACAGAAAATAAAAGCAAGGGTACAGTTGTCCAAAAAGGTTTTTACTATTGAGTAGGTTGAGTTAATTCTATCCATTGCCACACCTGAGAAATTACAGGACCCATGGGTACCTACTATCCCCTACATAATTGGAAACCACACCATTGGAAGAGCCCTCTTGGACTTAGGGGCCAGTGTGAACCTGCTCCCATATTCTGTGTATGAGGAACTAGGTTTGGGGGAGCTAAAAGCCACATTATTTGTGCTCTAATTGGCTGATAGGTCTGAGAGGAGACTTCTGGGTGTGGTGGAGGATGTTTTGGTGGGGGTGGATAAGTTCTACTATCCTGCTGATTTCCTTATTTTGGACATGGACCCTTGCAAAAGTAAAGCCCCAATTCCTATCATCCTTGGAAGGCCATTCTTGGCCACTGCAAATGCTTGCATACAATACAAGTCAGGGGTGATGAAGGCCCAATTAAATATATACAATGCTATAAGGTAGTCTTAGATGGATATTGAAGACTGTTGTGTAATAGATGTACTAGATGACTTTGTGGAAGAAGAATTATCCAATCTGCTGGATTGGGATAATGTTGCTGATGACCTGGAAAATTTTTGGAGTATGGTTGAGAAGGAGGCCCAAGTTCTCATGATAGAAGACAACACAAAAATAGTCTTCTGTGGGCCTAGTGCAGCATTCCAGCTGGAAACCTACATTGCTGCCCCTTCCTCAAACCACTAAGGCACCATTGTTGCCTTCCATTGAAAGTCCCCTCGAGCTAGAGCTGAAACATCTCCCACCCACATTAAGATCTGCTTTCTTAGGGAAAAATAACAAGCTTCCAGTGATTATCTCCTCCTCTCTCACTAGTGAGTAGGAGGAGGAATTATTGAGTGTTCTCAAGAAGCATAAAAAGGCAATGGGGTGGATAATAGCTGATCTTAGAGGCATTGATGCCTCAGTTTGCATGCACGGAATTCACCTGGATGAGGGTGTAAAACCCTCTAGGGGGATACAGAGGAAGCTTAATCCTCACATGCAGGAGGTGGTCTTGAAGGGGATAGTGAAACTGTTGGATGCAGGGGTAATTTACCCCATATCAGATTTGGAATGGGTGTCACTTATCTAGGTGGTACCTAAAAAGTCAGGCATAACAATTATCACTACTGATTCTGGGGAGTTGATGCCAGCCAGGGAGACCACTGGATGGAGAGTTTGCATTGATTACAGGAAACTCAACTCTAAAACTAGGAAAGACCACTTCCCCCTCCCTTTTATTGACCAAATTATAGATAAGCTGGCTGGGAAGGCATTTTACTGCTTTCTTGATGGATATTCAGGGTATAACCAAATCTCAGTGTATCCTCAAGATCTAGAAAAAACTACATTCACATGTCTCTTTGGCACCTTTACTTACAGAAGGATGCCTTTTGGACTGTGCAATGCCCCAGCTACATTTCCGAGGTGTAGGTATGCAATTTTTTCTGATATGATTGACAAGTTCCTATAAATCTTCATGGATGATTTCTTAGTTTATGGGGACAACTTTAGCCAGTGCTTGAGTCACCTTGACCTAGTTTTACAAAGATGTGAGGAGACCAATTTTCTGCTAAGCTGGGAAAAAAGTCACTTGATGGTGACACAAGGAATTGTATTAGGACATGTGGTCTGTCACAAAGGAATAGCGGTTGACAAGGCTAAAGTGGACTTGATTTCACACCTGCCCCCACCCAGGACTATCAAACAAATCAGATCATTTTTAGGACATGCTAGATTCTACAGGAGGTTCATTAAGGACTTTAGGAAAATTTCAAAGCCATTGTGCCACCTTCTTTGTCAGGATGTGCCATTTGACTTCTCTGCTGAGTGCCTTGAGGCCTTTGAGGTCTTGAAAAAGTGCCTTACACTGCTCTTGTAATCCAGGCCCCAAATTACTCACTCCCCTTTGAGCTGATGTGTGATGCATCAGACTTGGCCATAAGTGCTATCTTAGGATGGAGGAAAGATAAGTTGGCTGTAGTGATCTAGTATGCCAGCGAATCACTGGCTGAAGCTCAGCTCAACTACACCACCACTGAGAAGGAGCTGCTTGCTGTGGTGTTTGCTGTGGATAAGTTTAGACCCTACTTGTTGGGGTCTAAAATTATTATTTTTACAAATCACTCAGCCCTGAATACCTATTGGCTAAGAAGGATGCCAAGTCAAGTTTGATAAGATGGATCCTCCTATTGCAGGAGTTTGCTCTTGAGATCAATGATAAAAAGGGAGTTGAGAATATTATAGTGGCTGACCACCTCTTTAGAATTATGTTGGAAGAATGTGCAGCAACACCAGTCAATGAGCAGTTCCTTGATGAGCAGCTGTTTGCTATGCACTCTAGTGTGACCTAGTTTGTACACATTGTTAATTTTCTTATTGTGGGTAGGATTCCCCCTCACTGGTCCAAGATGGACAAAGACCTATTTTACTCTTAGGTCAAACATTTTATGTGGGAGGATCCATACTTTTACAAGCATTGTGCAGACCAGGTTATTAGGAGATATGTGCCTGAAAGTGAGTTCCACAACATTCTTTCAATGTGTCATGAGCAAGCCTGTGGAGATCACTTTAGTGGTAAAAAGACTACAGCAAAAGTACTGCAATGTAGTTTTTATTGGCCTTCTTTGTTCAGAGATGCAAACATACATTGCAAGGCCTGTGAGAGTTGTCAAAGGTTGGGAGGCATTTCCAAAAAAGATTTAATGCCATTAAAGCCCATCCTTGTGGTAGAACGTTTTGACATCTGGGGCATTAATTTTATGAGCCCCTTTCCTCCATCTATGGGTTTCAATTTCATACTTGTGGCAGTGGACTATGTGTCCAAATGGGTGAAAGCCATTGCCACAAGAACCGATGACTACATAGTTGTCCTTAACTTTTTGAAGGAAAATATCTTCTCAAGATTTGACACCCCCAGGGCTATTATTAGTGAGGAGGGAGCCATTTTTGTAACAGGCCTTTTGAGAATCTCCTTAAAAAGTACTCTGTTACCCACATAATTGCAACTCCCTACCACCCACAAACCAGTGGGCAAGTTGAAATTTCCAATAGGGAGATTAAGCATATATTGGAGAAGACTATGAGGACTGATAAAAAGGATTGGGCACAACAGTTAAATGATGCTTTGTGAGCTTATAGGACTACCTATAAGACCCCTATTTGCATGTCTCCCTTTAGGCTAGTTTATGGCAAGGACTGCCACCTACTAGTGGAGTTAGAGCACTGAGCCTATTGGGCTATAAAAACACTGAACTTTGATCTAACTACTGCTAGTTCTCACAAGAAATTGTAACTGACAGAGCTTGATGAGCTGAGGCTGGATGCCTATTCAAATGCTAGGATATATAAGGAGAAATCAAAGGCATTCTTTGACAAGAAGCTAATGAGGAAGGACTTCAATGCTGGTACTAAGATTTAGCTTTTCAACTCCAAACTAAAATTTTTTCTAAGGAAGTTAAAATCCAGATGGGATGGACATTACACTATCATTCATGCCTCCCCATCTGGTGCTGTGGAGATCTTAGATCCTATGTCTGGGAAGATCATGAAAGTGAATGGTCAAAGGTTAAAAATTTGGGTGGAACATTGAGTTGAGCCTCCTCAGACCATTCACCTACATGAACCTCCCACTGCTCAGTGATCCACAACTTTGTAAAATGTGTACTGTAAGTGTTGAATGTGTTTTCTTGTATTGTGTTACTTAGAAAATTTTCAATTATTGCTTTTAGGGTGACGATGATTTGCTTGTGTGTTTGATTTTGTTTGTTCTATTATATTTTGAGTACATGTGCATATTTGTCATCTGAATTTGATGTCCATGTCTGTTGCTAATGGTTGAGGTGCTCTCGTAATAGATGTCATAAATTTGATCTGAAGGACTATCTTTAGAATTCTGCATTTTTGATGTATAGATGTTGATAATGGGCACAAATGATAATGATAAAATGGAGTACATGTGAAGGATTTGGTGTTGATGCACAATGGATAGGTGCATAACAGTATGGATGCATTGGCCAATGTGCAGCACTGAGATAAAGGGCTAAAATTTTGTTTTCAAGTGAGGCTAAATGGTAGGAATTACACACTTGCGAGCCACTTGAAGCTTTCTCGCACAGTTCTGATGAATATTTGTACTGCACGAGAGCTTCGCGAGCAAAAGGCACCTGCTGAAGCCTGATACTGAGCCTCACGAGGCTCTAGCTTGGCAGCAATATGGAACTCTGCAAAGAACATAATTCATAGATTTTCTACCTCGTGAGGTGCCTAAAACTCAAATTTTAAGCCTCGCGAGGTCTTGTTACTCTAGCTGCGTGTGGGATGCAAGACTACCTCACACGCTAAGGCCCAGATTCAGCTCCGCGAATAACCTCGTGAGGCACATAGCGCCTATAATTCTGTCCTCGTGAGGTTCTGTTCTTCTTCGCGACAACACTTCTCATGAGGTTGGATGTTAAGTGCACGAGAAATCTACTCTACGAGAACCTAGAGACAGCCGAGCGAGGCACGGGATCAGCCCTATAAACTTTGCGATTTCTCCATTCTCTCCTTTCTATCTCTCTTTGCCCTAGCCTCCACTGAGCAAAACTGAGCTTCTCTCTCCCTTTTTTCTTCCCTACAGCCTAATCCACTCCACCTTATACACTTTCCTCCTACCAATTTATTCTCCATCACCTCATGGTCACTTTGAGCTAGGTTTGGGAGGATTTAAACCATTGTGCAACATTTGAAGTGGAACCCTAGTTGCAAGTTGGTAAGATCTCTCGCTCTCTCTCTCTGTTGCTTTGTTT
Source organism: Chloranthus sessilifolius (assembly GCA_021018995.1). Classification (NCBI taxonomy): domain Eukaryota; kingdom Viridiplantae; phylum Streptophyta; class Magnoliopsida; order Chloranthales; family Chloranthaceae; genus Chloranthus; species Chloranthus sessilifolius. The sequence goes on along the minus strand of CM037594.1, from coordinate 47,915,553 downwards.
GAATAGTAATTTAGAGTTAAGAAGGGAAGACTTTGGGTGCAATATCATTCGTGAAGTGTGCATTGCATAATCTGAGAGTTGCAAGCCCTAATTTGTTGAAGTTGAGTAGCCATGGCCACAGGTTTAAAGTTTTTTGACACATTGGCTACCATGCTCAACCCTCCACACACTGGCACCCTTGGAGCAACTCGAAGATCTGTAAGGATTGCAAAGGCATCCACATTGGAGACCTCTGAGCTGACTATTCAAATGGTTGAGCCCCAAATGGAGTAACCAACTGAGATGAAATCTGCCCTAGTGAGGAGGGCAAGGGGGTTGCCTCTGAGGCCCAAGGTGCTAAGAAGAAATCCACCCCAAATAAGAGGGCCATAGAGCACCCACCTGCCAAAAGCCCTGAAATATCCAAGAAGAAATAGAAAAAGGGCAAGGAAGTGGCCCAAGAGGCCGCTGAGGTTGCAGCTGGAGAGGAGGAGGATACTAAATACCTTAGAACCCCCTTTGAGTGGGTGGCTGCCATTAAGCTGGAGGCTGAAATAATTTTTTACAAAGTTTATTTTGAGAAGCTGTCAGAGATATCAGCCTCCATTGAGTACCTGACAAAGGCAACTCTATTGCCCTTGTTGAGGCCCCCACTACAGCTAGTCTTCTCTAGACTAGTGCAACTGTTTTATCAGAATATCAAAATAAAGACTGGGGATGATGGGAATCTAGCATTGCTGGTATTGGTTGACAAATTTGAAATGCTTTTCAATCAAGTTGCAAAAGAAAAAATACTTTGGATACCAGCCAAGTATAGCCCTGAGTGTGACATGGGTCCCCCTTTAATAGCCACCATTCCAGATATAGCCAAGGAGCTGACTGGAGGGGTCACAGCCTCAGAAGTTTCAATTAAGAAGGGGGATCTGCACACAAACCTCAAATTTGTGAATGGGGTGTTGAGGAAAAATGTGTATTGCTCTAGCCATGAGCAGGAGAGGAGGTCTCCCATTGCTGATGCACTCTACTCATTCCACTTGAATCACTACTTGGATGCTACCAAGTTGATCTTTGAGGGGATAAAAGATATTCATGAAAAGATGAAGACCAAGAAGAAACCCCACTCACTTCCCTACTACAGGCTCATTACAGCCTTGTTGAAGTGGGGGGTACCAATTTCAAATGGATGAGAAGACCATCCCCTTGGCCTCCAGACAATATGGAAAGAAACAATGGAGGATCAGTGGCACTCTAATTGAGAAGAAGAAGAAGAAGATAGATCTGTTAGCTCCAACAACCCCTATAATTCAAGAAATAGCTGTTGATGCTGCTGCTGTTGCTACCTCTGTGGCTGCAAGCTCTGCTGCCCTCTCTTTGGCAGCCCATTCAATTGTGCCAACCAGCACCACCTCCACATCTGAAGGCATTACCTCACCAGCCACCCCTTCAACTTCCATGCTAGCCACTACTCCCTCAACCCCAGCCTCATAACCTCCCATAGTCCCATTATCCTCACCCCAGCCAATTCTACCAACTACCACAGCCACCATACCTATTGCTACCCTAATTGTACCCCCACCCATCACATCAGCCACACCATGCCCATCCATCCATTCTACATTTGATGAGATCATACCAGTACCTCCAACATTCCCACCTGTGCTAACCACCTATAAAAAGAAAAGAAGATTAACCAAAGCCCACAAGGAGCCCCAACCCACCAATATCTCCCAATCCATCCCAATGCCTGAAACCACAACTATCCCAGACCAAACCATTATCCTCCCACAACCCTCAACAGCCCCAACCTTTGACCCTGAGCCTCACACCCTTGAAATCCATCACAACTCTCCAGCTATCCCCTCTCAGCCCATTGAAACCTCCACACCTTTTGAAGCTGTTACCTGTGAGCCTTTAGGCCAATCCATCCCATTTTCACCTACCCATGACCAAAACCCTTTTTCAAAAGAGGGATACTCGGCCATGATGTCCTCTATCATAGGGGACATCAACTATGAGTTTACCCCTCACCCAGACTCCCCTCAACCTCCTCATTTCACCCCTCCTCCAGATTCATCACAGCCCCATCAATTTGTCCCTACCCCTCCATCACCACAATCCCTCACCTTCACTCATGCACCCACTTCCCCATTTCAACCAATCCCACCCATCACCCTTGATTTCCTCTCTCAAATCTTCAACCTATTACTCTCCCTTCAAGCTCAAGTGTTGGCCAACTCCCAAACTCAATCATCCATTGTGGCCAACCTTCATGCCCTGACCTCTAACCTCCAAAACTAGACCTCAATCCAAACTAGCCTACAAGCCATCCATTCCACATTATCCCTTTTATCCCAACCCTTAACCCTAGATGTAACCACACCTACACCTATTGAACCTGTTTCCATTCTCCGTCCAACTACATTTACCAATGCCTCCACACAAACTGACCTTGAACTTGAACCTCAACCTATCCTTATTCGGTTGCCCATTATTCCCCTATCTGATATCCCACCTGTTATAACAACCTCTGATGCTACAATAGATATGGAGGACTTAATGCCCACCTCCTCAACACCAACCCAAACAGACCCCGAGCCTGAACCTGCAATCCATCACCCTTTACCCTAAATATTCACCCACCCATGACATCATCCATTTCCTCTCCCTTGCTGGCTGGCCCTTCTTCGAGTAATGGACAACCCATCCTACCTGCCTCATCCTTTTCCATACCTCCATACTCCACTCTCCTTCATGCCATGCAAAAGAACTCATACTTGAAAAAAGATGTCATTAAAGGCATGGCTACCATTCGAACATCCATCAGGCAATCCTATGAAGAGAAAACCAGTCGAATGGAGTTGGATCACAAAGTTCAACTGCTGGGTATATCAAAAGGGTGGGGTAAAATCTTGATTCAATATGAAGTAGAAAAACATACTGCAACAACTGAGAAGCTGAGAGCAGATGGCTTAGAGAAAAGGTTAACTGCCTCCAAAGAGGTCACAAAGGCCACCAGGGAACTCTATGAAACTAGAACTCTTCTTATTGAAAAGAAAGTAGAAATCCTTGAAAGAAAAGTTGTTGAATTAATTGGCAGAGATCCTCCACAAGCAGCTGAGACTGCCCCTCCTGCTAGTTCAACTGCTGCTACTATGGAGAAAGAGAAAGAAAGAGGCAAAGGACCCAAAGTCAAGACTGTGCCACCAGATATTTAGGATGTTAGATATGCACCTGTAGTTAGTTAGGATGTCTTTACATTATTTTTGTATAGTTCTTTTCCCTTACATTGTATAAATTTTTGCCTATAAATAAAATATCTCTTTATGTTTTGTTTGGTTTACTTACTATCTTCATATCTACTTAATTTGTTTTAGTTGTTCGTGTGTGCTTTGTTTCCTGCCTTTACTTACTTTATTTTGTGTATTATCCCTACTACACATGCGCTTTCAGCTTTGAACCAGTGAGGACACTGCTCCTCATAGGTTTTGGGGTGTGGCAAGGGTGGCCAATGATGTAGTTAACCTAAGTGTAGCAGAATCAAGTGAGTGGGATTGATATAGAGCTATGTTCACCTAAGAAACATTAAAAATGAGGAAATGTAAAAATTTTTGCAGACATCTAGGCATTAAAAACTTTTAAATTTTAACATTTCCATGAGGTGAACACTAAGAAAACTCACTTGTGTCAGTACTTAGTGAACCATTAAAGAGAGAAAAAGGTAAGGACATGCCTAAGAGTTCAAGGAACACCATACCTAGTGAGATTTGGGCCTACAAAATATTTTTTTTATTTGAGGAGTGTCTTAGCCAATTCTTTCTGCTCTAAGGACTGGCTGAGTCAATGCCCTCATTAGAAAGTAGGCATCTCCAAGTTAAGACAGCTGACAGTATCCATGACATTTAGGAAAGGATCAAGGCCTTCTCTTGGACAGCTTGAGCTTTAAAATACCAAACCTAGTAAATTGCCCTTGTGCATATATCTTTTGAGCCTTAATTTCCAGTTTTCTTCAAAATATACCTGAGTACTTGCACCTAAACCTATGGACCTGATTCAAACCTACCCCCACTCTAAGAATTCAGAAGGTAAAAGAGAAGGAGTTGAAGATGGACAAGCTAGGGTCAACATTGAGTGAATGAAGAAGAAACACAAAAGGAAGATAGCAGTGTAGCAGCTAGGGAGAGGATGGCATTCCAGAAAAATAAAAAACAAAAAGGAAAGAAAAATTTATCTAAAAGAAAACAATAGAAAAATAATAATGCAAAGGAGTAGAGAGGAGTCAAAAGAAAATTTTCATTAGAAAAATTTAAAAAAAGAAAAGGAGAAGCTGGCCACTTCAAGTCTGAAAATTGTCATAGAAGATGAAATGTGTTGAACTAAAGAGGGTGAAGTCATGCATCACCTCCTTCACCTGCTGATTTCTCAATTTTGCATCCTTTTCACCCTTTCATTCTTTATAACCTACACCCATAAGCCACATTACAACCTAGTCATAAGGCCTTGTGATCCTAAGTTGAATGAGCTGTTATGTGGAGATGAGGAGTTGTCCAATCTATGGTGAGGAATAACCAATGATGCCAGAATTTAAGAGCTTTGCCTATGCTCATGCTTGCAGACCCATTTTATGATTGTAACTGCTCTTGAGCTTGTGAGAAAATAATAACCCTCAAAGTTCTTTGTGAGAGACTGCCCTGGTAAGCATTGGGTCTGTTATTGAATGTATTGGGCATTGCCTAAGCCTAATTTTTGTACTAATGGTGAGCCCAGTACTGGCATACACTTGTTGTTTCTCTTGTTGAAAGCTAATTGGAAATGATGTGCATGCATGCAAAAGTTTTAATGATTAAATGTCTGTGCATATCATGTGTTTAAATTCCTCACATATTGAATCAAAGTTGAACTGATGCTCTATGTATTGACAACTAACTTGATAATGTTGCACTTTTATTAACTATTTCATTGAGAAGTTTGTGGATACCTTCACTAAAAACCCTTAGGAGACTTCACTCCTCCACTAGGGATCACCTAGGGGTTTAAAAGTCTTGATGCATAAGCTAAATGCATCTGTGCTCCCTACGAAAGTGGCATTTACATTCTTAGATTAGCTGTTTAAATTTTGCTTTGCTCAGGGACTAGCAAAGATTAGGTTTGGGGGTGTGTTATTCACTGAAACGTACCACTTTCCAGCTCTTAACCTAGCCTTTGCTATACCTTGAAGCTAACTTATAACTTTTTTGTAAGTGTGTTTTATAGTTAGTAATAAATTGTGCAGTTTAACACAAAGTCCATACTTTTGGTGCCAAGAAGAGAGAGAATTCAAGTCGAAAATGACAGCTGAGCTAGAGATTGATGGAACACCATGGTGGTACACACCATGATGACTATTTTGCATGCATAATGAACCAAAAAAGTCCAGCAGATGAAAGAAGCATAGATGTGAGTGGAGAGAGCTGAAATAGTAGCAGCTACATAGCAGCAGAAGAGCAAATGAGCTATCTCACACAGTTGAGGTGCTACCTCACATGGCTAAAGCTGCAACAAAGCTCCACTCTCACGGATTTTACACGTAGCACAATAGAAATCATGAAAAAGTTGTGTAGCTCAGTGAAGGGATTACCACAGAACAATCTCTCGTGCAATAGTCGTGCACTTCAGCTGGAATCAACACTTAAAGAACTCATAGAGCTCTCGCGCATTAAGCCTTCAGAAATCCAGCTCGCGAAGTTCTCACGAGGATCAAGGCTTATGTCAACCGCGCACACTATCTCGTGAGGCCAATCTTCACAAAGAACAAAAGCTAACTCACAAGGTTCTCGCGTGGCTATGAAGGAGAGAGAGCTCCAGAAGTTCTCTCGCGCAACTCTCGTGCACCTAGAAGCTTAACCCTGTACTGAGCGAGATGTGCTACCCACTTGATAAGAAATCAAGCGAGATGTGAAGGCATCTGCACAAGTACCTTGCGACAGGAGATTCTAAAGCTCTACTACACGAGCAAGCCAAACACTACAACCTCTTTTGCGTGAGTGCATTCAAAGCCAGAGTAGTTGCACGATAGTGTGAAGTCCACCTATGTGAGTGAGTAAACCTTTCAATCTAATTCTTACCTCGCGAGGACTCTTCAAACTGCGCAATGGAACTAAAGAGTACAAAAATAATTGTGCGACAAGCTTAAATCCTTCTGCACAAGAAAGCAGCATTTAAATCCAAATTCTACCTCATGAATACTCTGCGAGCCATGCAAGAGAATTAATGTTCAGAAGCCAGCCTCGCTAAGCTCGGGCTCTCCATTTCTCAGTTTTAACTCAAGGACCTTTTGGGGATTTCCCTAGGTCTAGGGCCCACATCTGGAGGCATTGATCTCGAGGCACACATTCTAAAGCATCCAAGGGTTGTAACAGTGTCACATCTGCTAGAAAAATTAGGGTTTACTCTTCTCTGAGTCAAGGCATTAGGATTGAGTATATAAGTTGTGTTTGTAACTTAGAATTATCATCTCTTCTTCAACCTCTATAGGCTGTGAGCTCGAGCAGGCTAAGGTTAGGGTTTGATCACTTCTTTTCCATTTTTCTACTCCCTTAGCCCAGCACTTGTTAGCTAAATCTTTTTGTAAGCAGTTAGGTGTAATTTTATTTAGTTTTGTAATGGGTCATATAATCTTTGGGACCTTTGATTGAGCAGTTGTGCACAAGGCTGCTGCCTTGAGAAATTGCATTGTAGGTAATGTTGATCAATAGAATTTGCACTTTAAATGTTCATTCAATCTATTATTTTCCTATTTGCCCATAGTTTTGTTTAGGCTATAGCATGCATTTAGGATTTGGGCTGATTGAAGGCCCATGAAGCTTAAGCTTGTAGCCCTGGGACTATGGTGGCAGCAATAGTTTACATGTTCCTTCTCAGACCTTTGTGGTGAGGATAAGCTCTGTGGATAGCTTGTGACCATTTAAGTGGACAGACTATAGCCCTAGGGTGATTCCAAGTCCAGATCTGAGAAGGATTCTTCTCCTCTGCACTTGAGCTTGTAGCCTGGTGAGAGGTTGTTGCAAACTTGCTCTCCTCTGTGTTACTTGACCAATATCAGATGTTAGATCTAACTTTTTCTGTAGTGATTGCAGACTTGAGGACTGAGTCATTGCATCCCTTTAGTAGCAATGATCAGCTGTAATTAAAGTCCCTTATGGGTTAAAATTTCTATGAATGCCTGCCAGATTCGTAACAGATCTGGAGAGCTTGTAGCTTGGCAAACATAGTGTCTTTAATAATTCTAATGTTCTGATTTGATCAGTTGGGTGGAGGATATCTATTGGATAATCTGTGACTAGTTGAGTGGACAGGCTATAGCCTTAAGATCAATCTACTCCATTTGATCAGATTAGTTCTATGATTTTCTTCATGTGCTTTAATCCTCCCAATTGGATAGCCTGTGACCATTAAAGTGGATAGGTTATAGCCTTAATGGACTAGGTTGAATCACAAGAATGAGTGGGATTCTTCTTCCTTGCTGAGGTTTTTGATAGCACTTCAGCAAGGATTCCTGTAGGAACATATCTAGATCTAAGTTACAAAACTGATATGAATTTGGCCTAGTAGTTTACTTTACACCATTTTATCTTTATTTTAATACACCACCACCACTTTCTTCATAACCCTTTCTTTAGGATAGGAATGCACTTTATTTCTTTTCTTTTAGGAGGCAATTTAGTGTAGTTGTGACACTCAACTCCCTTTCTTTAGGATTGCCAGATCTATAGCCAGATCTGGAGGCCTACTATTATAGCCCATTTTGGGTTCTAGATCATTATCTCTGTGGGATAAACTCTTACTTATTTAAAACTTGCTACAATAGCCCTGTATCTTACATGCTATGTATACTTTAGGTTGCTGGATTCATAGCCATTTTACTCCACTCTTGTATTCTGATTTTACCATCTCATCGCTTAAATAACATCAGCCTAGACACGAAATAGCACCAACACAACATTTATAACACCTTTCATCTCTGGCCAATCTCTGATCTGGTGCCCCACATGTTCACATTTGAAAAGGCTCCCATAACATTACGCCACTCCTCGGTCTTATGTGGTTTCCCACATTTTACACGTACAATTGATGGAGCGAAAGAAGCAGTATAAGAAATCTTTTGTTGTGTCCCTACTACACCTGGGTTTGTCAAGCCAGATGCATTGAAGGGCCTTGAAGGTCTTTGGGGTAAGGGTGGCAAAACTGTCGGATTAACAGACCTAGCTGATGTCGTAGAAGTGGGTTGTGTCAGCGGCGGCATCAAATACCTTTGTCTCTTGTTGGTCTGCTCGGAAGTCGTCACTTGATATTGAGCCTTTCTGTTCCTTGTCTGCTCATCCCTTGCACTACACAGGTCTTGAATATCCTTTTTTGCAATGAGGGCTAGCCTCACTACCCTCTCGTAAGTAGTTGCTTCAAACAATGAAATTCTTTCTCGAATGGCTGGTTTGAGACCGTACTCAAACTTCTGCGTTTTCATTAATTCAGTGGCTATCAATGCCAGTATGAATCGAGACAAACGGGTAAACTCAGTCTCATGTTCTCGGACACTCATTTACCCTTGTAGGAGGTTGGCAAATTGAATTTCCATTTGACGTTTCTCTGTTGTCGGGAAATATTTTTGATTGAAGACTTTCGTAAATTCAGCCCAAGTCCATGGTGTTCCTGGCGCTCGAGTTCTCTCAACTGACTTCCACCACGGGTCCGCTTCACCTTCGAGTTGGAATGAAGCCCAACTCACCTTCTCCTCTTCCGTATAGTGGACTCATTGTAGTACCTTCTCAATTTGATTCAGCCACCTCTCGACTTCAATTGAGTTAGCTTGCCCATAGAAATTCGGAGGTCCCAATCTCCGAAAGTAAATCCACATGGCTGCCTTCTCTCAGCCAGCATAGCCATGGTATTCACCATGGTTTCAAGTAGCTTCTGGTTACTGCCTATGTTATTCTTAGCCTAATTTTATCCTTCTAAGGTATTGCCTAAATTGTTTCCAATTCTGGAGGCACGATTGTTGTTGCACCATCGGTGCACACAATCGTTGGCCTTCCCCTTCTAGGAGGCATGTTGACCTGCCATGACCAAGTGAAAGTTGAGTCAGATCTATCCTAAGACCAAAGCCTTAGTTTGGGACCTCATAGCTAGAACTAGTACCATTGTTCCTAACCTACATCATAGCTCTGTACGCCCATAAGACTTAAAGCTTGATGCTTTGATACCACCTGTGACGACCCCATATTTCCTTACCAAAAACTCACGCCGTCGGATCATACACACATGATCTGATCACAGCGATGCTATGGTATCGATGTACAACATCACTACTTGATAGTTTGATCTTCCTCACATTTAAACAATAGAAAGGATCACATTGGTAAGCTTACAAATACGAAAGTAAAGTGCGTGAACGAAAGCATAAACAGAGCTATAACAATAACAAAATGACAAAAGAAACCACGTCTATCTACAATGCACACATGCTCAAATGATTATAAACATCCACCTATGAAAGCCGACCTCCATCTAAATATCGGATCAAAATATATGTAATATTTAATTACACATCTTCATATACCGTTTAATCAAAAAGTTTTAAAAAAAGCACTGTTCCCATTCCACACCAGCAACTAGGGGAAATGGTCTTCGGGCAAGTCCTCCTCCTCAGCAGGATTGTAATATGGATTCTTTTCTCTTCAGGATCACGCTCCAAAGGCACTCCTGCAGCTGTGACATATAGTCGAGGGGTGAGCTTCATCCAAGCTCAATAAGGAGAATACTATGCTAAATCACACCTTATCATTTTAGTTCATGTTCTTGATGCATAAGTAAAACAATTGAAAAATTGCATTGTATCATATCAAAATAATCGATTTCAGAATATCAAAATTTTCATAATTTCCACAAGTAAAATCATGATTACTGATGAACGTGCTTATGCAGTGCTTATCAAGATAAGAAATCAAACACGAAATTGAATCATGCCAATATAACGAACATGAGCATATGAGATCAAGATTCAAGACAAAACTGAACGTGTAGCATGGAAACATGATGTAGCATATCACATAGCATGGTCCGAGACATATCATATCAAATGGCATTACGGTAAGTATCCCGCATTAGGGAATAGAGCAGTCTGTAGTAAGACACAAGGTTGTAACCCTGGGGACTCCACCCCTCTCTTGGAGACTCCACTCCCCTTACAACTAGCGCAACTCATAAACAAGTCACATGGTAAAGCATCCTGTATTAGGGAGCTGAGCAGCCTATATTAGGACACAGGGTTGTTCCCCAGGGACTCCATGCCTCTCATGGAGGCTGCACTCCTCATTGCACATGCTCACAAGATCACATCACATGGACACAAAATGAGGAAGCATATCCTAGAGAACCCTAAGATAAGAACACGATGAATTGAGCATAATGCGAGATCATGATGCAAATAATGCGATGTCAAGATTTCGTGTACAAATCATGCAAAGCTTGTGCGAAAGGAATAACAAATCTTCACATTTGCAAGTTTTCAAGATACAAATATCTCTATTTCTACGAAAACATAATCATTGGTAAATCACATCATGAACATGCTTTCAAGAAAACAAATAATCAGGCAGGGTATTTTCCTTACTTTAAATCTCATCAAGCACACGTGTCACGTCTCACGAATTTGACGAGCTTGACAATAGTTCCCTCCATGTGTTTATCCTAAAATCATGATGCCCGATAGATGTCTTAATTATTCTTGTCAAACACGCTTAATCACACAAGTGTAGTTAAGTCAAAACAGGGGTTCTCACTCGAGCGTGCTTTATTCCCGCTCGAGCGAACCTCCAATGTTTCCAACAATCACGCTCGAGTGACCTCTACCCAAGCGGAATAAGCCTAGGGATCCCCTCGAGCGTAGGCTTCAGGTGATTTCTTGCTCGAGCACTCCCATTCCCACTCGAGCGTATTCCCAGTACACTTCTACAATTTACCCTCGAGTAGTTTTGTCCTGAGCGATTTAAGCTTATGATTTTCACTCGAGCGTACGCTTTCAGGTCTCTTTCTGCCCGAGTGTGTCTGTTCCCGCTCGAGCGTTGTTTTAGTACAAACACCCATATCATGCTCGAGTGGTTTTCTGCCAAGCGATGTAAGCCTAAGATTTACACTCGAGCGTAGGCTTTAGATGGTATTCCGCTCGAGCAGTTCCAATTACACTCGAGCATACTATACAGACCTGTTCTCTTTAATAGTTCATCATCTCAGCTCAAGCCGGCCTTTATGGCTTCTCAAGTGGGTTCAAAAACATCATACACATTCCAAATGAGCTATCGCTCGTATACGAGACTCTCCTCTTTAATACAATCAATTCACACACCAAAAACCCACGCATTCTCAAGTATTACATTTGTAATTTATCCCCAATTTCACTACGCGTGCAAGAGTTTCAATGATCGAACACAATGCTTTCCTCCTCGCGATTTGCATGCGTTTGATCCTTGGAAAATCTACATGTTGCCTCAGTTATCAGTACTTAGCAATAGTATTCTGTTTCTAAAACATGACACATGCACTAGGAGGGTTACCTTTAGTAGCTTTCCTCACATGCGACGATATACGTCTTGTCGGCGTCGGATCAACGCTGTCAAAGTGCAGATTCCATGATTCGTTCACCTTGATTGAACGAAGAACTACGGAGTTTGGGGTGTTCAAAGGTAACTAGGAATCAATTCTTCTCTTGGAGTAGAGAGGGTTTTGGCAGAGATCTACGGTTGGGTTTACAAAGAAGCATACAAGGAGAAGGGCAATGGCTTCTCTTTCTCTCTCGTTTCTGCTCAAGCTGCAACAGCCGATGCCCTCACCCTTCTACAAAGATTTGCATGGTTACATGAGGTAGTGAATAAATAGAAAGGGTTTTGGATTAGGTGTGTGACTCATAAACAAAAATCGTGTATACAATCCATCTCTTGGCTCATACTCATGGGCTCAAGTACCTTGTTTCGTATGGGTCTTGGTTCCTCGAACTTTCTGGGCGGTCCTAATGTTAATCTCTAAATTATGCTACTTTTCACCTCCTAACCTAATCTTTAATAGACCTTTGAGCTATTAATAACTGATGTTTAAGTGTGTTTGTGTAGTAGCAATAAATTACAGCTTAGTGGAACAATCAATCTAATGCATGCCAAGAAGAGAGGAAAGAGTGACAAACATTGAAGCTGATGGAAAGACATGGATTGAACCATGGTGGTCCCCACCATGAGGGCTGTTCAACATGCCTAGGGCCTCTAGAAGCCCTACAGTGAAAGAGAAATGGGCCCACAGTCAATGGAGTGCAGTAGAGGGTGGACAAGGTAGTAGAGAAGAAGATCCTTGACCTCGAGCAGATGCTGAGTACACTCAAGCAGTTGTTGAGCACATCAGTGCTGCATTCCAAGCTGTCGAGCAGTTCAGTGACTACTGTAGTAACCACTTGAGCAGCTGTCGAGCAGCTTTCTGTCTTCACAATCAACCTATCGAGCAGCTCAAGCTAATTGCACCTCCATAAATTCAATCTCGAGCAGTTCTTGAGCACTTCATAATTGAAGCAGTGCATCTATCAAGTAGTTGATCAGTCACATAATTTACCAATTTATCACCCTTAACTTAGTGATGCTAGGCTTTAGTTTGCTACTAATAACATACTGATTTGCAGATATTAGAGATAAACAGTAAAAGAGAGCTTAAGTGTTAATATTCATCAAAGTGAACTCAAATAGCAGCAAGAATGATGATTGAGTGTGTAAAGACAATTCACCAATAAAAGAAAGATGAAAAATCATATTTAGCGATTTTGCACTACTGGTGAAGTAAAAAGAAGAAAGAAAGAAATAAGAAATTGTAATTTTACGATTCTTTAAAAAGGCGAATCTTCAGAAGTGACAAAAGAGTAAAGATGAAATAGAGGAAAAAAGCAATTGTTTGTAAAAGAAAATTGTCCAAAGACCAAGTCCAGTATGAAAGCCATGAGAGAAGAGAAAATCGTGATTTATGATTTTCCAAAGAAGCTATAATAGAAGAAATTGTTAACTACGATTTTCCAAAAATAGAAGATTTCCTATTTACTGTTATTGCTGCTGATCATGTGAGAGCTTCACCTCCATAAATAGAATTAGAAGACTCCTAGAATTAGAAGTTTAGCTAATCACGGATCTGAGAAGATCCATGAAGATTTACTCCGAAGGACTTTGCTGCTGAAGATTAAAGAACCTTCAAGAAGCGCATCAACTAAAGAAAGCAAGGAAAAGATGAAATTAGAAGTAGAGTTACATTAGGATAGTTTTTACTTCTTTAATTATATTTAGAACTTGTAAACCGACTCCTTATGATCTATAAATAAGAGAGCCTGGTGTAGGAATAATCATCGAAGAATTTTAGCATCAATTGACACCTGAGGTTGGATTTTCTTCTGATCATAGTGTAAAATAGTTAGAATAGATCAGATATCCAAGGTTTCTCAAGGGAAATTGATGACTGTAATTGAGTGCTGGAGATTAGAGTAGATATCTGTAGTTTCTCAGGAGCAATTGACGATTGCGGCTGAGGGGTGAAGGATATATTTTACTTTGCCTTTTAGTTTAAATTTACAACTTTGTAAACATCTCCAAGTTTTAATTTGAATTGATGACTTAGGTTAGAATTTGCAGATTAGTATAACGGTTTTATTTTTCCATCTTTAGTTTCTAAGGTTTGATTGATGCCCAGATTTTAGGAAGTTGTTGATTAGATTAAATCTGTATTGATAGGATCTTAGACTTGATTGACGACCAATGCTAAGAAACTAGAGATATGGTGTAACAATATTATTTATTTTCATAAATATCCGATAGCTGAATATTGGGATTAACGACCTCAATCAGAAAAAGGAAGATTTAGATTTATTTTATCTACTTTAGATTAAAACAAATTCTTTTATTCATATTTCTCCAATAGATTAGATCTTAAAGATAAATAGAAGTTTTTAAAATAAGGATTTAAGTAGAAGATATAAATAAGAAGTAATTAGATAAACAAACTTCCTCGTGGGAACGATCCTATGCTAGTATTATGATTTCCATTGTGCTCTTGTAATAGGTTAAGACTTGAATTGAACATAATTTTAATACATAAAATAAGCCGACCAAGTTTTTGGTGCCGTTGCCGAGGAAGTGAAATTTATCTTTATTTCTATTTATATATAATATTTTTATTCTTTTAGAAACCAATATTTATCTTTCTCTTTTTTATATTTCTTTATCTTTTTATTTTTCTTCTTTTACAGGTTTATTCGGAATAAGTAAATCAAGGTTTCAACTTCCCCTGACCAGAGAAGCCAGAGGCCTAGATTTGTTCTCTCCCTACTCTTCTATAATAAAAATTATATATTCAAATTTTTTTATTTCCTAGTGTATGCATCATACCCGGTCTAGAAGTCTAGATTATTTTGAATACGACCCAGAAATTGAGCGGACTCTCCTGTGCAGACTCACATTAAACCGATCCTCAGCAAGTGATCCTCAAACCATAGCTGATGAGCTTTCAATTGAAGCGCATTTCAGCCCTATAGCTTTGAAGGAGCCCGCTTGTATAGTTATACCGGAGGCAGTTGAAGGTCAAAACTAGGAAATCAAGCCCCACACACTTCAAACACTACCTACTTTTCATGGGCTTGATAGGGAAGATCCCTACCAACATCTGAGGGACTTCATAGAACTTTATACAATGCTGCAGACCACGACCAATAAAGAAGACATAAGACTGCGTTTGTTCCCTTTCTCTCTCAAAGATAGGCCGAAGGCATCGTTAGTTTCACTACCGGCCAGAAGTATAATCACTTGGGAAGATTTACTGTCCAAATTTTTGGGCGAATATTTTCCAATAGGTAGAACAAACCAAATTTGCCAAGCAATCCAATGCTTCAGGCAAAAGCCAGGAGAATTATTTCATGAGAGTTGGCAACGGATGAAGGATTTTCTACGGAAATGCCCTCATCACGAGCTACCAAATTAGTCTATAGCATAAAGTTTCTACCAAGGTTTGACTGAGACTAACCAGTCCACAGTCGATGTCGTAAGTGGAGGAGCCTTCATGGGTCAAAATGGATAGCAGACCTAGAATTTATTCAAGAAACCTGCTAATACTTCAAAGCAAAAATAGGCTGTATTGCAGACTGATCTAGATATTACTCGTCATACCCCTCTTGTAAGAGGAGGGATTTATAAGATTAATAAGGACAAAGTGGAAGCTGAGGACGACATGAGTGCAAAAGTTTTAGCCCTTGAGCAAAAAATTGCCACACTCATGAATTCTAACCCAAACACTCTGGATAGACCTGCGGCAAACCATTCCAATTGTCAGACTCATACATATATTTAAAACCTTGCTGCGCCATAATACCAAGAGATGCTGGAAATAGAACAAGTAATGACTTTTCAAAGGGGAGATTATGGGAATACCTACAACCCGTCATGGAGAAATCATCCAGGATTTAACTACGGTTCCACTGTGGGAGCACAACTAACAGCAATAGCTGCGCTGTCCTGATTTCCCCAGACCCAAGTTTTCCACTAGAGACCCCAAATACAGGCAGCACAACCCGAAATTGGACCACGGGGCAATATGTCTGATGCACAATTGTTCAAATCCAACAAGATTTATAATAACAGTCGCACCAGCATTCAAAAGATTTGCACCAACTTGCTCAATTCACTCAGACCCTTCATTCACATACTCAGTCCATCACAAAGCTGAAAAGCCAGATTGGGCAACTAGCTTCGCAGGTGGCAGGGAGAGAAAGTGGCTAATTACCTACACAGCCAGTAAATAATCCTAGAGGCCAAGGTTTCCTGGGGGAGACAGTTGCTCCCCATAATACAAATTAAAAGACCCTCATGGATCGTCAAGCTACCAACTCATCCGTAGCACCAATTGTAAAATATGTAGACTACTTCACTTATTATTTTTTTTATTTTTATTTTTAAAAAGTATCATATTGCGACCTAAATCATTAAAAAATGATAGATCGTAATTTATACTTGATGTCTATTATAACAAATAATTGTATGGATCTATGATTGATCGTAGTGTGTTTAAACAAGAAGCGCAGTGATTGCAATTCTTAAGGGCTAGAATCAACCTATGATTATAGGTAAAACTTGTGTGATGACTGACTTAGCAGGTCATCACTGAAAACTGGACCCATATATTCATAAAAAGGGGATATGTTGGTTCCATTTTCAAACCCATTCAGTCTTTTCTCTCCTAGACTTCCCTTTCTTTTTCAAATCCTGGCGCAATCTTATCCATTCTGCTACCAATCCAACCATATATTTTCTTAAACCCCTTTTGCCTTTCGTTCCATTCTAAAAGAACCTTACAAGAAATTTTATCGCATAATTTCAAATTAGGGTTTCAATCGTCTACAAGGTAAGGGAATGATTTTTAATGGAAAGGTATTTGTATGGGTTGTTCAAATCTTGGTTTTAAAGTTTGATTAATAATGATTAATTAGCTTTTGCAGAAAAATGATGAACGAACAGGGCAAGCGACAGAGGGAAGCCGAGGAAGACAAGGAAGGCCCTCCTAAGAAGAAAACCAAAGCTTTAGGAGTAGTTATCAGAGAAGGTCCCACAGACACTACTGAGGAAGATCCTGTGTCTGTCCTAAAAAGGGGTGAAAATATTTTTTAGATGCTTGCTGTTATGATTATTAAAAAAAAAGATGTGTGAGAAAATCTATGACAAAAACCAAATCAAAAGGTGGAGTGAAATGGATGAAAACAACAATCTAAATATACACACAATTCTGC
Organism: Chloranthus sessilifolius; assembly: GCA_021018995.1. Classification (NCBI taxonomy): domain Eukaryota; kingdom Viridiplantae; phylum Streptophyta; class Magnoliopsida; order Chloranthales; family Chloranthaceae; genus Chloranthus; species Chloranthus sessilifolius. Next base: position 47,898,755 of record CM037594.1, on the reverse strand, counting down.
AAGATCCAGGGCCTCCTGTAGCATGTTTTGATAAGAAAGGGTTGTCCCATAGGGAAAATTGATCTAGAACCACAAGGGTTGTTTTAGTAGATCTCCAGATCTGAGTATAGATCTAGCAATCCTAAAGAAAGGGAGTTTTTTGTCATAACTAAAACTAAAATAAAAATAAAAGAAAACTACAGTTCTATGCTATAAGAAAGGGTTTAAGAATAATGAAGATGTGTTTGGAAAATAAACAGGAAAATGATGAGCAGTAATAAATAAGGAACTAGTATCTTGGACTAAAACAAAGGTTGCTTAAGCTGGGAAAAGGCTAGATCCACATCAGTCCTTCATTTGTCTACAATCTCAAATGAAAGGAAAAAAAATCCAATTCCTTTCAGTGATGTGGACTAGTCTAAGGCTATGATCTATCCACTAAATGATCACAGATCATCCCCAAAGATATAGTCCAGTCAAGGGGTGAAATTAGAGCAATAAAAGCTACTGCAGCTGCTATGTATTCATGGCTACAAGCTCATGCATCCGTAGGTGCATTAAAACTATACAAAACTACTAATAAACAGAAGGAAAATATAGCTTTAATGAAGCTTTGAACATGGCATTTCAATGTATAAAAAGAGCTTATAATGGCTGTCCTCATAGCTGTAGTCTGTGCAGAATCCCAGGCTTTTATAACTTTTCACAATCTTATTACAACATGCATACAGCCCCACTATTACAGTAGATCTTAGCCAGCAAGTGCTGAGCTAAAGAGAGAAGGAAAAAACTAAAAAATATGACCTAACCCTAACCCTCAATGACCTAAGAACAGACTACCCTAGCTCATAGCCGAAATTAGGTTAAGGACGAGATGTTATTTCATACAAAAATTACAGCTTATATACAAGTCCTCCACAAAATATCTTGTTTTGGCCAATAGGAGAAGCGGAGGGGAAATGGCCCATTTGCCATTGCTGTCATGGCTCCTTTACAGCCCTTGGATGCCTTGGGAAGTGGTAATCAATGTGGTACCTCGAGATGTGTGCCATAGAAGTGGGGAAATCTCCAAAATATCCTTGTGTATGAACTGAGAAGGCAGGAGCCCGTGCTCCACAAGGATAAGTGTTGCATATTGGCCTCTCACAAGGCTGTCGTGTGGATGGAATTACAGTTAAAGGTGGCTCGTGAGGATCGCTTGATATGAATAGTACAACTCTCGCAGATGAGCTCCAGGTGGTTCAGGTCGCGAAGATGTCGCTAAGCTGAATTATAGCTCGCCAGGTTCTCGCGAGGATACACTTTGAGCTTTGCGCGGATGATCGCCAGGATGGGATGCGCTTCTCGCATGGTTGGCTTTGTCTTTGAAGTGCACGAGGTCTGTGCGAGCTCTTAAATGCTGCAGGCTTGAGCTTCATGAGAAATGTGCGAGGAGCTTTTCTGCCCTCCTTTCCTAAGTGAGTTGCATGAGGACTATGCAAGCTCTTTGAATGCTGCTTATTTGGACCTCGCGAGGTCTGCGTGAGGGTCCATTTTTGCTTCCCTACTGCTGTGCACAACCTGCTGCTGCAGTCTCCTCTGCTAGGGTCCAACTTCCTTTCATTTGTTGGACTTCTAGGGTTCACTCAGGCACTCCAAATGTTTACTATGGTTTGTACCACCATGGTGTATCCTCTGTTCTTAACTCAGCTGCCCTCCTTGGTTTCAATTCACTCTCTTTTGGTCTCCAAGGCATGATAGTTGCACAAAGTTGTAATTTTATTATTAACTAGAAAACATACTCAAAATACAATTATTAGATGGCTCCAAGGTATAGTAAAGGCTAGGTTAAGAGGTGAAAAATGGCATTTTTCAGTGCTTAACACACCCCCAAACCTAATCTTTGCTAGTCCTCGAGCAAAGGGAAAATTAAACAACTACTCTAAAAATTTAAATCCCACTTTTGTAGGGAGCACGGATGCATTTAGCTTATGCATCAAGCCTTTTAAACCCCTAGGTGATCCCTAGTAGAGGAGTGAAGTCTCCTAAAGGTTTTCAATGAAGATACCTACAAACTTCTCAATGAACACAGTTAAACAAAGTGAAAATAGTGGCTAATCAGTTTGTAATTAATAAAGTTTCATTCCACCCTTGCTCTATCAAAATTAAAGGAGTTCCAAAATAGTATATGGAAACCATTTAACACCTTAGTCATGCATGCATGCTCATCACATCCAATCAGCTGACACCAAGAAAATAATATGTGCAAAATAGTACTAAGCTTACTAGTAAATAAAAATTCAGGTTCAAACAATGCCCCAGTGATTTCAATCTTAGACCCAATGCTTACCTGGGTTATCTCTCACAAATGAATTTAAGGGTGTACCATTTCACACAAGCTCAAGAGCAGTTACAGACCCCAAATGGGCTGCGAGCATGAGCATAGGCATTTGCTCCTAATTACTGACATCATCAAGCACTCCTCACGATAGATTAGACACTCCCTTGTCTCCACATGACAGTTCATTTGACTTTGGATCAGAAGGTCTTTTCATAGGTTATAATGTGGCTTATGGGTGAGGTTTGAAAAGAATAAAAGGAGTAAAGAGGGATTCAAAATTTGAGAAATCAGTAGGGTTAGGGAGTGATTCATGACTTTACAACCTTCATTTCAGCACAACTTCACCTATTTTGATGTTTTTCAGATTTGAAGTGGCCATCTTCTCCTCTCCTTTTCAATTTTCAGATAAATTTGTTTATTTATTTATTTATTTTTATGATGGTGGCCACACATCTACAACTGCTACACTGCTACTTACAAATTTTCTCCCATCTTCTTCACCTCTCACCAAATGTTAAACCTTACTCACCTATCTTCAACATCTTCTCCTTTACCTTCTGAATTCTCTGAGTGAGGGTAGGGTTGAATTAGGCTAAGAGGTTTAAGTTCAAGTACTCTGGTGTTTGTTGAGGAAAATTGGGATTTTCAGGCTCAAAGAGTGTATGCAAGAGGGTAGTTTTCACTGGGTTGGTACTTTAGGCTCAAACTATCCAAATGAAGGCCTTGATCCTTTCCTTAGTGTCATGATTACTGTCAAACAGTTTCAACTTGGGTGTCTAACTTCTAGTGGGAAGGTTTTGAATCTATCAGTCCTTAGAGCAGAAAAAGATGCCATAGACACTCAATTTTTTTTTTCAGGCTCAAAGCACACTGGGTATGGTCTTCAATTAAACTCATGGGTATGTTCTAACCTTTTTCTCTTATTACTGGTTCACTAAGCACTGATTGTGAAAGGTTTCTCTTGATGCTTACCTCATGGAAGTATTTAATTTTTTTTTAATGGATTTCAATGTTAAACAGTTTGCATCAGTTATAAATTTTCTTATTTTCAAAATTACTTAGGTGGATTCACTCTATTTGTTTCAAAAATGATTATTACTATTGCACTTAGGTTAACTATTTCAGTGTCCTACTTACTGATTTACCCTGCCATAACCCTAAACCTAAATTAAATAGTGTCCTCACTGTTTCAGAAATAACACTTGTAGGAGTAGCAGGGTGAAGTACTTGTTAAGCATTGAAAAATACCATTTTTCACCTCTTAAACTAGTCTTTACTACACCTTGGAGCCATTTAATAATCATCTTTTGAGTGTGTTTTGCAGCTAATAATAATAAATGCAGCATAGTGCAACAGTCCCCATTTTGAGGCCAAGGAGAGAGAGATTTAAAGCCAGGGGCTGTAGCTGATGGAAGAACAGAGGATACACCATGGTGGTACACACCATAGTGACCATTTTGGTTGCTTAAGTGGGCCCTAGAAGTTAGACAGATGAGAGAAAGATGGACCCTAGCAGAGGAGACTGCTACAGCAGGATGTGCATAGCAGCATAGAAGCAAAGAAGGGCCCTCGCGCAGTTCAAACTGCCTAGAAAGTCTCCTCGTGAGTATCTCGCGAAACTCCAGCCTACAACACATAAAGAGCTCACGCAACTCACTTTGGAAAGGAGCGTAGAAAAGCTCCTTGCGCAGTTCTTGCTAAGCTCAAGCTTGCAGCATTAAAAGAGATTGCACAGTTCTCGCGTAGCTGTTAATCAGTGAAAAATACCATTTTTCACTTCCTAACCTGACCTTTGATGGACCTTTGAGCTGATTAATAATGTGTTTTGAGTATTGTTTGTAGTTAGCAATAAATTACAACCATAGTGCAAAAATCCATCCAAAAGTGCCAAGAAGAAAGGGGTGGCAGTCAAAGCTTCATATTTGTTGGAGAACTGTAGCAGAGAGGAATCACAAACCATGCTACAGTTGGATACACATGGCAACAAAGCAGCAACTGCATTTGATGAAGGATGACATTGAATGGTACTAAGTGCTAGCTAGCTGAATTCCAACCTCTCAAGTGATGTACAAGCTGTGGAGCAAGGAAAAGCAACCTGTCGGGAGGATTGGATGCTGGAAATGAACTCCACGAGAGGATGTAAGGCTACAGTACAGCTTGTCAAGAGGTTGAGATAACCTATCGAGCAGAAGAAAAAGGGCAGCCAATCTCTCGATTACATTGAATGTAATCAAGCTGATCTTGTCGAACAGAACAGACTAACCTGTCGAATACATACTTGGAGCTGTATTGGATCTTGAGCAGATGGGTGATCTTGTCGAGAGGTTTGCTGAAGCTAAAGAAAAAAAAGTTGAGCAGTTCAACTAAACCTATCAGGATGAAGTTTAAACCTGTCGAAGAGATAAAAGCAACCTAGCGAATTGGTTGCAAATGCAGCTGGAACCTATCGAGAGGTACTTTGAACCACTCGACTTGCGAATTGGAGTTCCAAATCTGCCATTGCTTACCAAAAATACTCAGCTACTCATCTTTATACTTGTTGTCCGCAAAATGGACCCAAGCTGCCCCTGCTGTCCATTACTCTTTCCAGTTGCACACCTCAAGTGATTGCCCACAAAATAATTATTCTTGGCTGCCCACAAAATATCCCCAATATACTTCTGCTGTTTGTCACCAAAACAGCCCCAAATGGGCCCCATTTTACTACACTGCTGATGTTAAATCTCATGGTTGCAGCTCGACAGGTTGAAGGAATAAGCTTGAAACATTTCGATAGGGTGAGCTGCAGCCACATGAACCATTCGATGGGTTTTGATTTGCGGTCGAAAGAATCCTTCGACAGGCTGCAATGGGAGGCTGAAGCAAGAAGTATAAATATACAAATGTCTATGCAGCTACACATAAGACGCCAGGTTTGAGGGGTTTTCTGATAAATCGATGGTTGGATAGGATCTTGACTGCACATTGGCAGATTTGAAGCAGGTTGCAGGTTGGGCATCTCCACGGATTGAGATATTTAAGTGGTCAAAGGGCTTTATGGTCTGATTTTGCAGCTGAAATTTGCATGCAAGTTTACTTGGAGGCTGCTGTATATTGGACCATTCGATAGGTTGCAGCTGGAAGTTCTCTACAGGTGCAAGGTTGTTCTTTGTAGCATCCAATAGATTGAAAGTTGGGGAGCTCTATTTCGATAGGATTGAAGCTTTTGGTTGAGTATTTCGATAGGAGCTAGGTGCAGCTTGCTTGTTCGATAGGTTCACAGTAGTGGTCTTCATGCAGATGCATTCGATAGGATGAAAGATGAGGCTGCAGCTGGATATTTCGATAGGTGCAAGGCTGGTTAATTTAGTAGCTCGATAGGATAGCAGCAGCATCCTCCAAGTGGTCGATAGGTTTGCTTGGCTGCAGCTGGAGAAGATGCATTTCGATAGGAACTCATCCCACATGGCCGGCTGGTTCAGGCTTGGGGAACTTCAACATGTTCTCATGGGGATGGGCTTTGTCTAACTTGATGGATCGCAGCTTGGAGGCTACATCTGTTTGACAAGTAAGAGCTGCTGCATAGATTTGCACTCCTCGACAGGCTTACATGAAATGGTCAAGAGGATTGGGTGCTGCACTTGCTGTTCGAGATGTTGGCTGAAGCAGGGTGCAGGTTGGGCGTCGTGAGGTTGAAGATGACGGATGCAAGACCAGGTGTCGGGATGTATGGGATTGCAACAAGGGTTCTGCTGGTCGAGATGATTGGATAGGATCTTGAACGTGCATCGAGAGGTTAGAGGAGGGCTGCAGGTTGGGCTTCTCGACAGATTCGGATATTTAAGCGATCAACAGCTGCTACGGTCTGGCTTACAGTTGGGGCTTTGCATGCAGGGAATCAATCTACTCGATAGGTTCAGCAAGTGACTTCCTAATCCATTCGTAAGGTTGCATTGTGAAGAGCTCGACAGGTTTAGTGGCAGCTTCAACAAGTCGACATGTTTGAAGTTGGGGTCTTGAAGTGTATCTCGAGAGGATTGAGAGCTTGGAGCTCCTCGAAAGGATTGGAAGCTTCTAGTTGTTGACAGAGTTGGCTGCTCCAGCTTCCTCACCATTCGACATCTTGAAGGGGGCTGAAGCTGTAGGTTTCGACAGGTTGCTGAGGAGATTAAAACCCAACACTTGAAGAGTTTGATTGGCTGTAGCTGGGTAATTCGATAGGATTGGAAGCTTCACTTCGATAGGTTAGCTTCTTGGGAACATCTAAACTCGACAGGATTTAAGCTCCAAATGCTGCTTTCGGCAAGATTGGATGGAAGGTTGGCTAAAGCTCCACTTCATAGATTAGACATCAGCTGCTGCAATGGGCACCAAGTTATAGCTCAGAGACTGCTTAAGCTGAAGCCACATAGTTTTCATGTGAGACTCACTTTCTTCTGAGCTCATTTCTCTCTCATTGGCACCTTTTTACCACAAAACTGCACTAAGGCCGCATTTTCTCCCTAAATTGCAAAACAAGCTAAAAGTAATCATAAACAGCTCTAAGACTTAGCAAAATCCAGGTTTAAAGGTGTAGAAAGTGGCAAAAATCAGTGCCTAACACACCCCCAAACCCAACCTTTGCTAGTCCTCGATTAAAGTAAATTTTAAAACAACTAACCTATGAAATTAAATGCCACTTTCGTAGGGAACACGGGTGCATTTAGCACATGCACCAAGCCTTTTAAACCCCTAGGTGATCCCTAGTGGAGGAGTGGAGTCTCCTGAGGGTTTTCAGTGAAGGTACCCCCAAACTTCTCCAATAAAATTAGTTAATACTCATGCAACATGCTAAAACAGAGTTTAAGTGAAATAAAATAACTTTCACACCGTGTCCATTCAATTCTAGAGGATTTTCAGTAGAAAAATCACCAATTCAAAACCTGAAATTCTGTTGTAATTCCTGCATTCTCAATCAGTTCATGTCAGGGCATTGTGCTCGAAAATTGATGCAGAGTTCACCTTTAATTTAAGAATTCTGTTTTGATAATGCCCCAAACGAATCAGATTTCAAGCCCAACTCTTACCGGGGCTGCCACTCACAATAAAAGTAGAAGGGTGCATCATTTCACACAGCTCAAGAGCAGTTACAGCCCTCAAATAGGACTGCAAGCATGAGCATAGGCATTGCTCTAATTTTTGAAATTTTCTAGTTCTTTTCACCATAGATTAAACAAATTCTTATCTCCACATGACAGCTCAATCCATTTCAGATCAGTAAGGTCATTTTATTGGGTTGTAATGTGGCTTATGGGTGAGGTTTATAAAGAATGAATGGGTAAAATAAGATTCAAAATTGATAAATCAATAAAGTAAGGAGGTGGTCATGACACCTTCTTCATTTCAGCACAATTCAATCTACTTCTTGAATTTTCAGATTCGAAGTGGCCAGTTTCTAATCCTCTTTTCAGTCTTTCAATGAAATGACTTCTCTTTCTCATTCTTTTATTTTTCTTTTCTATTTTTCTATTTTTTTTATTTTTTTTTCTCCATTTTTCTTTTTATGGGTTGGAATGCCACAATACCACCAAATGCGCTTCCAAAATTTTAAACCTTGCTCCTCTAACCTCACCTCTCCTCCTACTTCCTGATTTCTCAGATTGAGGGTAAGTTGAAATAGGTCAAAAGGTTTTGGGTTCAAAGAAAAATTATGATTTTAAGGCTCAAATGGTGTGTATCTAGGCCAGTTCAAAGGGTAAGGATATTTTCAGCTCAAACTGTCCAAGGAATGGCCTTACTTCATGTCCTTAATGTAATGAATGCGTCAAGTTGTTTCAACTTGGATTTGCTTAACTTCTAGTGATAGAAACTAGATCCATTCAATCCTTAGAGCAGAAAAATTGCCAAGACACTCTCCAAAGAAAATTTTTTAGGCCCAAATCTCATTGGGTATGGCCTTCCATCAAATTTTCTGGGGTGTATCCTTACAATTTTCTCTCATTTTAGGTTCACTAAACATCACTTTTTGAAAATTCTTGACATTTTCTTCATGAAAAATGTTAAAACTACAGCTCATTTTCGTTTTCAAAAGTTTTTTTTTTTTTTTTAATTTCCTCTTTCCAAAAATAAGGTGGGAAATCTTTTTATTTTCAAAAACTTTTTCAACATAGCTGCCCTAGCATTAACTCATTTCATTGGCACACCTGCCACACCCCCAAACCTAAGATGAACATTGCCCTCAATGTTCTAGACAATGAGAAACTAGGGGCAGCAGGGTAAAATGAGAAAGAAAAAATATGAGCAGAAAAATCTAAACTATGCAGCAGAAAATAAAAATGCAAAACTGAATACATGAATAGGAAAATAGAAAAAATGATATACAAATGCAGGAAATTACTGCTAAAACAAAAAAAACAGCAAAACAAATCTAGACAAACTGAATGTATGAACAGAAAAAAATAAAAGAACTGTGAAGAAAATGAAAGGAAACTAATGCTAATAACAGAAAAACAGAAAAATGCAGATACAAAAACAGAATTTCAGAATTGTAGACACATAAAAAAAAAAAAAAAAAAAAAAATTAGGAACTGAGTACTAAACTGCCAAAATGCAGAAAATTAGTAAAGTTAAGGCCTAAGAAAGAAAAATCAGCAATCGAAATACATAAATGAAACTAAAATTCCTAAAACAAAAAAAATCCTAAGACCAAAACGTAATCCACATATACCACAAAAAACCCCTTTTTGACTGCCTGTGTGTGTTTTAGTTGTGGATGTGTATGAATTAATAAAATTTTGTAAAATAATGTCAGCATGGATGTACACAATTGAAAACAGGATTCATACACAGTTGAGACCTATTAATGGTGAAAAAGCTTGAAGGAAAATAAAATCAATGGCTCCATTAAGTTTTCTGAACAAATTATGATCCATTGCTCATTATCCTTCTTGAATCCTCAAAATTAAAACCATGATCTCAGCAGGTCCAGATGGGGGAAAATGAATAAAGGCAAAGGAAAACAGCCCATCTGGAGAAATTTTTTATGCTTTTATAATTTTTGACTTTTTTATGTGGTTTTAGATCAGCTTGGGCTCCACAAGAGCCCTTATTTACTACTGCTGAAAAATAATAAGAAACAACTCAGAGATTTTCTATTTGTGTTTTCATTTTCTTTTATTTTTGTATTTGGTTGTGTAAAAAAAAAAATCAGCATTCCTAAAAGGCAACATAAATTATGATCAAAACAAACATTAAACACAGTAGAATTGCTGGTTTTAAATAATTCAAAAATAAAAAATGAATGCAAAGGAGAAAGGGGATGCAAACTCAAGCAGATTTGCTCCTGCTGCAATCCAGATGCTCCTTGTTTGGCAGCTACTCCAGATTTGTAAAAATCTAAAAACTGTAGCAGTACCTTATTCAAGTATATTGACAAATAAAAATTAAAAAATAAAAAGAAAAATTCAGGCTACTGCCCCAATTTGACAAAAAGACAAAAGAATGATAGCAGCATTTATTCAAATAACTAGAAGGGAAAGAATTAAAACTCAGAAAATTCAGAATTGTTGCAGTTTAAAACTAGTTTTCTATATAAAAATTGTAGCAAACCGTAAATCAAATAGTTGGAATGCAATATAAAAATCAAGGCAGATCACACACACAGACCTGCAAGTATTCAGGGCCTGTTGTAGCAAGTTTTAAAAGAGTAAGTAAGGGAATGTCCATAGGGAGGTGAGTTCCAAATATAGTAAATCTCCATATCTGAAAAGAGATCTGGCACCTACCTAATACTAGGTTAGTAAAAGAAAGGGGAGAGGTTTTCAAGGATTGTCACTTAAGCTAAACTACAAATAAAATGCAGAATTAACTGGGATCGAATCCAGAGTTTAGATCTCACAATTGGAAGGGATTAGAAACAGAAAATGAAGAACAACTTGGAGTTTGGACTTACTGCAATTGGGTCGAGCTGATCGTGTTACAGAGTAGAAGAATCTACTATAAACCAAGGGATTTGACTGATCTTAAGGCTATGATCTGTCCACTTCAATGGTCACAGACCATCCTATAAACTTCATCCGACCCAAAGGTTTAAGGTGGAAGAATCTAAGTGAAACCAGAGATTGAACTGATCTTAAGGCTATGGTCTGTCCACTTCAATGGTCACAGACCATCCTATAGATTTCCTCCAACTCAAAGATTTCAATCAGAGCATTAAAACCACTACAGATACTACAATTACCAGGTCACAGTACAGGCAATTGCAGGGATATCAGATCTAGGTAGATCAAATGGTATCTAAGAGGTCTACAAGTTAAGTGAGTGAGCTGATCAGCCAACTCCTCTACACAAATCCGATTGAGCACCAAATGAAACCAAAAGAACTATAGATCTAATTAAAATAATAAAATCAACATTTACATTGCATAAAACTCACTCTATAATGAAATGCTCTCAGATCTATAGTCTGTGCAGCAATTGACCCATAAATAATACTCTCAACCTTACCCAATTATAGATCAGACCTCACCCCTTGCTGCTCTGAGAGAGTTAGCCAACCATCATTGAGCTAAAGGAGGGGAAACAGAATTTTGTTGCAAGCCCTAATCTCCAGATTTCGATCTCCCCCTTCTCTCTCTAATCTAGCCTGTTGGATTAGATCTAGATAGCAGCTCAGATCTGGTTTGTAATTATAATTTCGGCATGAAGAAATATGGATCGATGCACAGACTACAGATCTGGGAACAAATTTATTGTAAGTTGTTTTGTTTGAAGCAATAAATTATTGATTTTAAAGCTTAGTTAAATCTAAAGATCTTGTGGTCCCATTAGATTCTAGATCGGATTTGTGTAGAGGAGTTTGTTAATCAGCTCACACACTTAACTGGTAGATCTCTTGATGACCATCTGATTTTCCTGGGTTTGATATGCCTGTGGGTGTCTGTGCTTGTGGCCTTGCATCCACAGCATCTATAGTGATTATCTTATTCTGATTGAAGCCATTGGAATGGAGGAAATCTATTGGATGATCTGTGACCATTTAAGTGGACAGATCATAGCCATAAGATTAATCCAAACTAGGGATGGAGGAAATCTATTGGATGATCTGTGACCATTGAAGCAGACAGATCATAGCCTTAAGATGAATCCAAACCACCAGTCTAGATCGGATTCTTATACCTTGCATTTGTGTTTGTAGCCAAATGAAGGATGGCTACATATCCTCAGATCTTGATCTGTTTTGCAATGAAAACCAGGCCCTAGCTGTCTATTTCTTCCCATTTTATATTTTATTTTACCACCCATCTTCCTCCATCTCTTAGTGTAGTTTTATTTCAATTTTGTAGAATTAGATCTAGTGACACCCGAAAAGCTCTCTTTCTTCTTAGAATTGCCAGATCTATAGCCAGATCTGGAGGTCTACTATACACCCTTTAGGTTTAGATCACTACTCCTTATGGGATAAACTCTTACTTATTAAAACTTGCTACAAAAAGACCCTATATCTTACAGGTCTAAGATATTTTAGATGTGCTGAATCCATCTTTTATTTTGATTTTATTTTGTCTTTAGCATTACACAATAAATCAGCACACTAGAAATCCCTTACACAACCCCAGCTAAACTCCAAGATCCTGGGGTTCCCACAATTCCCTGCATTATTGGGGATCATACCATTGAGAAAATACTGTTAGATCTGGGAGCCAGTGTTAACTTACTTCCATATTCTGTATATGAGAAGTTAGGCTTGGAGGAGTCAAAGCACACACATATTGTTTTACAACTGGCTAAAAGATCTGAGAGGAGACCTGTGGGCATTATTAAAGATGTACTGATTAGGGTTGACAAATTTTTTTATCTAACAGATTTCCTAGTTTTGGACATAGAGCCTAGTAAATATACTACCTCTATCCATGTAATTTTGGGTAGGACATTCTTGACCACTGCTAATGCCTGTATCCAGTGCAGATTAGAGGTAATGAAGGTATCTTTTGGGAATATAAAATTCAAGATTAATATTTACAATGCAACAAATCAACCTCACTTGGAGAGTGAGGACTATTTCATGATTGATTTGCTCGATGAGCTTGTTGGGGAGAACATGCCCAAGTTGTTGAATTGGGATGATGCTGTTGATGTTTTTGAAGAATTTTGGACTTAAACTATTGTAGGGGAGGCCCCCACATATATGACTAAAGAGGTGAAAACCTTGAATTTTGAAGTGGGGCCAGCAAAGAATTCTCATTAAAAACCTGCTATGCTGCCTCTTCCTTCACCTTCCAAGGCATCTTTGCTACCTTCACTCATCAGTCCACCTGATTTAGAGTTAAAACAGCTCCCAAAATCTTTAAAATATGTATTTTTTGGGCAGAATCAAAAGTTGCCTGTGATCATTTCTTCTTCCCTCACCATGGGACAAGAGGAGAAATTGATTGGTGTGCTCAAGATGCATAGGAAAGTAATAGGATGGTCTATTGCTGATTTAGGAGGAATCAGTCCAACTGTGTGTATACATAAGATTCACTTGGAAGAGAGTTCTAAACCCTCTAGAGAGATGAAGAGGAAGTTAAATCCTCACATGCAAGAAGAAGTGATGAAGGAGGTGGTCAAATTATTTGATACTGGGGTAATTTACCCAATTTCAGATTTTGAATGGGTGGCACCTACTCAGGTGGTCCCTAAGAAGTCTGGAATCGCTGTTGTATGCAATGAATCTTGAGAATTAATGCCAACTAGAGAGGTCACTAGTTGGAGGGTTAGCATAGACTACAGAAAATTGAACTCCAAGACTAGGAAGGACCACTTTCCACTGCCTTTTATTGACAGGATTCTGGATAAGTTAATAGGCAACGCTTTTTATTGTTTTAATGATGGATACTCTAGTTACACCCAGATCCCTGTGTATCCACAAGATCAAGAGAAGACTACCTTTACTTGTCCATTTGACACCATTGCTTACAAAAGGATACCATTTGGACTGTGTAATGCTCCTGCTACTTTTCAGAGGTGCATGTATGCCATATTTTCTGGCATGTTGGATAAGTTTTTGGAAATTTTTATGGATGATTTTTCTATGTATGGTGATGATTTTGATAAGTGTTTGCACCATCTCTCCCTTGTACTTCAGAGATGTGAGGAAACCAACCTAGTATTGAGCTGGAAAAAAAGCAATGTCATGGTCACCCAAGAAATTGTTCTTGGTCATGTGGTTTCTCAAAAGGGGATTGAGGTGGATAAAGTAAAGATAGATCTGATTTCACATTTGCCCCCTCCAAAGACTATGAAACAAGTCAGATCCTTCTTAGGACATACTGGTTTTTATAAGAGATTCATCAAGGATTTTAGTAAAATTTCCAAACCTCTATGCCACGTGTTATGTCAAGAGGTACCATTTGTGTTCACTGATGAATGTCTCACTGCTTTTGAGGTGTTAAAAAATTATTTGGCTTCTGCACCTGTCATACAAGCTCCTAATTATTTTCTGCCATTTGAGCTGATGTGTGATACATCAGATTTTGCAATTGGTGCAGTTTTGGGGCAGAGAAAGGACAAACTACCTAGTGTAGTGTCCTATGCAGGCAAGACAATGATTGATGCTCAACTAAACTATACCACCACTAAGAAAGAGCTGTTGGCAGTTGTCTTTGCTTTGGAGAAATTTAGATCTTATGTGCTAGGATCTAAGATTGTTGTGTTCACAGACCACTCAGCCTTGAAGTAAAGTTTGTCCAAGGATGAAGCAAAACAAAGATTAATCAAATGGATCCTCTTGCTACAGGAGTTTGATCTTGAGATTAAGGACAAAAATGGTGTGGAGAATGTGGTAGCAGACCAATTATCTAGGATTTTGACTTCTGATTTTGCTTATTTGCCTGTGAATGATCTCTTTCCTGATGAGAAACTTTTTGCCATCAATGTGATTGTACCTTGGTTTGCTAACATTATGAATTATCTTGTAGTTGGAAGGATTCCCCCACATTGGTCTAAGATGGACAAAGACCTATTTTTCTCTCAGATTAAATATTTTCTGTGGAAGGATCCTTACCTTTACAAGAGTTGTGCAGACCGGGTGGTGAGGAGATGTATTCCTGAAAATGTGTTCCACAACATTCTTACAATGTGTCATGAGCAGGCCTGTGGAGGTCATTTTAGCGAAAAGAAAACAGTTGTAAAAGTGCTCCAATCTGGATTTTACTGGCCATCCTTATTCAAGGATGCAGTGGAACATTTAAGAACCTGTGAGAGATGTCAAAAGATGGGGAGTATATCTAAGAGAGACTCAATGCCTCTACATCCCATACTTATGGTAGAATTGTTTGATATTTGGGGAATAGACTTCATGGGACCTTTTCCTCCTTCCTTTGGGTTTAATTTTATTCTTGTGGCTATGGACTACGTGTCAAAATGGGTTGTCCTTAAATTTTAATTTTATTCCAATGACCACACAGTTGTCCTTAAATTTTTAAAGGATAACATTTTCTCTAGATTTGACACCCCCAGAGCTATCACTAGTGATGGGGGGAGTCATTTCTGCAATAGGCATTTTAAAAGCTTGCTTAAAAAGTACTCTGTTAGACACAAGATAGCCACTCCCTACCACTGACAGACCAGTGGGCAAGTTAAAATTTTTAATAGGGAGATTATGCACATCCTAGAAAAAACTGTGAGGACTGATAGGAAGGACTGGGTCCCTGAAGTTACAGGATGCTCTTTGGACTTATAGGACTGCCTACAAGACTCCAATAGGGATGTCTCCTTTTAGATTGGTATATGATAAGGCTTGTCATTTACCAGTGGAGTTAGAGCATAGGGCCTACTAGGCCATCAAAGCATTAAATTTTGATCTAACTGCTGCTGGTTTTCACAGAAAATTACAGTTGTCAGAACTGGAGGAATTGAGATTGGATGCCTATACCAATGCCAGAATTTATAAGGAAAAGACCAAAGCTTTCTATGACAAAAATCTTCTTAGGAAGGTGTTTGTTGAAGGTAATAAGGTATGGCTTTTTAATTCAAAACTCAAGTTTTTCCCAGGGAAGTTAAAATCCAGAAGGGATGGGCCTTACACTGTGTTGCATGTCTCCCCATCTGGAGCTGTTAAGATCATGGATCCCAAGGATGGAAAGGTCATGAAAGTGAATGGTCAAAGGCTAAAAATTTGTGTGGAGAATACATTAGAGCTTGTTGAGACCATTAACCTTCAAGAACCTCCCAATTTTATGAGTTTCAACACTGTACATTTTGTAAAATAGTTGTCATTTAGTATGTTTTAGTTGTTTTTAATTCTGCCTTTTAAATTGGATAGTTTTGTAATTTTTTTTTAGTCTTCCACTCTGCATAATGTCTGAGCTATGAAAGGCCTTGTAATGTTTGGAAAATTGAGAAATGAATTGGTGCTGAGGTAGAGTTCTGATTTTTGTTGAATATAGACAGTATACTAGTGTGGAGTAGGCATGAATGAAGTACTGAGACCCGTTGATGGGTTGCAAGTTTAAATCGATAGGTTCTAAAGGTATTTCATGAGGATTCGACAGGTGCAAAGACCTGTCGAGAGGTTGGAGAAACCTCTCGAATCCTGTTGTCTAAAAATAATAGTTCCTGTCGAGAGGTTTGAGGAACCTCTCGAATTCTTCTTCATAAAATATTGGTGTACTCATGCACTTTCAACTGTTTGATAGGTTGATTCAACCTGTCGAAATCATATTTAAAACTTGTTGAAGTCATATTTATGGGTTTTAAAACCCTTTGACAGGTTTATTTTGGGCAGTCTCTGTTTCTGCTCGCAATCTCTTTCTGTTCTTCATGAAATCTCCTTTGCTTCTTTCCTCTCCAGCTCGCAGGCTACTTTTTCAATTGCTCTATACTTTTTCTAGTTGAATCGCTCATGCTAAGTCATCATTTTACACCTAGTTATTGCTAGATTGGTTCTCTGTGCTACAGTTACTGAGAAATCCTAGGTTTTGGGTAAGTTCTTCACAGTTTCTGTTTTGTGAATTTTTAAAATCTTTGGTTTTCATTTCTGGTTTACTTGTTGTGTGAGAGGGATGATTTGAGTACAGTCATATTGTGTGGATTGGAAGAATTTGATGAATTTGTAGAGAATCTGTGTTTTCAATGGCCAAACTTGAGGAATCTTTAACTGATTTGCTCCAATCTCCTTCCAAATCCACTAGAAAATCCCATAGGATTGCTGCTTCGCAATCTCAAGTGGATCCACTTGGTAAGAGGAAGCTGAGTATGGATAATCCCAAGAAGTCTTAGAGATCTAAGAAAGCCAACACCAATGAGGACATTGCTGAGGAGTTACCTATTCTATCCATGCCCCTCACAACCCTGAATGAATTTGTGGATAATTTAGGTCTGGTAGCTGAGACAACATTTGATTTACCCTATTTCACCAAGGTCGAGGAGTGTAGTGACACTCTAGCCTATTTGGAAAAGGCTTCTTTGAAACCTATTTTGACCCCATTAAAGGAGAAGGCATATCCCAGATTAGTCAAATTGTGGTATAAAAACATACGGAAGAAAAAGATGCCAGGGGCTACTGATCCTGTGCTTGTGGCCCTGATTGATGACTAGGAGATGGTAGTGGATTACAGTGATAATGGTTTGGTGTTGGGGATTCCATTTCAATTTGACCCATCTATCAGTTTGGAAGTTCCTGACAGTGTGTCATTTCGGGTCATGGCTAAACAGTTGACTCAAGGAATTGTTGGATCTGGGGAGTCCTTGATGAGAAGAGATTTGGACCCTAGGTTACTTTCATTGATACCATTTTGAGGAAGACTGCCTTTGTGACTGGGCATCAGTAAGAAAGAAGACACCCAATAGTGGATGCCCTTTATTTTTACTCCAAGGGTCAATTTTTCAATACCCCTCAGCTAATTTTTGAAGGAATGGTGGATGTTTATGAAAAAATCAAGAAGGCACAGCTTGTGCCAGATCTTCCATATAGCAGAATTATCACTGCTCTGTTGAAGCAAGGGAAGTATCCATTTAAAGGAGAGCCAACTGAGGCATTGCCTGCTAAAGCATTTGGAAAGAAAGCATGGTCAACCAGTCTGACCTTGATTGGAAAGAGAAAGAAGCAAGTTGAGAGCCCCCTGCCAGAAGCCATAGTGGTCACCACAGCACTTACTGCTCCTTTGGACATGCCAACACCTACATCCATAGCCTCTACAACTGCATCTGCTGTCAGTGTGGTACCAGCCATCATTACCTCATCAATTGCCCTGCCTTCCATACCTACACCTATGCCTCTCACTTCCACAGCCACACCTTCTACAATAACCACAACATCACCTATGTTAGCTCCTCCTACCATTGATTCGTTGACCTTGCACACACCTACCATTAAAATCACATACCAGAGGAAGTCCAAACAACCTCAGCCAGTAACCAGCATATCTAGCCCTTCCATCCCAATCTTAGAAATTCCTATCCATGACCCCACCTTCATCACCTACTGATATACCCTTTGATATTGACCCTATTACCTCCATTTCCTCTATCCCTACGCAGGATGTAGAGCATTTCACTTCTGAGGGGTATTCATCCCTGCTTGACTCCATTGTGGAGGATATTGGGCATGAATACACCCCACTCCCTGACTCTCCACAACCTACTCCCTTCCAACATGTTTCCACATCACCTTTTCAACCAATTCCATCCATTCAACCTATTATCCAAACACAATCCTTACCAGACTCATTTTCTCAAATTGTTTCCCTCCTCCATTCTATCAATTCCCAGCTTCATCCTAACACTGCAAACTAGTCTAACATGGCTACCTGCCTCCATTCTATCCAGTCAACTTTAATCCCATCTACCTCAACCACTTACCCTCATACCCCTACACCACTCATTCCTGCATCACCATCACATTTTCCTCCTCAGACCTCCCCTTTAGTAGCCACTACCATTGCTGCTCCTCAGACAGGCTTTGAGTCTACTGAGTTGCTTCTTATTCCATTAACCAGCCATTTCAACCCAAATAGAATTCACCCTATCCTCTTCCCATACCCAGACTGATCCCGTAGAGGACGAGCTGGCACCCATACTTCCACTTTCACCTTCTATCCCATCATCTTCATCCACTCCATATCATATTTTGGATAACCCCACTGAGAGGACATTGGTTTCTGCCTCTTCAAACCCCATGCCCCCCATTCTCCACCCTCAAGAGAGCTATGAATGAAAACCCCTATATCAGGAGGGATGTGAATAGAGGAATGGCTGATATCAACACTGCAATCAAGTAGCCATTCCTAGCTCAGATTGCATAGTTACAGGTGGATCACAGAGTAGAGAAGAGGCAGTGGGAACAATTATTGCTGGAAACCCTCACATTATATGAAGAGGAGATAGAGAAATAAGAAATGTTGGGAAGAATGGTAGAGACACTTGAAAAATATTTCTCAGCAGTGCACCCAACCTTATCAGCTGGGGTGTCCATCAATGAGCCTACCATGCAGTAGGGCAGCACCAAGCCACAGAAACCAACTGCCAAAAAGACAAAGGTTGGTGCTGCCAAAGCTGAGAATGTGAAGATGGAGAGTTTTAAAGAGAAGTATAAAAAAATTTCAGAACAATATGGATGGGCACCAATTACTCTATCTAGTTTAGATTCAGATTTGGAGTAGGATGTTTTTATCTTTTTACCATTTTAAACATGAGAATTTTCTGTGTTGTATATCTTTTGCATTTGTTCTTTTTTGTCCATATTACTGCTTCCTTTGTAAATTATTGTTATGAATGAAATATCTCTTATCTATTTTAGCTGTGCCTTTTACTTTCTTCCTTTTGTACATAGCATTCTCTTCTTGATCAGTCTTATTCCTACCCTGCTACCTTCTTTTCATTGAACCAGTGAGGACACTGTTTCTCATGGGTTTGGGGGTATGGCAGGATAGATTTTTGAAATAATTAAAATAATTGCAGTAGTGACTAGTAGGATCAAAACAATTAAAGCAAAGTTTCACCTAAGCAAATTTGAACAAAGGAGAATTGAAAAAGTGAGCAACCGTGGGATTTGTGACGATCCTGTCGCGGCGATGTGCTCACTAACAAAGAATATAGAGTCGCCACCCAGAGCTTTTGGTGTCCCGAGAAACCTAATTCATTTTTATGAGCACCGAAGTGCTAAAACTATGACTCTGAATCAAGTCCACACCAAAGGCTCTTGTGTAGGGGCTTTGATTATCGATTGGGAAAGTGATAGGCACCCGATCAACCTGCTTAATGCGGTCTCTACTAATGGCCAAAACAAAAGTAAAGTAAAAGAAAGAAAATGCCTTCCTCTTGCCCACATAGGCCTTAAATGCTATTTGTACCCCTCCGTTCCTACCAAAAATTCGGCGGCATAACAACATAAATGGGAGGATGGGAAGAGCTAAAAAAGAGATAGGAGAAGAAAGGGGAGAGCCGGAGCCCTCGGGCCCTTGTAACACCGTAGAGGAGCTTTGTGCTGGCTTTCTTGGATGAGCTTTTGAAGGCTTGAATGGTAGAGAATGGAGTTCTAACTCCTAAGGCTTGGTAGCTAAGAGGTAGAGAAGGAAGGCTAAGGGGTAGCACTCACATAGCCTAAAGGTTTTTGGATGAAATGTAAGGCTTGAATGAAGATTTATGAATTCTGGAATTTGTATGGACAATTATGCACCAAAGGGAGAAAGATCTTTCTCACTTAAGCTCTTTCTCTCTTAGCCAAAATTTCTCAACCTTTAATCCAAGGGGAGAGGGGCTTTATTTATAGGAAATGGGTGGATTAGAGGGCTACTTAGATGCTAATTGGTTTTAGCAATTTAGTAATATCTAATCTAAGGTTTCCTAGGATTTTGAGAGCTTGGAAAGGTGTGAAGGTAGTTCTAATGTTAGAAAATGGGTTGGTGTTTCAAACCACTTGAGGGTTGTAAATAGGCATTGAAAGGGTGCAACAGAACTAACAAAACACACCCCAAAGACCCAGGTGGTCAACAAGTCAAACCCTAGACACAAAATTCGAGGCAAAACTAGAGGCTACTATTCATATGCTTGGTGCAACTATTAATTGTGCCAGACAAATGTATAATAAAATAGTTAGCAAGAGCACGGAAGTTGGTCGCCCTAGGTGAGCCACTTCAATGTCAAGGCGTAACTATCGATTCATGTGCTAAAATCTGAGTGGTACGCAACTAATAGTTGCGCTAAGCTAAAATAAAACTGGTGCAACTATTAGTTGTGCCAAATCCCTAGGGGGCCAATTGAAATTACACTTTTGCCCTCAGGGTTCAGACCACCATATCTTTTGATGTACAACTTTGATTGGGGCAATTCTTAGACTGTTGGAAAGCTGACGACTTTTACTTTTCAATAGTATAAGATTCGATCATAGTAGAAGGCTATAGCTGGTCCTAGTGCACCACTCCTCACCCAAGGCTCGGAAGGGTCAGGTCTAGGTTCGAAACAAGTTTTAAGGGTCAGTACTGGTTTCTATGGGTTCTAGGGTGGGTCTTAAGGGATCTAGGAGGATTCCTAAGGGTTCCATACATGCCATCAAAAGCTTAAAAATGCGCCTCTCTCGAAATGTGTTTCAACCAGGCCTTGGGCCAAATTTGGGTGTCTACAAAATGGATAGTAGCTGTCTAATGCTAGAATCTTTTAAAATTCAACACTTCCATGAAGGAGGTCATCAAGAAATGGTTGTCATAATCAATATATAGTGAACTAGCAAGGAGAGAAAAAGGTAAGAACATGCTTTATGAGTGAAAAGGAAGACCATACCCAGTGAGATTTGGGCCTGCAAAAAAAAAGTTCTTTGAAGAGTGTTTTGGCAATTTTTTCTGCTTTAAGGCCTGATTAAATCAACCTCTTTTTTACTAGAAGTTATGCATCTCCAAGTTGAAAAAACTTGATAGTACTCATGACATTGAAGGCATGATGTCAGGCCTTCATTTGGACAATTTGAGGCTAAAAACCTTACCCTTTGAACTGCCCTTGATACACACTATGTGAGCCTTAAAAATCCAAGCTTTCTTTAACAAAAACCAGAGAATTTGAACCCAAACCTCAGTGACCTGATTCAGCCTAACCCTCACTCTGAGATTTTAGAAGGTAAAGGAGAAGAAGTTGAAGGAGGTGGAGCTGGTTTAACAGTTGGTGGAAGAAGAAGAAAGCATATTTGATGGCAGCTGTGTGTCAGTTGTGTAGCTGTGGCATTCTAGCCCATATAAAAAAAATGAGTAAAATACAAAGAAAAGCATACAAAGAGAGAAAGAGAAGTCAAGAAAGTACTTCATTGGTAAATTTGAAAAGAAGAGAAGAAGCTTATCACTTTGGCTCTGAAAATTCAAAGAAGATGAAGCAATGTTGAAATGAATAAGGTGATGTCATGACCACCTCCTCTCGTTGCTGATTTCTCAATTTTTTTTTTAATGCCTTTATTCCCCTTTATTCTTTTAAAACCTTAACCATAAGCCACATTACAACCCAATAAAAAGACCTGACTGATCTGAAGTTGATTGAGCTGTCATGTGGAGATGAGGAGCTGTTTGATCTATGGTGAAAAGAGATAAAAGATTTTAAGATTTAGTAGCAATGCCTATGCTCATGCTTGCAGTCCTATTTGAGGGCTATAACTGCTCTTGAGCTGGAGTGAAATTGAACCCCTCAAATTCATTGGTGAGAGTAGGCCTCTGAGAGAATTGGGTATAAAATTGGATTTATTGGTGCACTGTTTGAACCTGATTCTCAAATTAATGGTGAACTATATGCTGTCTTACACATATTATTCTCTTGAGGATTTTAGATTGGTTGTGATGGGTTGCATAAGGATTTAGGTATTAAATTATTTTACAATTACAGTTTTAAAACTTTTGAATTAAAAAAAAGCAAGTTATGGAATGAAACTAAGTTTGTTGAAATCTAACTTGTCACTGTTGCACTTGATTTAACTATGTTCATAAGAAAGTTTGTGGGTACCTTCATTAGAAACCCTCAGGAGACTCCACTCCTCCAGTAGGGATCACCTAGAGGTTTAAAAGGCTTGATGTATATGCTAAATGCATCTGTGCTCCCTACAAAAGTGGCATTTATTTCTTTTAATAATTGCTTTTAATTTCTCTTTTGCTCAGGGATTAGCAAAGCTTAGGTTTGGGGGTATGTTAATCAGTGAAAAATACTATTTTTCACCTCCTAACCTTACCTTTGATGGACCTTTGAGCTGATTAATAATGTGTTTTGAGTGTTGTTTGTAGTTAGTAATAAATTACAACCATAGTGCAGAAATCCATCCAAAAGTACCAAGAAGAAAGGGGTGACAGTCAAAGCTTCATATCTGTTGGAGAACTGTAGTAGAGAGGAATCACAAGCCATGCTACAGCTGGATACACATGGCAACAAAGCATCAACTACATTTGATGAAGGATGAACTCCTTGAATGGTACTAAGTGCTAGCTAGCTGAATTCCAACCTCGAAAGTGATGTACAAGCTGTGGAGCAAGGAAAAGTAACTTGTCGAGAGGATTAGATACTGGAAATGAACTCCACGAGAGGATATAAGGCTGAAGTTCAACTTGTCGAGAGGTTTAGAGAACCTATCGAGCAAAAGGAAAAGGGAAGACAATCTCTCGGTAGCATTGCATGCAATCAAGCTGATCCTGTCGAACATAATAGATTAACCTGTCGAATACATACCTGGAGTTGTGCTGGATCTTGAGCAGATGGGTGATCTTGTTGAGAGGTTTGCTGAAGCTAAAGAAAAAAAAGTTAAGCAGTTCAACTGAACTTATTGGGATGAAGTTTAAACTTGTCGAGGAGATAAAAGTAACCTGGCGAATTGGCTGCAAATGCAGCTGGAACCTATCGAGAGGTACTTTGAACCTCTCGACTTGAGAAATCTGAACTTCCTACTTGTCGACTGAGAAACCTTGGGCATCAGTGACTTGATACACATGTACAGAGGTGTGCTGACAGCCTTGGAAGGTATTTTTGGAACTTCATGGGCACAAAAGAGAACCTTCCTAACTGCCTCAAGTGTGCCAAACTAGTTCTAACAAGATTATGGAAATTCTTGGAGGAAGCGTAGCCACCCTAGCAAGCCTGATAACAGATTTGATTTCCTTTTTTATCTGATTGGCAAATAAAGATCTGAGACGGTTGGGGGAAGTGAATAAATAGGGGAGAAACAAAGCAAAGAGGGCATCCAAACTTTGAACAAAAATTCGAATTAGTTTCCCTCCAAAATTCTAGTCTTCTTCTCTCTTTTCTATTCTCTCCTTAGCCCATCCATGGTTGGCTAAATTCTTCTAACAACTAGGGTGAGGTCAGATCTGTAAATTGAGTGGTGAGATAGCTTTGTGTGAGGATTGGATAATGCACAGACTACAGATCCGAGAACAATTTGTTGTAAGCTGTATTAAATCAATAAATTGTTGGTTGTAAAGTTTATTTAATCTATAGATCTGTTGATTTCCATAAAATTTCCATAGATTATATGCCCCTGTGAATGCCTGAGCTTGTAGCCTTGCGTCCTTAGCATCTGTAGTGGGCTTTTTATTTTACTTTGGGCCTTTGGATTGAATAAAATTCCTAGGATGATCTGTGACCATTGAAGTGGATAGATCATAGCCTTAAGATCAATTCAAACCATTGGTTTAAGTTGGATTATTCTACCTTGCCTTTGAGCTTGTAGCCAAATGAAGGATGGCTGCAGATCCATCCTCTGGACTACTGTTTAACCAATCAATTTATCACTAAGATTAATCCCAAGCTGTTAATTCTCCACATTTGATTTTTTTTTTACTAAAACTTTTTATCTCTAATTCGAATTTCTCTCTTCCTCCTCTCTAGTTCATTTTATAAATTTGTTTACAATTAGATATGATTTTCGGCTATTTTTAGTTAAAAGTGACAACCAAAACTCTTTTCCTACTTTTCTTTGCTTTAAGGATAGATAGGAAGAGCCAGATCTATAATAGATCTGGGGATTTACCAATATTTAGATCACTTTTCCCTGTGGACAACCCTTACTTCCCTTTAGAACTTGCTGAACAGGCCCTAGATCCTTGCAGGACTGTACTTTGTGATTTGATACATTCACCCTCTATTTTTTGTTTAATCATCGATTTTTCAATAAAATTCTAATATCACAAAATAAACAGCAGTAGTGCTCTGCAGTAGACTTATAACTCGCACACATCTTGCGTAGCTCAAGAGGAGAGAGAGCCCCATAAAATATTCTCGTGAAACTCTCACGCAGACCCCGCGTGCTTCAAAGACAAAGCCAGCTACGCAGGAAGTGCATTCCATCCCTGCGATCAACCCCGCGCAACTCAAAGCTTATCCTCACGAGAGCCTTGCGAGAGGCAA
This sequence comes from Chloranthus sessilifolius, assembly GCA_021018995.1. Classification (NCBI taxonomy): domain Eukaryota; kingdom Viridiplantae; phylum Streptophyta; class Magnoliopsida; order Chloranthales; family Chloranthaceae; genus Chloranthus; species Chloranthus sessilifolius. Next base: position 47,874,157 of record CM037594.1, on the reverse strand, counting down.
TTCAGCCCTGCGAGATCCTCGTGACTTGAGCCACCTTGAGGACCATCTGTGCGAGCTATGCTACTCAATACAAAAGGGACCTTGTGAGGATCATTTAACTGCAAGTACATCCACGTGAAAGCCTCTCAAGAGGCCAAAATGCAGCACTCATCCTCGCGAAGCTAAGGTTCCTGCCTTCTCAGTCCATACACAGGGACACTTTAGAGATTTCCCCACTTCTAGGGCACACACCCCGAGGCTCTAATCTGTTTCCAACATCTCTAGGCATCCAAGGGCTACAAAGGAGCCATGACAGTAGTGGCAAATGGGGCATTTCCCCTCCTCTTCTCCTATTGGCCAGAGCAAGATATTTCTTTGGGTAATATGTATTTAAGCTATAATTTTTATGTGAAATATCATCTTCCCCTTAACCTAATTTGCCAGGGAGCTTAAGAGTGCTTAGGTCAGTTAGGGTTAGGGTTTGGTCATCCTTTTCCTTTTCTTCTTCCTTAGCTCAGCATTTGCTGGCTAAGATCTCTTGTAAATAGATAGTTTACTTCAGTTTGCAATGGGTATATAAGCTTTGGAAGCTGATTTGGGCTTTTGCAATGGCTGTTGCCTTGCGAGAAAATATTGTAAGTTTCATTTTAAATCAATGCAATGCCATGTTTATAGTTCAGTTGAATCTGCATTTCTTTGTGTTTCTCACATAGAGTTTTATAGGTTTGATGCACCCATGGCTGCTCGAGCTTGTATACCCTGCAACCATGGTGGCAGCAATAATTTTCTTGTTCTATCTCATTATTTGTGAGGAAGATAACCTCTTAGATAGCCTGTGACCATTTAAGTGGACATACTATAGCCCTAAGGCTGGTCTCAATCATTGATCTAAGATGGATTCTTCTTCACTGCCCTTGAGCTTGTAGCCAAGTGAGAGATAGTGTAGACCCAAACTCTCCCTCATGCTGCAATGCCATCATCAGTTCCTAGATCTGATATTCTGTAGAGATTGTAGACTTGTGAGCTAGGTCATTGCAGGTCTTTTGTAGCAATGACCAGCTGAGTCTAAGTCCCCATTCAACCTCTGATTGTTTGTGGTTTCCACTAGATTTTTAATGGCTGATTGTTCCTATTGATGCACAGATCCCCTCCGTTCCTACTGAAAAGTCGGCGGGATAACGACACAAATGAGAGGATGGAGGGAGCTAGAAAGAGATAGGAGAAGAAAGGGGAGAGTCGGAGCCCTCGGGCCCTTGTAGCACCGTAGAGGAGCCTTGCGTGGCTTACTTTTGATGAGCTTTTGGAGGCTTGAATGGTGGGACAAAGGGTTCTAACCACTAAGTCCTACTAGCTAGGAGATGGAGAAGAGAGGCTAGGGGATCACACACAACTAGGCTAAGGGTTTTGGGTGTAAGAGCAAGCTTGGAAAGGAGTTTTTAAGTTCTAGATTTTAGGTGAAAATAGTGCACCAAAGGGAGGAAGAACTTCTCACTTGGAGCTCTTTCTCTCTTAAGCAAAATTCTCAACCCTTAAGCAAGAGGGGTGGCTCTCTATTTATAGAGAAAGGGAGGATTGGTGAGGGGTTAAAGTCCTAATTAGAATAGCAATTAGGTAATGGGCAATCTAAGGTTTCCTAGGGCTTCAAGGGTTTGGAGAAGTGTGAAGATGGGCTTTAATGGTGGATGATAGGTTAGTGTTTCAAATCACTTAAGGGTTGTAAATAGGCATTAAAAGGGTGTAACAAAGTTATCAAAACACACCCCAAGGACTGAGGTGGTCAACAAGTCAAACCCCAATCACAATTTTTGAGGCAAAAACTATGAGTTACTATTCATATGCTTGGCGCAACTAATAGTTGCACCAGGTAAATGTATAGTAAAACAGTAGTGAACAGTAGCTTGGAAGTTAGCTTCGCGAGGGGTGGGGGACCCATTTATACCTGGTGCAACTATTAGTTGTGCCAGGCCATTTCTAGGGGAAAAAGGCCTGGTGCAACTATTAGTTGCGCCAGGCAAATCCAGGGGGAAAATCGCTTGGCGCAACTATTAGTTGCGCCAAGTAAAAAACCCAAAATTCTGCCCGATTTTCGAATCGCCGTAACTTTTGATATACAACTCTGATTAAGGCTATTCTTGGCTCATTGGAAAGCTGGAGAAGTACACTTTCCAATGGAATATGATTTGATATTAATAAAAGACCTAAGCTAGTCCTAGTGCACCACTCTTTATCTATTGGACGGGAAGGTTAGGTTTAGGGTTTAGAATGGGTTCTAATGGTCGGGACTGGTATCTAAAGGTTCGGGATAGGTTCCTAAGGAATCTAGGGTGATTCCTAAGGGTTTGGGTGATTCCTAAAGGTTCCATACATGCCATCAAAAGCTCAAAAATGCGCCTCTCTCGAAATATGTTTCGATCGGGCCTTGGGCCAAATTTTGGTGTCTACAGATGCCCCTCTTTGGTATCAGATCACTAGTGATCGTATGCCAAAGAAAAGAGACATCCGAAAAGGCCTAAGGCATTACTGATGGGTCTGCTGTATTCAAAATGAACTTTAAACATCAGGTGAGTAACACGGTGAGAAAACGAAAGCCCTGGGGTGCCAGGCTAATCATTTGTTTCTCGAGGTAATCAGTTCCCAAGCGCTTAGCGACATTACTGGGCATAACCGAGGTGGAATGAGTTGCGAAAGCCTAATAACTAGGAAAAACATTCGCCTCTCGAGTTGCGAAAGCCCATTAGTCGAGAAAAACGTCCGCTTCTTGAGATGATTTTGAAGGTGTTTGATGTTTAAAATTCATTCTGAATGCCACAGCTTCGTGAGTAAGAGGGGTGATTGACCCACATTCAAAGATAGGCACGAAGTAAATACACGCAAGGCTCCACAGTTTGCCTCCAATCCTACGAGGGATTTGATGACCTCATTGGATTATTTGCGGGTGCCCTTGCTGAAAGTAGGGTTCGAGATCTTTGGGCGAACCCATTGATCTCAAAGTTTATTTAGCATGACCACCCGAGCGAAGTGAATAGATGTCACAATGCTTTTTTGGAGTACGTGTCATTTTTTGAAAATGTGCCCTGGATCAACATAAGCTAGAGCATCCAGCTTCAACTACCTTGAACAGATCCAGCCAAGTATTAGGCACCTCCCAAAAAGAGGCATCCAATCCTGGCTTCCGCCGATAATGATCATAAACATCAATTAACTATGCATAATCATGCACTCATCAGGGGCAATAAGCAACAACAAAGGCGATGGAAGCCCCGACCTGAACCCGCTCGGGTATAATTTACGAGGACAAACAACCATCATACGGACACCCAGACGCATGGCATACACTTTACAAGGATATCGCTGTCCATACAGGATTTAAGCCTGCAGAAAATAAAAAGGGAAATGATCCCTTCTGAATGCATGGTTGCACATAGTTTGATTGAGCCATAATCTCATTCTCAATAGGTTAGTTTCAACCAACGATTGACCTTTTTCAATGGAGAATCTGAAGCTTAAGACACTTAAGTTCACATGAATCCAAAATAGAGTGCTCATCATAAAGATTTAGCAGTGGAGTCGACTCGATCGAAACATTGACTGTTTGACTAGGACTGACATCGTTGCTCCTTCCTGGAAGTAGGATCCAGAATCCAAGGCGTGCCTTAGACTTAGGACGTTATTATAGTACAGTAGTGTTGCTGATAAAATATTGACATTTTATCGCATCAGAACACGCATGTGCGTAGCTCTGTGGGGAAGCACAAATTTATTCTTTCTCTTTTTTCTTTTTTCAAAGATTGCTTTTTTTCATCATATATATATATATTTAAACAAGCATTATCTGGACCTCGAACCCCGGGAGGCGCACGCCCAGACAATGAATACCAAGAGCCCGTGCCTCCATATTAGTTTGCGACAAAACTGAAGCCAACGTACTCAAGTTCACCTGACGTCGGTGGTGAGATGCTTTATCAGATTTGTCCATCGCTGAGAAGTTGCCCGCTTCGAGGCTTTGGACCATGTGATGTTCCTGCACATTCTCGAGAAAACATCAGTCCCTTTTTTTCTTATACATATAAAGAAATGCATCCCAAACAGAAGAAAAAGTAGATTTCTACCTATACTTTTTTATTTTCAAGATATTTTTTGGATTTTTGTTTTTAGAGATTTTTTATTATTTTTCTTCATTTTTTAGATTGAAATATGATGCTGGAAATACGTACATGAAAATGAGTAGAAATATTTACACATTTTTTGGTGTTTGGATTTTTCTTGATTTTTTTAGTTTTAGGCTTTTCTTCTTTTTGTTTTGTTTTTGATGCCTTGATAGTGAGACGGCATAATGGGTCCCATTTTGAGCATAGTCGAACTCTTTCATGTAGTCAGACCTGAGTGAGTTTTCGGATTTTACCAAGGCCAGAACATTGATCCCTTTGGATTGAGTAAAACCTTTCTCCTTGCCTCAGGTTATACATTTGGCGGTGCGGTTTCACAAAGACAATTCTGGTCAGGACCCGATTCGAACTAGCATAAGCGGCCCCTAAAAAGGGATCAGGGAGAGTAACCAAGAGGGCTCCTTAAACATAAATCTTCTCAATCAGTCCAAACCTTTCTTTTTCAATTTTTTCTCTTTATTTATTTATTTATTGGTCTCCCCTTTTTTTACCCGTGGCGCCCTTTCGGGTTTTCACCACGTCCATGGGTTTAGCTCTCTTACCCCAAGCACCCTTTCGAGTTTTCACCTGGTCCGCACAAGCTCGCTATATTTACTCATAATGCCCTTTCGGGTTTTCACCACGTCCATCTTGCTTTGAGCTTCTATTTTTTTTTTTTAATTATTTTATTATTATTATTTTTTTTTTCATATTTTTTCCTTTTTTTTTAAAAGCCACGACATAGATGTCGATTCCGTCATAGCCGGCTAGATGGGGTTCAGGTGTCGTCTCATGACTTAGCTCATGTTTGACTTAACAGATATTATGACTACTTGTGAACCTACAAAGAGGGCTTCCTTCAGGGTGTAGCTTGGCCATGGGTTAGGTTAGGATTTGAAGGTATGCTGGGCTAAAAATGTGTTTCCTTGATACGGCTTCAGTTTTCTCAACATACTTTCTTCCTTGGGGATCTTACTGTACATGCCCCGTGATTCTTCCATACACATTTTTTTTGTTATTCTTTTTGTTCCATTTCAGGCAATCTCTTTTTGAGGTTTTACTTTTTTCAATTTTTTGGATTTGATAGTAACTTTACACACATGCATCTTTTCTCTCTTTTTTTTTTTTTGGTATATGTACACATATATTTTTTGGGGAAGGGGTTTATTGAAAGAAAGGCCTAGGCTCAAATGGGGTAGCAAAGGATATCATCATTTTTAGGGATGCTTTTTGGCTACTGTGTTTGGAATGATGGCCTCTTTTGGTGGTTCTTAAGCAGTCACATATCTGTTTCACCAATACTTACCTTATCGTAATAGACTAAGAGTAGAACCGTCGGACGTATCCAGCATTGATGGGCTCAGGAAAATGATCTCTGTCCATGGTGGCGAGGCGGATGGTGTATCCCGGCATCACTTCTTGGATTACGTATTGTCCTTCCCAGTTCAGTTTAACCTTTCCTCTCTGATCGGCATGGAGGGATGGGAAGATCTTCTTCAGCAAAGTGTCTCCTACCTTCAAATCTTGACTGCGGACATGTTTATTGTAAGCGCGTGCGATTCGCCCCTGGTACACTTGGGTATGGCATAAGGCTAGGAGTCTTTTCTCATCAAGTAAGTTCAGCTGATCAAGGCATGATCTCTCTCTTTTTGCTTTGGGTAAGCCTGATTCTATGAGGATTCAGAGAGAGGCTACTTCAACCTCTATCAGGAGGACGGCCTCGGTTCCATACACAAGGGAGAATGGTGTTGCCCCTGTAGCGGTATGGATCGATTATCGATAGCCCATAAAGCAAATGGTAGCATTTCTCTCCAATCTCGATAAGTGACGACCATTTTCTCAAGGATGCGGATGACTGCCTTGTTCACGGCTTTCACAGCTCCATTAGTTTGAGGTCGATAAGGGGATGAGTGATGGTGCTTGATCTTGTATTGCTCGCAGAAGTTTCAGATGCGCTTATTCACAAAGTTTGTACCGTTGTCCGTGATGATATCTTTGGGTACTCCAAATCGGCACACAATATTTTTCTTGAGAAACTTCTCAACGTGATTTGCCGTGATGTTGACATATGACGCCGCTTCTACCCACTTGGTGAAGTATTCAATGGCAACGAGGATGAACCGATGTCCATTTGATGCTTTCGGATTAATCATTCCGATAGGTAGCAAATGGACAAGGAGTGGTCATGCAGTGAAGATCAATGGCAGGAGCATGTATCAGATTGGAGTGTTCTTGACACTTGTAACATTTTTGAACATGTTTGCAACAATCCAATTCCATGGTGGTCCAAAAGTATCCCTGTAGTAGGATTTTTTTAGTGAGCATGTGACTACTGATGTGGGCTCCGCATACTCCCTCATGGATTTCTTTCATAATACTAATTGCTTCACTTTCAGTGAGGCACCTAAGTAAGATGTTATTGTATGATCGCTTGTAGAGGCATTTCTCGCAAATGACGTAACCTGCCGCTAAACATTGAATGGTTCGTCGGTCTATCTTCGATGTACCCTCTGGGAAAGTTAGGGTCTTGAGGAAATTCTTGATATCTGAGAACCAAGGTGGCTCATCATCAGGCTTTGTAGGTTCCTCAATCTGGAGGTAGAACGCCGTCTCGTTCCTCTGCTCGATCCTGTTCGGCTTCATTTCAACACCATAGGAGATTTCAATCATTGACGCCAAATTTGCTAATGCGTCGACAAAGCGATTCCTTATCCGGGGGAAGTATGAGACAGTCACGTCTTGAAAGCAAGCTATCAGATCCTCGAGGTGTTCATGATAGGGGATTAGTTTCTCATCTTTCGTCTTCCAATCTCCATTCGTCTGGCATATGATTAACTGTGAATCGCCAAATACTCGTAGGTGAGTCACATTCAGATCGAGAGCCGCCTGCAGACCAGCGGCGTAAGCTTCATACTCAGCCATATTGTTAGTGCAAGGGAAGTTGAGCTTGATAAAAACTGGTACATGGAATCCCTTTGGTGAAATTAGGATGGCGCCAACTCCTTGGCCCTCGACATTTGTTCCCCCGTCAAAGTGCATTACCCATGATTCTTCAACTTCTTCTGTATCGTCTTCTATCATGAACAGGATGTCCTCATCAGGGAACTCAGTTCCCATAGGCTCATAATCAGGTAAAGGATTATCGACAAGATTACCAGCAAGCGCCTGCCCCTTGATCGACTTCTGAGTGACGTACGTGATGTTAAATTCAGATAATAAAAGTTGCCATCGTGCAGTTCATCCAGTGAGAGCTGGCTTCTCGAACAGGTATTTCAATGGGTCCATTCGGGCCAAGAGCAGAACTGCCTGAGATAGCAAGTAGGGGCAGAGCCTTTGAGTAGCCCATACAAGAGTCAGGCATGCTTTCTGTAGATGAGAGTAGCGCGTCTCATAACCAGTAAACTTCTTGCTCAGATAGTAAATGGCCTGCTCTCTTCTTCCCATTTCATTGTGCTGCCCCAAGACACATCCCATCAAAACTTTCATTATGGAGAGATACATCAAGAGTGGTTTCTCTGGCTTAGGTGGTACCAAAACAGGTGGATTAAGGAGGTAGCTTTTGATTTTTTCGAACGCTGCCTGACAATTGTCGTTCCATTCAAGGGGCAAATTCTTCCTTAGTAACTTGAAGATCGGCGTGCAGATTGGAGTTAGCTGTGTAATGAACCGACTGATATATTGTATTCTACCTAGAAACCCTCTAACCTCTTTCTCGATAGACGACGGTGGCATTTTAGTGATGGCTTTGACTTTGATTGGGTCGACCTCGATCCCCCTCCTGCTGACGATGAACCCTAGAAGTTTCCCTGACATAGCACCAAATGTGCACTTCTGTGGATTCAGACGTAGTCGATACTTCCTCCACCTTTCAAACAGCTTCTGAAGGTTTACTAGATGGTCGCTTCACTCCGGTGACTTAGCTATCATGTCTTCGACATACACTTTAATCTCTTGGTGCATTATGTCATGAAATAGTGCAGTCATAGCTCTCTGGTATGTGGCACTGGCATTCTTCAGCTCGAATGGTATGACTCAATAGAAAAAGGTTCCCCAGGGGGTAATGAACGTTGTCTTCTTGCGATCAACCTCTACCATTTTGATCTGATTATATCCTGAGAATCCATCCATAAAAGAAAGCATCCCGTGATTAGCTGTGTTATCGACCAAGATGTCGATGTGTGGTAATGGGAAATCATCCTTCGGGCTTGCTCTGTTCAAATTGCGGAAATCGATGCACATGCAGACCTTTCCATCTTTCTTCGGTACAGGTAGGATATTGGCTAGCCATTGCGGGTATTTGGATACCATGAGAAACCCTGCATCATACTACTTGATGACCTTATCTTTGACTTTCAACATCCACTTGGGTCAGAGACGTCTCAACTTTTGTTTGACTAGCTTCATATCAGGGTAGAGGGGCAACTCATGCTCGACCAAATCAGTATCAAGACCAGGCATGCCCTCATACGACCAGGCAAAAACGTCTTGGTATGACCGAAGGAAGTCGATCATGCTTTTTCTTTCCTCAGGAGATAGTGACATTTCGATTTTGGTTATCCTGGGAACCTCCTTAGTTCCTAGATTGATGTCCTCGGTCTCTTCGACAATGAGGGTAGGGCCATACTCAAAGTCAGCAAATTGGTCAAGGAGCTCATTGGGGAGCTCCTCGAAGGGGACATCCTCATCTAGACTCTTGATCCCTACCTCTTCTTGTATTTCCACAGGGAAGGGGTCGATTTCACGTGGGACGGGCATTTTGATTAAGGCATCCTTTTGTGGGACATTTTCTGAAATTTTAAATGACAATATTTTTGGACTTTAGATTTTTTCCATGTTTTTGGGATTTTATATTTTTTTCATGGATTTTGTATTTTTTTCATGTTTTTGAGATTTTATATTTTTTCCATGTTTTTGAGATTTTTGTTTTCTTCGGAGACGGACCCTTGGCAAGGCGGGTTGTTATATACACAAGGTATTGTTTGCCAAGGGCTTCTCTAACTTTTTATAGGTTGTTTTTTTTTTTTGAAACGGGTGCCAAAAGTTAGGCCACTATTGTTGCTTCTTAGTGTGCTTGATTTATTTGAGTTTTGAAAACAGTTTTGCAACTGCTAAGTTATAATGAATCTAGAATATTAAAAAGAGTAAAGAAATATCAGCACAGATAGAAGCGAATTAGCCTGCAAGATCAGGGCCAATTGTAGCAAGTTTTAAATGTAAGTGAGTAAAAGATCGTCCACAGGGAATTGATTTAAAATTTAAGATAAACCTCCAGATCTGAGCTACCAGATCTGGCCTCTGATACTATCTACAAAGCACATAAGATGGGAGGTTGAATTTGTCACGTTAACTAAATGATAAAAGTAAAGATTTAAACTAAATGATCCAGATCCGAGTTGGGGAAACGTTTGTGGTAAACTTATACAAAAATTGGAGAAATAATATCTAACTTTGATTTGGTCCTTGAAATCTAATGAGAATAACTGTAGCTCAGCAGAGGTGATCCAATCTTCATCTGGCTACAAGCACAGATGTAAGAGAGATAAATCTAATTCAAGGATTAGGCTTACACTTATGGCTATGGTCTGTCCACTTTAATGGCCACAAACCATCCAATAGTCTTTAACCAAATCCTCAATTCAGAACAGGAAACATCACTACAAATGCCGTAAGAGATTAGGTTACCAACACTAATTCTCACAGGATTAATGAATCAAGGGAAATTGCATGCAAAACAATGAATCTAAAGGAGTCTAATGTACTGAGGAGATCAGAGAGAACCCTTGACATGAGTCCAATGGAGAATGCATAGTTTACAGCAACCTTTTAAAATCCACCATTACAATTACAGAGCACGACCAAATAAATTTCTCAGATTTGCAGTCTTGAATACAACTCTCTTTTGAATTACAAAAATATCTCACAGCTCTCAATTGCTAGTCAAAGTGAAGCTATTACAGGGATTACAGACAAGCTGTCTGGTTGGGAAATGGGGGATTAGAAATGAAACTCAAAATCTGGATACCCAAATTGGGCAAATGCTTCGTCAATTTATAGCTTTCCCCAGGTCCAGCTCAGATGTGTATCAACCAATCAGAGTTGGTTAAATTCATATCAGCCAATAGGAGTCGAGCACTAGGATCCAGATTTGTTTTGTGTCGAATCGCTTGATTTGGTTATAATCGAAACAGAGGCATCAATTCTGTTAGGAAATTCAAAAATCTGTTTGAGCTTCTAGAAGTTCCCGCCAAGTAATTTCATCTTTGGGTGTTCACATGGGGTGGAATATGCCTTTGGTTCGTGCTCAGAATCTTCCGGAATGTCCTTGGGTTTTAAAATGCATTGGGACGCGTGCAACAGATTACTGAATTACCCTTGTTAAAGCTGCGAATCTCCAGAATACCTTTTCGCAAAGCTTAAGGGTCTTTTCGCAAAGTGCTGTGACTTCTGAAGCTCTTTTCGCACAGATTGGAGACCTTTTCGAAAAGAACTGTAACTTCTGGAGATCTATTCGCAAAGCTTGGGGACCTTTTCGCAAAGTTCAATCTTCTCTTCGAGGAGTTCAGATGCTCTTCGAAAGCTACGCCTGGAGTTTTAGTCCTTTTCGCAGAGTTCAAGGTTCTTTACGAAAAGTGCAGGTTCTTTGCGAAAAGAACTCTGTAGTGCATTTCTCTGTTCGAATTGTCCCCTGCTTCTCTTACAGGTCTTTGCCTCTTCCTTTTAGACTTTTCCACAGCTGACGAGGTTGTTTCTTCACTTCCTTCCTTTGGACTGACATGGATTGTCATCTTTTTGGCACTTTTGAGCTGCTTTTATGGTTAAGCCTGTCTTTATTGTTAGCTGCAACATAGGCACTTAAAACACTTATTTAGTTCTCTCAAAGGTCTATCAAGACTTAGATTAAGGGGTGAAAATTGGTATTTTCCAGTTCTCAACACACCCCCAAACCTAAGCTTTGCTAGTCCCTGAGCAAAGACAAAATTTAAAAATCGAATGAAAAGCCATTTTTGTAGGGAGCACAGTTGCATTTAGCATATGCAACAAGCCTTTTAAACCCCTAGGTGATCCCTAGTGGAGGAGTGAAGTCTCCTGAGGGTTTTCAGTGAAGGTACCCACAAACTTCTCCAATAAATCGCTTAAGATCAATGCGTCATAAAGCAAACTTTCATCCAATCGGATTATTCACACTGCATCGGTCAAAGTTGTAAGAAGATTTTCAAGAAAACATCAGTTCAAAACTAAAATTCTGCTGTAATTCCTTTACCATTCACTCAGTTGGTGTCAAAAAGTTTTTACAAGAAAAATTAACGAAAAGCTTGCCTTCTATTTGAAAATTCAGTTTTGATGTTATCCCAAATAATTTGATTTCAAACTCAACTCTCACCAAGGTTTTCACTCACCATGCAAATATGAGGGTTGCACTATTTCACACAGCTCAAGAGCAATTACAGTCCTCAAATAGGAATGTAAGCAGGAGCATAGGCATTGCTTTTTAGTTCTGAATTTACTACTTTTTTCACCATAGATTACACAAATCCTTATCTCCATGTGACAACTCAATCCATCATTGATCAGTAAGGACTTTAACTTGGGTTGTAATGTGGCTTATGGGTGAAATTTATCAAGAATAAAGGGGTGGAATGGAGTTTAAAATTGAGAAGTCAGTCAAGGTAAGGAGGTGATAGACACACCTTCTTCAATTCAGCATAATTTCATCTTCTTCTTTGAATTTTCAGAGCCAAAGTGGCCATCTTTTTCTCTTTCTTTTCAATCTTCCAATGAAATGCCTTCTCTTTTTTTTTTTTTTTTTTTTTTTTTAAATCAACATTGTCTGGATTGCCACATTTCTTCTGCTGTTTCATCATTTCCCTCAATTTTATTTCCTTTTCTTTTACCACACTGTTACCCAACTCACCTCTCTTCTTTCTTTCCTTTACCTTCAATTCTCGGAGTGAAGGTTAGGCTAAATGAGGTTGATGAGGTTTCAAAGAAATCTTGGATTTATAAAGCTCAATTGGTGTGTATCAAGGGCGCTTCAAAAGGTTGGGCTTTTGAAGTTCAAACCATCCAAAAGGAGGCCTTACATCATGTCTTTAATATCATGATTGCTATCAAGCTATTTGAACTTGGATATGTGTAACTTCTAGTGATAACAAGCGTGTTCAAAATATTCCTAGAGCGTAAAAATTGCCAATTCATACCTCCAAAGAATACATTTCAAGAGCCCAAATCTCACCGGGTGTGGTTTTCTATCAAATTCGAGGTATATCATCACCGGTTTCTCTCTTTTAGGTTTACTAAAACATCAATTTTCTTTGGAAATTTTCGACATTCACTTCATGAAAGTATTAGAATTACACTAGAAATTAATTTTAAAAGTTTTAACTTCCTCATTTTCAAAAAAAAAAGTGTGAGATTACTTCATTTTCAAAAATTCTCACGATCATAAGTCGATCAATCATTAACTTATTTTATTGGCATACCTGCCATACCCCCAAACCTAAGATGAACATTGTCCTCAATGTTCTAGACACTGAGAAACGAGGGGCAGCAGGAAATTTGCAGCTATGTGCAGCAGAAAATAAAGAAAATAACACTGAATATATGAGCGGGAAAAGGAAAAAAAAAATGTTATATAAATATAGGAAATGACTGATAAAACAGAAAAATAACAAACTAAGCTAGAACTGCTACAAAATAAAATCTAAAAACTGAATATATGATCAGAAAAATAACAGAACTGCAAAGCAAATGGAAGGAAACTAATGCTAATAACAGAGAAACAGTAAAAGCAAGGTAAGGGACTGCATACAAAGTTAAAAAAGAAAAAGAAAAGTGTTGATACAAAAAAAAACAGAATTTGTGAATGCAAAATAGGAAAACAAAATTATAAACTAAGTATACTCACAGAAAAATGACGAAAATCAGTAAAACGAGGACACATTAACCTAAGAAAGAAAAAAAAATCAGCGATCTAAAAACAGAATTTGAAACTAAAATTCCTAAAACAGAAAATCTAATGCCAAATGATATATCCTAAGCCCAAAGAAACAAACCCAAAAGCCTGAGATACTTATGAATCTAAGTGATTATAAAAATGATTAGCGAGAATACGAAAAGCAAGATTCATAAAATGACCCTTTGTTGATGATGTGTATGAATAAAAAATAATGAAGCATGGGAGCACATATTAAAAAGGTTCACACACAAATGAGACCCATTTATGATGAAGAAATCTCAAGGAAAATAAAATCAATGGGTCCATTGAATATTCAAAACTATGATCCACTATTCATTATCCTACATGATTCCTAAAAAGAAAAATGATCTCAAAGAGGCCAGATGGGAAAAGTGGATGCAAATGGAGAAAAACAAATTATCCTAAGATATCTATATATATATATATATTTTTATTTTATAATTTTCTATTTTTTTTGTACTTGTTTTGATCAGCCCGCTCAACAAGAGCCCTTATTTACTCTTCTGAAAATAATGAGAAACAACTCAGATTTTCTATTTGTGTTTTCATTTTCTTGTATTTTGTATTTGGTTTTGTAAAAAAATTAGCATGCCTAAAAGACAATGTAAATTATAATCAAAACAAACATTAAACACAATGTAATCTGGTTCTCAAAAATTTAAAAATAGAAAATGAATGCAAAGGAGAAGGATGCAAACTCAAGCGAGATCTGCTCCATTTGGTCCAGATGCTCCTTGTTGAATGGTGCTCAGATCTCGCAAAAATCCAAAATTGTAGCAAGACTTATTCAAGTATATTGACAAAATAAAAAGAAAAAAAGCACGCCCAAATTTGACAAAAGACAAAAGAGTGGCAAGCAACATTTATTCAAATAACTAGAAGGTAAAGAATAAAACTTCGGAAAAATAAAAAATTCTCGCAAGAAAAGCAGTTTTCTATACAAAACTGCAGTAGACATTTAATCAAGCACTTGGAATGCAAAGTGCAGGTTTAAAGCAAAAATTAAAATAAAAATCAAATCTACAAAATAGAAAAACTTAGGTCTACCAATTTTAAAATCTATTCCCCGACAACGGCACCAAAACCTTGTTGTTGCTTCTTAGTGTGCTTGATTTATTTGAGTTTTGAAAATAGTTTTGCAACTGCTAAGTTATAAGCGAATTAGCCTGCAAGATCAGGGCCAATTGTAGCAAGTTTTAAATGTAAGTGAGTAAAAGATCGTCCACAGGGAATTGATTTAAATTTTAAGATAAACCTCCAGATCTGAGATACCAGATCTGGCCTCTGATCCTATCTATAAAGCACATAAGATGGGAGGTTGAATTTGTCACGTTAACTAAATGATAAAAGTAAAGATTTAAACTAAATGATCCAGATCCGAGTTGGGGAAACGTTTGTGGTAAACTTATACAAAAATTGGAGAAATAATATCTAACTTTGATTTGGTCCTTGAAATCTAATGAGAATAACTGTAGCTCAGCAGAGGTGATCCAATCTTCATCTGGCTACAAGCACAGATGTAAGAGAGATAAATCTAATTCAAGGATTAGGCTTACACTTATGGCTATGGTCTGTCCACTTTAATGGCCACAAACTATCCAATAGTCTTTAACCAAATCCTCAATTCAGAACAGGAAACATCAGTACAAATGCCGTAAGAGATTAGGTTACCAACACTGATTCTCACAGGATTAATGAATCAAGGGAAATTGCATGCAAAATAATGAATCTAAAGGAGTCTAATGTACTGAGGAGATCAGAGAGAACCCTTGACATGAGTCCAATGGAGAATGCATAGTTTACAGCAACCTTTTAAAATCCACCATTACAATTACAGAGCACAGCTTAAACAGCTCTTAGATTTGTAGTCTTGAATACAACTCTCTTTTGAATTACAAAAATATCTCACAGCTCTCAATTGCTAGTCAAAGTGAAGCTATTACAGGGATTACAGACAAGCTGTCTGGCTGGGAAATGGGGGATTAGAAATGAAACTCAAAATCTGGATACCCAAATTGGGCAAATGCTTCGTCAATTTATAGCTTTCCCCAGGTCCAGCTCAGATGTGTATCAACCAATCAGAGTTGGTTAAATTCATATCAGCCAATAGGAGTCGAGCACCAGGATCCAGATTTGTTCTGGCCAATCAGAACTGCTTGATCTGGTTCAGCCAATCAGGAAACAGAGGCATCAATTTTGTTAGGAAATTCAAAAATCTGTTTGAGCTTCTAGAAGTTCCCGCCAAGTAATTTCATCTTTGGGTGTTCACATGGGGTGGAATATGCCTTTGGTTCGTGCTCAGAATCTTCCAGAATGTCCTTGGGTTTTAAAATGCATTGGGATGCGTGCAACAGATTACTGAATTACCCTTGTTAAAGTTGCGAATCTCTAGAATACCTTTTCGCAAAGCTTAAGGGTCTTTTCGCAAAGTGCTGTGACTTCTGAAGCTCTTTTCGCACAGATTGGACACCTTTTCGAAAAGAACTGTAACTTCTGGAGATCTATTAACAAAGCTTGGGGACCTTTTCGCAAAGTTCAATCTTCTCTTCGAGGAGTTCAGATGCTCTTCAAAAGCTACGCCTGGAGTTTTTAGTCCTTTTCGCAGAGTTCAAGGTTCTTTACGAAAAGTGCAGGTTCTTTGCGAAAAGAACTCTGTAGTGCATTTCTCTGTTCGAATTGTCCCCTGCTTCTCTTACAGGTCTTTGCCTCTTCCTTTTAGACTTTTCCACAGCTGACGAGGTTGTTTCTTCACTTCCTTCCTTTGGACTGACATGGATTGTCATCTTTTTGGCACTTTTGAGCTGCTTTTATGGTTAAGCCTATCTTTATTGTTAGCTGCAACATAGGCACTTAAAACACTTATTTAGTTCTCTCAAAGGTCTATCAAGACTTAGATTAAGGGGTGAAAAATGGTATTTTCCAGTTCTCAACAGCCACTCCCCGCTTGCAGGGTTTGGGGCAAAGATGCCCAGTTGCGTACCTAAGGGGCCGCTTCTTTACCTGTTGGGATGAAGGGTGCTGACTGATATGGCTCATTAGAGTTAGCCTCCATCATATTGATCCCCATTTCGTTTGAGATCATGTCCTCAAATGATAACTCAATTTTGTGGTGATTCACCATAGGGGGGGGTTTGTTCAGGTACCGACCGTCATTCCTCGAAAAGGGATAACGGGGCCAAATCTATCTCCAAGCTGGGAAGGGAGATCTGGGGATTGGTGGGATGAACTGGGGCTGTGGGTTTGTGTGGGGTCAAATGGGTTACCCCATTTTGATCGATCTTTACGACCCCTGTGCTGACAAAGGAATCCCTTATGTGCGGCCTAGGGTGAGGTTTCTCTTCTATGTTGATTCCTCGAGCTCTTGCAGCCGCGGTGAACCTGGCTTTCTCTTTGGCCTCTTGGACCTCTTCTTCTGTGGGCATGTATCCTAACCCGAATCGGACCTTCTGCCCCTTGGCGACAACTGGCTTTTTTCTTCCTTGTAATCTGGGTCCCAGACCCCTTCCTTTTCGATAACCCCACTTTTGGAGCATTGCCACTGCTGCTACCATACCGCCTCCTGTTTTAGGCATGATGCCCTCAATGGGTTATGGGAGTATCACTGATACCTCATATTCGAAACTGTGAAGGTCGACATCCTCAGCAGTGTGCGGTATATCTAACATATTGGGTCTTTCGATGCTATTGGCAGCCTTTTCTTTCTCACTGTGCCCCTCCCCGATGATTGTGATAATCTTATGCCCAGATGCAAATTTGAGTTTCTGGTGTAATGTGGAAGGTATGGCTCCGATTTCATGTAGCCACAGGCGCCCTAATAATAGATTAAATGAGGATTTGATATCCATGACTTGAAACAAGATGGAAAAAGTCATTGGCCCTATCAGCAGCTTAAGATCAACTTCTCCCATTATTTCTCTCCTGGTATTGTCAAACCCTCTAGCGCTGATTCTAGCGGGCCTTAGCATGGACGGATCAACCCCGATCTTGGTGGCGGTTCTTAACGGGCATATATTCAATGCAGACCCATTATCAATTAGTACCAAGGGGATAATCATATTTCTGGACTCGACGGTTATATTCAAAGATTTTGAGTGACTACCTCCTTCCTCAGGTAAATCGACATCAGAAAATGAAATGGCATTTGGAGCCATCACTTGGCCAATTATTTGCCCGACTTCATCTGGGCTAACTTGAAGTGATACATGCGCATTTTTTAATGCCCCCATTAATGCTTGAAAATGGAGTGGGGATGTCATCAACAGATCCCATACAGTGATATGGGCAGGCATTCTTCTCAGCTGAGTCTCCAGTATATGTTCTCGACTCAACTTCTCGAAGGGGTTCGCTACGCTGTCTTTCTTTTCTTCGGGTTGGGCCTGTGCTGCAACTGGTGTTTCTAGCTGCTTTGATATCCTCCCTGACCTAGTAACAAAATCTACTGCCCCTTCTCTGCTGCTGCTACTGGCATTGATATTTGTTTGTTCGTAGCTTAGCGGGACCTGATGAGGATAATATGTCCCGAGAGCTGGAATGGTATGGCTGCCGGTACTTGAAGCACTTGTATTGCGGGCTCAGAGGGTGTGGGCAACACCTGATTCACCTCAGTGGTAGCGGGTTGGGTGGAAAGATTGGGCAAAATGGCGGTGGTGAAGCTTGAGGGTGGTGGCATTGGAGGGAAGGAGGTAAAAGTAGGCCATTGATAGCTGGTGGGTGGTGGCAACAGATGGGGGTGATGGGCCGTTAGGTAATTGATCGGGGTGGTGGAGTTTGCCGATGGCTGAATTGGAGGTGATGGGGTGGGCACAGGCCATTGATAACTGATGGGTGCGGGTGTTAGATTGGGGGCCTGGTGGCTTAAAGGGTAATCGATGGGGGTTATGGTGTATGGTTGGTATGCATTAATATTTACATAATTGACGGGTGTGGTAGACAGAAAGTATGCCCGGAGATCCAAGGGTTCAAATTGCGGGGTTGGGTTGGGGAAATATTCTAACAAATTTAGGGGTTTAATTACCCCAACGTTCCTCCCTTCATCATTCCTCGACAATGGTGCCGCATAATTCTCTCAATCACTGATATAATCGGATGGGTCAAATTCAAACTCCTCCTCATCTTCTATCATTCCGACGGTGGGTCT
Source organism: Chloranthus sessilifolius (assembly GCA_021018995.1). Classification (NCBI taxonomy): domain Eukaryota; kingdom Viridiplantae; phylum Streptophyta; class Magnoliopsida; order Chloranthales; family Chloranthaceae; genus Chloranthus; species Chloranthus sessilifolius. The sequence goes on along the minus strand of CM037594.1, from coordinate 47,855,919 downwards.
GGGACCTGCTCCTCCGGTGGGATGTGGGGGTAGTGGAACTTGGTGAATATTAGCATGCTGAGAGGGTGCAGGGGGAATGATTTTCCTGACATCGATCAAATCCTAGATGACGTGCTTCAATTGGAAGCAGCGATCAGTAGGTGACCCGGACCCTAATGAAATTTATAGTAGGTATTTGGGTCATAGTTCCTTGGGATCGAGTGCGGAGGAGGTTGTGGTTGGCGGATAGCCACTAATCCCTTTTCTACTAACAGGGGCAAAAGTACACTCAATGATTGCCCTAGAGGTGTGAAGACTCGGTCGTAGCAAGCTCTTCTCTGTTTCGGGGTCATTTGCATTCCTTCCCCATTCCCCATTCTTTGTGTCTGATCAGGCCTAAGAGGTGCTAGTGGGGCAGCCTGAAATTGAAATGCGATTGTATTGTTATTGGGCTGGATATTGACTATGTTCTGGACATCGCCCCCTGTTCTCTTCTCATTCCTTTGCTCTGGAAATCTTCTAACCCCACTGGGTTCACTAGGCATTTTCTTATTCAGACGCCCTTCCCTGATGGCGTCCTCGCATTGGTTAGCATTTCTCACCAGATTAGCAAAGCTGGTCTGTTGTTGATATCCAAAAAGTCTAAAATCACTGGCAAAGTGTTCTTTGAAATCATCTCTATCTGTTCATCATTAGGTATTCTGTTCCTGACCTGAGCTGCCAATTCTCTCCGTCGCCTCAAGTAGTAGCTGAAGGTCTCGTTCGAATTTTGCTTTAAACGGGCCTAGTCGGACTTATGCGGCCCGATGTCTATATTGTAGACATATTGTTCTTGAAAGAGATGCGTCAAGTCCCTCCGTGTTTTCATCATAGAAAGTTCTAAAGATGTGAACCATCTTAAAGCTGGCCCGGTCAGACTCTTTTGAAAGACTTTTATTAATAGTCTTTCATCCTCCCCGTATTGGCACATGTCCCCACAGTAGGACTTCAGGCGCACAATAGGATTGCCAGTGCCATTATATTTGTCGAAGGTTGACATTTTAAATTTGGGGGGCAGGGAGACCTCAGCGAATAGACATAAGTTTGTGAAGTTTGTGGCGTGGATTTCAGCACCACCCAGTGTGCAGCGAGGGCGAGATTCTCCCGTTGTTGTTGTATGGGTTGGATGGGAATGACATGAGTGGGGGTCGGGTGAGCCCATTGGGGGTGAGGAAAAATTTGTTGGGTGATGGGAATTTGGTTTCGAGGTGAGACCTGATAGGGCCATTTGGTATGGGGGAAGGTTTGGAGATGGCCTTGGGGTGTGGGGCCATGGGAAAATTGGGTTTTGGGGATGACATGAGTTTGACCCAGCTGTGAAGGTTGGGTTAAATGTTGGGGGTATTGTGGAAGGTGTGAGTGTGGGGTTCGGGTTTGGGCCATGAACCCTTGGTCATTTTGGGTCATGGGCCACTGATAGGTTTGGGCCATGGACCCTTGGTAGGTTTGGGCCACGGGCCCTTGATGGGTCTGGGCCAATGGGCCTGGGTAGGTATGGGTCAAGGGCCCTTGGTGGGTCTTGCCCAATGGGCCTTGATGGGTCTGAGCCATGGGCCCTTGCTGGGTCTGGCCCAATGGGCCTTGATGGGTCTAGGCCATGGGCCATGAGCCATTGGTGGGCTTGGCCCATGTGCCCTTGATGGGAATGGGTCATGGGCCCTTGGTGGGTATGGGTCATGGGCCCTTGGTGGGTCTAGGCCATGGGCCCTTGGTGGGTTTGGGCCATGGGCCCTAGGTAGGCTTGGGTGGTGGGGTATTGGGTCATGGGGTCCTGGGATATGTGGGAAAAGGGGGTTTGGGCCAATGGGCCTTGGGGTAAGTGGGTAATGGGGGTTTGGGTGGTGTGGATTATGGGGGGTTGATGGGGGTCATTGGGGAGTGAAGCATGCAGATTGGCTAAGGTATGGGATGGGTTCATGGATGTGGGGTGTGGATGATGGGAGGTGTTTTGGGAAGCCATTCATAACGAGTAGGCTTGGAACATCTCCTCCATCATGGTCATGGAGGAAGGGTTGGATGGAGATGGGGGATTTAAGGGGTGATGGGGTACAGATGGGATGGAGGTGGCGGAAAAATTGGACATGGCCCCAGTATAACCTAGCATGGCCACGGTAGGTGGGGGGGGGGTTATGGGGTGGATGATGGGATGTATTGGGCTTGTTTTAGGATGATGGGGGGCATGATGAGGAGGGATGAGGAAAGTTGGGTATGGCTCCGGTAAAAATGGGCATGACCCGGATGGATGAGGGATTTTACGGGGGGGCGAATCAGGTGGAAGTGGTGTATGTGAATGTGGGTGGATTGGGTCTATAGGGGGATGATGGGAATTGGGGCATGGATGTGGATTGGGAAAATGGGTTTGGGTTTGGCATGGGTATGGTTTGGGTAAAAGATGGAGAATGGGGGGTAGGACTTTGGATATTTTGGGGGTTAATGGTTGGGAATATGGGGATGCCAAATGGGCCGGTAACGGTAAAGGGGGGTTGGGTGAGGGGGATGGTGGAAAAACTTCTCCCGAATGGGAGTGGGTTTGATAATGTGGCGGGGATGAGTCAGGATCGGTGTAAGCCAGGTCCACTACCCACGACATTCTTCGGGAGCGGTCGGGTAAGGGTGCCATGGATAAGGCCCAAAAATCCTCCTCCTTCTTCCCTTATTGGACGGCGGAGGGCAAGATGATGCCGTTGTGCCGGCACCACAAACTATATATATATTTTTTGGGTTTTGATTATATATATTTTTGGATTTTTTAAAAAAGTTTTAAAAAACAAAGGTTCCGAGGCCTTGGAATTTCCTTCTCGAGTGGCTCTCATACCTTAATTCAAAACCCACGACAACGATTCTGATACACTTCGAAAGAATCGAAGGAAAACCTTCAATCTATTGAAGGCTCAGAAATCGAGGCAAACAACCCGATCCCCTGGAATGAGCCAAAAAGAAGTTTCCCTCTTTTGACAGGCAGGGGCATATTGGGTGTTGGAGATGGCGGGGCCTAAACAAGGCACCAAGCACACTAATCGGGGGACTCGGGAGGTGAAGAAGGCCACAGATTCGGGCTGAGGTGCTGTTAAACAGACCTGGCACAACTAATACCTTCGCCCAGGTTGCAGGGCACTAATTTTACACTGGTGCAACTATTAGTTGCTCGAAGGTAAAAAGAGTGGATTTTAAAGCTGGTGCAACTATTAGTTGCGCCAGTTATAATTTCCAATTTTTTGCACTGGCGCAACTAATACATGTGCCAAGCAAAAACTGCTGCCCCAAAATGTTTGACAGCAGCCACCAACACCCAAAATGAGTCTCTTTTTTTGGTGTTTTTGTGGAAGCTAGGCTTCCGGGAACTGAGCTATTTTTGATGATCGATTCTCTCCTCACCGCACCTAAAAGGTTTAAGTCCGGTATAACTCGCTAGCACGCTCCCCAAGGGTTTTAAGGTTTTTGGAATGGGAACCCACCCTATATACCTCCGACACGAGCGCCTTCTCAGATACTAGGTGGGCTGAGACTTTTCTGGATCATCACCACTAGGGGCTGCCGCCATACTAAGACCCGAGTGTTTGTATGTGTGCCTAAACCCAACCCTTTGAAAATCTATCCCATAAAAATAGATTAATTAAGCTCCCTTACTTGGTTCAATTTTATTTTTTTTCAAAGCTTTTCTCTTTTTTTGGAAGTTTTCTTTAGTTCAAAGGCCGGGGGTGATTATCCCGTGCTGCCACTACGGGTAGGCGTCCACTGATGGAATATGAGCGCACAAATAGGCCCACCAATCGACTAAGGCACTTTAAATGACGAAAATTTAAAGGAATTGAAAGACAAAGCACAAGTAGGCTCGTCAATCGGCTAAGGCACTAAAATGATAGAAAAGTAAGGAATTTTAAAAGACAATACGCATGTAGGCCCGCCAATCGGCTAAGGCTCATAAATGACGTAAAAGTAGGGGTAAGTAAAGTGACATAATCGGAGGGGTGAGTGAAAAAAATAGCAATAAAATGTTAGTAAAAATAAAAAATAACAAGGCCAAGCTCAAGGGGAAGCTCTACAAGCAAGTCCCCAGCAGAGTCGCCATTTGTGCAACCGTTGGAATCGAGACAATCCCTGTCGTGACGATGCGCTCTCTAACGAAGAATATAGAGTTGCCACCCAGAGCTTTCGGTGTCCCAGGATACCTAGTTCATTTTTATGAGCACCGAAGTGCTAAAAATATGACTCTGAATCCAGTCCACACCAAAGGCTCTTGGGTAGGGGCTTCGGTTATCGATCGGGAAGGTGTTAGGGATCCGATCAACCAGCTTAACACAGTCTCTACTAATGGCCAAAAATAAAATGAAGTAAAAGAAAAAAAAAATAGCTTCCTCTTGCTCAAATGGGCTTAGAATCCTATTTATTCCTCTTTGTTCCTACCGAAAAGTCGGCGGCGTAACGGCACAAATGAGAGGATGGAGGGAGCTAGAAAGAGATAGGAGAAGAAAGGGGAGAGCCGGAGCCCTCGGGCCCTTGTAGCACCGTAGAGGAGCCTTGCGTGGCTTGCTTTTGATGAGCTTTTGGAGGCTTGAATGGTGGGAAAAAGGGTTCTAACCACTAAGGCCTACTAGCTAGGAGATGGAGAAGAGAGGCTAGGGGATCACACACACCTAGGCTAAAGGTTTTGGGTGTAAGAGCAAGCTTGGAAAGGGGTTTTTAAGTTCTGGATTTTAGGTGAAAATAGTGCACCAAAGGGAGGAAGAACTTCTCACTTGGAGCTCTTTCTCTCTTAAGCAAAATTCTCAACCCTTAAACCAAGGGGAGGGGGTCTCTATTTATAGGAAATGGGTGAATTAGGAGACCACTTAAGTGCTAATTGGGTTTATAAATTAGGCAATCTCTCATCTAAGGATTCCTAGGTTTTTTTGGAGCCTTAAAATGTGTCGAAAGGTCCTCCAATGGTGGATGATGGGGTGAGGCCTTAAGCCACGTAAAGGGGTGCAAATAGGCTTCAAAAGGGTGCAACAGAACAAGCAAAACACACCCCAAGGGTCAAGGTGGTCAACAAGTCAAACCCCAGTCATGAATTTCGGAGCAAAAACCAACAGTTACTGTTCATATGCCTGGCGCAACTAATAGTTGCGCTAGGCAAATGTACAGTAAAATAGTGCCTGACAGTCAGCTCACGAGGATGGGGCCCACTTTTGATTCTGGCGCAACTATTAGTTACGCCAAGCTTAAAATGAGGGAAAATTAGCCTGGCGCAACTATTAGTTACCCCAGGCAAAATTTATTACTGGTGCAACTATTAGTTGCGCCAAGTCCCTAAGGGGCCCACATGACTTTACATTCATGCCCTCCGGGCTCAGTTTGCCATATCTTTTGACGTATACCTCCGATTGGGGCGATCCTTGGACCGTTGGAAAGCTGATGATCTCTACTTCTCAATGGTATAAGACTCGATTATAGTAGAGGGTCATAGCCAGTTCCAGTGTACCACCCTTCATCCATAGCCTGGTAAGGTTAGGTTTAGGGTTCGAAATGGGTTCTAAGGGTTGGGATAGGTTCCTAAGGGATCTAGGATGATTCCTAAGGTTTTGGGGTGATTCCTAAGGGTTTCATACATGCCATCAAAAGCTTAAAAATGTGCTTCTCTCAAAATGTGTTTTGATCGGGCCTTAGGCCAAATTTGGGTGTCTACATTTAGGATTGCCAAATCTGTACTCAGATCTGGAGATCTACTAAACAACTCTTCTGGTTCTAGAAAAATTTTCCTTGTGGGACAATCCTTTCTTATCAAAACTTGCTACAACAGGACTTGGATCTTGCAGGACTGTGTATATTTTAGAGTGTTGTCATCATCCATATCACTCCACCTTTTGACATATTTTGACCACACATTTCTTATAATAATCAAGTAGCATATAAAATAAAACCAACATGTTTTTGGTGCCGCTGCCGGGAATCATTTGATCTAATTAGTTGATCTAAGTTTTAAATTTTGTAACAATAAATTATTTGTAGCAGTGCCTATTTTTGAATAAAACTACTACTGATTTTTATTGCTTTTTGTGCAGTTCTGGAATAGCAGAAAAAGGGAGAAGCTAGAGCTGCAGCTGGAGCCTTACTAGCCTTAGTTTGCATTTCTTTCCTCACCCTACTTTAGTTCTATTTCTATTGAAATGTACTTTCAGTAGTATAGTTAGCTACAATTTCTTTTCTTGTTGTTTTTATTCTTTAAGTGTGCTGTAAGAGTTTTTATTATTTGTTGTTTATGTGTGTGCATACTGGGTAGGAGGTCCCTTAACCCTGACTTTGAACCTCCAAATCCTGAGATAGAGAAGGCCCTTAGACCCAAGCTAACCACAGAAACCTCTACTGATAATACTGAGTCAGCCGAGAAGGGTGAACAATAAAGAACCTTGAAGAAATTCAAAGCACTAGGGGTATATACATCCCCTTTCTATATTCAATTCCCTGTTGTTCAAGGAAATAATGAGATCAAATCATCCATCATCCAAATGCTGCCTTCATTTTATGGGCTAAGTAAAGAGGACCCATATAAGCATATCGATGAGTTCCTTGCCTTATGCACCACATTCAATATTGCTAGCTTGGGAGAAGAAGCCACCAAACTGAGGTTCTTTCCTTTTTCACTATAGGACAGAGCCAGAACTTGGCTCTCCATGTTCCCAGCCAACAGCATACAATCATGGAATGATCTCCAATGCCAATTTTTGGCTAAATTTTTCCCTATGTCTAAAACCAGTCAATTGAGGAAGAGCATAATTTCCTTTGCTCAGTCCCCAACTGAGGATTTCAATCAAGCATGGGAGAGGTTTAAAGTGCTATTAAAGCAATGTCCCTACCACCAAATTCCTGAGTGGTAGCTTGTCCAGAGCTCCTACTAAGAAATTGATTCCAAGAGCAGGGATATGGTGGATGCCTCATGTGGAGACTTACCTCCACAAGACAGCTGATGAGGCCTAGGAACATTTTGATGTTTTTAGTGAGAATTCCATACAGCAAGAGTCTCTATCCCGAAATGACATTGAGATTCTTGCTAAAATAGGGAAAGAAGTCACTTCAAGAGGAAGGATGTATGAAGTTAGCGTGCCCAATGATTTGGAGAGGAAGGTGGATAGCCTGAGCCTGAAATTTAACAAATTGATGAATGTGATGCAGCCTAGATTGATTGCACAAGTGGAAGAGGCATGTATGATATACCAGTCTCCCACACATTCACTTGAGGAATGTCCATCAGCCAGCCAATACCTGAATTGGTCATGGAACATGCCCTAGCTGCCCAATCATTTGAACAACAACCTATTAGGTATCAATGGAGAAACTACCCTAATTTGAGGTAGAGACAAGACACATATCAGCAACCCCAGCAGCAGCAGTTGACATTACCATATAGACCACAACAACAATATAACCAGGGCTATGCTCCTAGACAATACTTCCAGTAGTCAGCCCCACATCAGAACCAATTAGCTTTGCCCCCACCACAACCTTGAGCCCCATATTTTGAGGAACAAGTTTTGTCCTTATTGCAAAACCTTGGTTTCTTATCTCAAACTGTGAACTCTCACAGTCAAAACATAAAGAAAATTAAAGACCAGCTTGGTCAAATATCTAATGCTTTGGCCAAGAGAGAGGAGCGCAGGCTACCTAGCCAGACCATTAACAATCCAAAGGGTCAATATATGATTGGTGAGGGCTCCTCAACTCATGAGGAGGCTAAGGCAATCACTATCCTTAGAAGTGGCAAAATAGTTGATAACCAGGTGGGCAGGGAGGAAAAGGAAATAAATGAGAGTGTAGAAGAGACAAATTTGAGTAAAAAGGGGAGAAATGACTCACCCCCTGCTGGGGACCAGTAAGAACAAAATAAGGGAGTTGTAGTTGAGCCCCAACAAAAAGAAAAAAAATGAGCAAAAAAAATTAAAAAATTTCTAATGATGTGGCTAGGCATGCAGCTGAGGTACCAATAGTACCACAGCTGCCATTTCCTCACGCACTTAAAGGTCCTTCCCCTTTTGATAAGGAGAATGACAACTTGAAGGAAATGATAGAGAGTTTCAAGTAAATTAATATCAATTTATCTCTGCTTGATGTCATAAAACAGGTCCCAGCCTATGCCAAGTTTCTCAATGACCTGTGTACACAAAAGAGAAAAGCAAGGGTCCATCTATCCAAGAAGGTCTTTACAGCTAAAAATGTGTAATCTATGTTGTCTATTGCCACACCAGCAAAATTCCAAGACCTAGGGATACCTACTATCCGTTGTGTTATTGGAGACCACACCATAGGTAAGACACTTTTGGTCTTAGGGGATATTGTAAACCTGCTACCATATTCAGTATATGAGTAGCTAGGTTTGGGGGAGCTGAAACCAACTCCTATTGTGCTCCAGCTGGCTGATAGGTCTGAGAGGAGGCATATGGGTGTGGTTAAAGATGTGCTACTGGGGGTGGACAAGTTCTTTTACCCAGCTAACTTTTTGGTCTTGGATATGGAACCTTCAAAGAGTAGCACCCCAATTCTTATGATCATGGGCAGACCATATTTGGCCATAGCCAATACCTGCATTCAATGCAGGTTTGAGGTGATGGAGGTTATATTTAGGAACATGAAAACAAAATTAAATCTATATAATGCTACAAAGCAACCTTAGCTGGACGATGAGGACTACTTTGCAGTGGATGTACTGGAGGACCTAGTTGAGGAGAATTTATCCAATTTGCTAGATTGGGATAAAGTTTTTAAGGATTTTTAAAGTGTATGGACTGGAGTTCAGGAGGAGGCCCAAAATTACAGTAATGAAGACAGCAACACAATACAGTCTTCAATGGGCCTAGTGCAGCATTCCATCTGGAAACCCATATTGCTGCCCCTACCTCAAACCTCCAAGGCACCTTTGTTATCTTCTATTGAGAGTCCACTTGATCTGGAGCTTAAATAGTTGCCAGACACATTAAAATATACCTTTTTGGGGTAGGACAACAAACTTTCTGTGATCATCTCTTCCTCTCTTACTAGTGAGTAGGAAGAGGAATTATTGTGGGTACTCAAGAGACACAAGAAAGCAATAGGCTGGACAATAGCAGATTTTGGGGGGATTAATCCATTAATTTATATGCATAGGATACATCTAGAAGAGGGTTCCAAACCCTCAAGGGAAATGCAGAGAAAACAGAATCCTTATATGCAAGAGGTAGTCTTAAAGGAGGTGGTGAAACTGTTAGATTCTGATGTGACGTGGGCTCACAGCGTGGCCATCCGAGCCAGCCGCAGTGCCACTTGTGCCACTAGTGTGTCAGGCATTGGTGGATTGAAGTTGGGGCATCGCTGGCGTGTCACCAAGCCATGAGGGCTTTGCCATTGGCACTCCAAGAGCTTCGGTCATGGGCCAGGAGGGCACGCGACATGGTGGCAGTTTGGTCGTGATGCAGTGCCAGCAGGGCACGTGATGCGGTCGGGACATGAACCAAGATGGGTTAGCAGTGCCAGGCGTTGTGGTATATCAAACCAAGGGGTTCGAGGTCCTCCTGCCATTTAGGCGATGTTGATGTTTAAACCATATATACCCCACTTCAGATTCAGAATGGGTATCACCTATCCAGGTGATCCCCAAAAAGTTTGGTATAACAGTTATCATATCTGATTCTAGGGAGTTGATACCAACCAGGGAGACCACTGGTTGGAGAGTTTGCATTGATTATAGGAAGCTCAATTCTAAAATCAGAAAAGACCAATTCCCATTGCCCTTCATAGACCAGATTTTGAATAAATTGGCTGGGAAAGCATACTACTGCTTTCTTGATAGATACTCAGGTTATAATCAGATACCTGTGTATCCTTAGGACCAAGAAAAAACTATATTTACCTATCCATTTGGCACTTTTTCTTATAGAAGAATGCCATTTGGACTGTGCAATGCCCCAGCCACATTCCAAAGGTACATGTATGCTATTTTCTCAGACATGATTGACAAGTTTTTGAAAACTTTTATGGATAATTTTTCTGTGTTTGGGTATAGTTTTAGTCAGTATTTGCATCACCTCAGCCTGGTTCTTCAAACAGGTGAGGAGATCAACCTGGTCTTGAGCTAGAAAAAGAGCCATTTCATGGTAACACAAGGCATTGTATTGGGCCATGTGGTGTCCCATAGAGGCATTGAGGTTGATAGAGCCAAAGTTGACTTAATCTCACACTTGGCCCCATAAAAAATTGTCAAACAGATCAGGTCTTTCTTGGGTCATGCAGGATTCTATAGGAGGTTCATCAAGGACTTCAGCAAAATTGCTAATCCTTTGTGCCACTTGCTCCGTCAAAATTTGCAATTTAATTTTACTGCTAGGTGTCTTGAAGCATTTGAGGTCTTAAAAAAATGCTTAACCTCTGCCCCTGTGATCTAAACCCCAGACTACTCTCTCCCATTTGAACTGATGTGTGATGCATCAGACCAGACTGTTGGTGTTATCCTAAGACAGAGAAAGGATAAGCTGCCATGTGTGGTATATTATGCTAGCAAGACATTGGTAGAAGCTCAACTTATTTACACCACAATTGAGAAAGAGTTGCTGGCAGTTGTCTTTGTTGTAGACAAATTTAGACCTTATCTACTTGGGTCTAAAATTGTTGTATTTACAGACCACTCTGCCCTCAAGTACCTTTTAGCCAAAAAAGATGCCAAACCTAAGTTGATTAGATGGATCCTCCTGTTGCAAAAGTTTGATCTTGAAATCAAAGACAAAAAAGGGAGTAGAAAATGTTGTGGCTGATCACGCGTCTAGGATATTATTGGATGAATATGCTGCTACACCTGTTAGAGAGTCTTTCCCTGATGAGCAACTATTTGCCATTCAAGCTGTTGTCCCATGGTTTGCCAACTTAGTCAATTATCTTACTGCTGGCATGATCCCTTCCCATTGGTCGAAGATGGACAAAAACTTGTTCTTCTCATAAGTCAAATACTCTTTCTGGGAAAATCCTTGCCTATAGAAATATTGTGCAGACCAGATCATCAGAAAGTGTGTCCCTGATTGTGATTTCCCCATTATTCATAGCATGTGCCATGAAAACGCCTATGGGGGTCACTTCAGTGGGAAAAAGATAACAGCTAAGGTGTTGTAGTATGGATTTTATTGGCCTTTCTTGTTCAAGGATGCCCATAAACACTGCCTGGCTTGTGTCAGATGTCAAAGGATGGGTGGCATTTCCAAAAGAAATTCAATGCCATTGCAGCCCATCCTTGTTGTGGAGCTATTTGACATTTGGAGAATAGACTTTATGGGACCCTTTCCTCCTTCCAATGGTTATAATTTCATCCTTGTGGTTGTGGATTATGTTTCTAAATGGGTGGAAGCAGCTGCCACAAGGACCAATGACCACAAAGATGTCCTGAAATATATAAAGGAAAATATTTTCACCAGATTTGGCACCCCTAGAGCAATCATCAGTGATGGGGGCAGCCACTTCTGTAATAGAAACTTTGAGAGCTTGCTCAAAAAGTATGTTGTTACCCATAAAATTGCTATTCGATATCACCCACAGACCAGTGGGCAAGTGGAGATTTTCAACAGGGAAATCAAGAACATCCTGGAGAAGACAGTGAGGACTGACAGGAAGGATTAGACTGTGAAACTTACTGATGCATTGTGGGCCTATAGGATTGGCTATAAAATTGGAATGTCCCCATTTCGAATAGTCTATGGGAAAGCTTGTCATCTGCCAGTAGAGTTAGAGCATAAGGCCTTTTGGGCCATTAAGAGTTTAAACATGGATTTAACATCTGCTAGAGTACATAGGAAGCTACAATTGTCTAAGCTGGAGGAGTTGAGATTAGATGCTTTTGCCAACTCAAGGATCTATAAGGAGAAAACTATGGCATTCTTTGACAAGAGCTTTTTGAGAAGAGACTTTGAGGATGGGGCTAAGGTATGGCTGTTGATAAGTAGTGAAAAATACCATTTTTCACCCCTAAACATGAGCCTTGAAAGGCCCTTGAGAGGACTAAATAAGTGCTTTAGTGTTCATATTGCAGCTAACCAAAAAGACAGGTCCAAATCCGAAAACCATCCTAAAATGATCAAAAAGCTGACAACGCATGTCAAGCTCAAAGAGGGAGTGAAGAAATAGCCTCAGCAATGGCTAAAAAGGTCCTAAAAGAGCAAGAAAAGACCTAAAGAAGAAGAAGGATCCATTCGCAAAGAAGAATGGAAGCTAAAAGTTCAATTCGCAAAGAACATCTACTATTCGCAAAGAACTTTGAACTTTGCGAAAAGAAGAAAACACTCCTCGAATAGAAGATTTACCTCTGCGAAAAGAAGAGAAGTGCTTTGCGTAAAGAACTTCGCTCATGAAAAGAACTTCGCTGCGAAAAGAACTTCGCATTGCGAAAAGAACTTCGGAGCCAACCTACTTTGAAAAGACCCTTAACCTCTGCGAAATGGCATCTTTGAGGATTCTGACCACTTTGAAGGGCATTTCAAGAACTCATGCGCCTAATGTAATTAAAAGCCCAGAGACATTCCGGAAGATTCCAAGCACAAACCAAAGGCATATTCCACGGAAAACCCAAAGATGAAATCACTTGGCGAACTTCTAGAAGCTCAAACAAACTTTTGAATTTCCATAAATTGATGCTTCTAACGTGATTGGTGAACCAGATCGAGCATTTTCATTGGCGAACAGATCCGGATCCCGTGCTCAATGACCATTGGGCAATCTGATCCGAGCACTTCGATTGGTCAATTCAGCCTTGTGCGATAGAGGAAAGCTATAAATTGAGAAGACATTTGCCCAATTGAGGCATCCAGATTTTGAGTTTTCATCTCTGCTTCTCCTTCCTACGATAGTCTATCTGCACTTTGTAATTTCTTCCTCTGTTTTGCTTTTGAGAGTTGCTGAGAGTGCTTTTGTAACTCTAAAGAGATCGGATTCAAGACTGCTAGTCTGAGGGCTTTCTAAAGCCGTGCTCTGTAATTGGAAGGGCTTTCTAAAGCCGTGCTCTGTAATTGTAAGATTGAATTTAAAAGGTTGTCAGTAACTGTGTTTCTCCATTGGATTCATGTCAAGGGTTCTTATTGATCACCTTAGTGCATTAGACTCCTTTAGATTCACTACTTTGCATGCAATTTCCTTGATTCATTACCCCTGCATTTAATTAGCGTTGGTAACCTAGTTCGACAAAGACTTGCAAAGTGATGTTCATGTTCAATTGGGGATAGGTCAACAACTATTGGATGATCCGTGACCATTTAAGTGATGATCATAACCATAAGTCAAACCCCTTCCTTAATTCAGATTTATTTCTCTTACATCTGTCCGGTAGCCGATGAAGATTGAATCAACTTTAGTTTAACGCATTGATTCTCCATTAAAATTCAAAGGCGAAATCACGAAAGTTATTATTTCTCCATTTGATTTATTTTAATCACTTCCCAACTTGAATCTGGATCATTAGTTAGTTCTTTTCTTTATTTGCTTTTAGTTAAACGTGACAAAACCCAACACTCTCTTTTATCGCTTTCTAGATAATTATAGAGCCGATCCGTAGCACGATCCGGAGGTCTATCTCATATTTCGGACTAATTCTCGTGGACGATCTTTAATATACTCACTTTTAAAACTTACTACAATTGGCCGATCTTGCAGGCTATTGTTAGCCCTCAATGTCGATATCTCTTTCATAATTTAAAATTATGTAACTTATTATTCACTAATTGCTCTCAAAATACACAAAAAAGGCACATGTGGAGTAACAACAAGTTTTGGCCACGGAATTTGTTCTAAAATAGATAGACCTATGTTTATTTTCATTTATTTATCGTCATTTATTAATTTCATTTCAGGTACCATACATGTATGAAGGAAAGGAAAGCACGTAATTCAACAGTTTTGTCAGACCAAATTCCTCTCTCGAGTTGTATGTTTGGCAGAGAACCTCAATCCCGAGATTCTCCGTTAAATTCGTGGTTGAAAGACTCCTAAGAAACCGACATACATCATGCATATCTGAAATGGGCTAAGACCAGAGATTGTTAAGAGACTACTTTGCCTCGGTGCTTATAATTCCCCATTTTGCATTCAATTTCCCACAAAGGAGGGAAATTATGAAATTAAGTCCTCCACCATCCAAATGTTGCCTTCATTCCATGGATTGAGTAAGGAAGACCCTTACAAACACATTGATGAATTTCGGCTTTGTGCACAACATTTAACATATGGACTTGGTCGAGAGGCAACCAAGCTTAGGCTCTTTCCTTTTTCATTAAAGGACAAAGCTAGAGCATGGTTATCTATGTTAGCACCAAACAAAGATCACATCATGGAATGATTTGCAATGTCAATTTTGTCAAAATATTTCCCAATGACTAAAACCAGCCAATCGAGACAAAGCATCATCTCTTTCTCCCAAAACTCAATCAAACTTTCCATGAAGCATGGGAAAGGTTTAAAGAATCATAAGGCAATGCCCTCACCATCAAATTCCTAAATGGCATGGTTCAAAGCTTCTATCAAGGAACCGATCAAGGGCAAGAACATGGTGGATGCCTCTTGTGGAGGTCTTACTTGCAAAAGCAGTTGAAGAGGTTTGGGACCTCTTTGAGGTGATTGGAGAAAATTCAACCCCAGAATCTACTGTCAAGGGACACCGAGAATCCAGCTAGGATGAATAATCCCCAATTCACAAGAGGGAAAGTTTATGAAGTCGATGAGTGGAAAGGAAAGTGGATAATTTAACCACAAAATTTGATAGTGATGGACTCATTTAAAGCTCCAAATGGGTCAAGAGTAGAGGAGGCATGTCCGATATGCCGCCCCTACTCATTCAATTGATCAATGTCCTTCGCATCACAATTTCCAGAACTCATGATGGAACAAGCTCATGCATTAGTCTTATGGATGATGCAATCGAATGACTACCCATGGAGATCTCATCCTAATCTCAACAAAGAAAGAAAATTTCAAAAATCAATTACCTTTCAAACCCGTCACCATATCACAGAATTTTTATAATAAATCAAATTTTCAATGACCTAACCAACAACAAGCCATGCGATGCCTATGACCCTGCCCTCCTAGATCCCCGACCTTTGAAGAGCGGTCTTGAGTTCACTTCAAAATCTTGAACTCTCGCATCGTGAACCTTCACATGAGCATTAAAAATTTGAAGAAACCCTAGGCCAACTCTCAAATTCATTAGCTAAGAGAGAGGAGGCGACTACCCACCAGCCTTTGAACAATCCTAAGGGATATTCATGGTTGGAGAATCCTCAAATGGCCATGAGGAAATCAAAGCGTGACTACTTTGAGAAGTGGAAGAATAATAAACAACACAAGGTGGGTAGTGAAGAGGAAAGATGAAGAACAAGTGCAGAACAACAAAGATGATAAAAGCAATGAGGTTGTTGATTTACCTCGAAACAAAAAAAAAATGAAAAGAAAAATAAAAAATTGTTGAAAAGATGAGGAGGAGAGATTTGTTCCTCACCTCCCATTTCCTCATGCAATGAAGTCAGTTTCTCCCTTTGCCAAAGCAAACACAAAAATTGAGGAAATGATGGAGACATTCAAGCAAGTTAACATTAATCTACCTCTTGATGCAATCAAACAGGTCCCTGCTTATGCAAAATTTCTCAAAGAGGTGTGCACCCACAAAAGGCAATCTAGGATACATCTATCCAAGAAGGCCTTTGCTGTGGAGAGAATCAACCAAGTGCTATCCATTGCAACACCCCCTAAAATGCAAGATCCTGGAATCCCCACAATCCCCTGCATCATTGGGGAGCATTCCATCGAAAAGCTCGCTAGATCTGAGCTAGTGTCAACCTGCTTCCTTATTCTGTATATGAGAAGCTAGGTTTGGGAGAATTGAAACCCACTCAAGTGGTGTTGCAACTAGCTGACAGATCTGAGAGAAAACCTGTGGGATTGATTGAAGATGTGCTAGTAGGAGTAGATAAATTCTTCTATCTGCTGATTTTACGGTGTTGGACATGGAACCGACTAAAAGCAAGACTTCCATCCACATCATTTTAGGGAGACCATTCTCTGCCACAAATGCTTGTATTCAATGTCGATGCAGTATCATGGAAGTTTCTTTTGGTAATATGAAAGTCAAATTGAATGTTTATAATGTTAACCAACCTCAATTTGTCTTTGAAGAGTGTTTTCATGTTGACATCATGGATGAACTTGTGGAGGAGTCTTTGCAAAAATTTCTGCAGGGTGAAGACTCCACCACAGAAGAAAAAAATGATTGGGGATCCATTGGAAAAGAAGGAAAAGGGAGATCAAATTCAAAGGGAGTCAACTTTGTGCAAGGCACTCACAAACAATCATCAAGTTCCCCTTCTTGGAAACCTGCTACTCTCCCTCTTCCACAAGTTACCAAGGTACCTTTGCTACCTTCTTTTCTCAGCCCACCAGAATTAGAACTCAAACAGCTACCCAAAAATCTGAAATATATATTTTTGGGAGATCATCAAACATTGCCTGTTATTATTTCTTCCTCCCTCACAAAGGAGCAAGAAGAGGAGCTGTTAGTAGTTCTAAAACAACACAAGAAAGCAATTGGCTGGACCATTGCTGATTTGGGAGGAATAAACCCAGCTGTTTGCATGCATAAGATCCACCTTGAAGAGGATGCAAAGCCTTCTAGAGAAATGCAAAGAAGGAATCCTCACATGCAAGAGGTGGTTATGAAGGAAGTTGTAAAATTTGTTAGATCTTTGGGGTCATTTACCCCATTTCAGATTCTGCTTGGGTAGCACCCACATGTGGTGCCTAAGAAATCTGGCATCATGTTAGTTTGAATCTGGTGAACTTATGTCCACCGGACAAACAACAGGATGGAGGGTGTGCATAGACTACTGAAAATTGAATACCATGACAAGAAAAGACCATTTCCTCCCTTCATTGACCAAATCCTTGATAAGCTAGCAGGCAAAGCTTACTACGCTTCCTTGATGGGTACTCGGTTAACAGGATCCTGTGTACCACAGGACCAAGAAAAGACCACCTTCACCGCCCTTTGGCACTTTTGCCTATAGGAGGATGCCCTTTGGTCTTTGCAATGCCCTGCTACTTTTCAAAGATGCATGTATGCCATCTTTTCGACATGATTGATCAATTCATGGAGATCTTCATGGATGACTTTTCAATTTATGGAGACTTTTCCCAATGCTTACACCACCTCAAGTTGGTGTTGCAAAGATGTGAAGAAACCAATTTGGTTCTAAGTCGAAAGAGTCATTTTATGGTCACCCAAGGCATTGTCCTAGGACATGTGGTCTCCCATAAAGGCATAGAGGTGGACCAAGCAAAATTGATCTAATTGCACATTTGCCTCCTCCCGTAATCAAGTTAAGCAAATCAAGTTTTTTAGGGCATGCAGATTTTATAGGAGGTTCATCAAAGATTTCGAAATTTCCAAGCCACTTCATTTATCGTGTCAAGATGTACCTTTTGTATTTACCGATGAATGCATGACGGCCTTTGAGGTCCTTAAGAAATGTCGATTTCAAAGACCCATCTTGCGCCCCCGACTATTCGGTACCCTTTGAGTGATGTGTGATGCATCAGACTATGCCCTAGGAGCTGTCCTAGGGCAGAGAGAAAGGATAAGCTTCCCCATGTCATAGCTTATGCCAGATCCATGATAGATGCCCAGCTCAACTACACAACAACTAAGAAAGAGCTGCGGCCATTGTGTTTGCATTGGAAAAATTCGGTCTTATGTTTTAGGTTCACAAATTGTGGTGTTTATCGACCACTCGCCTAAAGTACCTTACATCTAAGAAGGATACCAAGCCCAGATTAATCGGATGGATCCTCCTATTACGGTGAGTTTGATCTACAGATTAAGTATAAGAAAGGAGTGGAGAATGTGGTGGCTGTTCACTTATCCAGAATTCTCAAAACTGAGGATGATAGCTTTCCCATTAATGAACCATTTCCTGATGAGAATCTGTTTGCCATCAATACCCACTTGGTTTGCAAACATAGTCAACTTCTTGCTCTTGGATGATTCCTCAACATTGGAATCGAATGGATAAAGATCTTTTCTTCTCACAAGTTAAAAATTTCATTTGGGAAGACCCTTATCTATTCAAGAATTGTGCAGACCAAGTGATCAGAAAGTGTGTCCCGGACCATGAATTCCCTGGCATATTGTCAATGTGTCATGAACAGGCCTGTGGAGGCCATTTCAGTGGCAATAAAACAGCTGCAAAAATTCTGCAGGTGTGGTTTCTATTGGCCCACAATCTTTACAGAATCTTGCCAGAATCTTGCCAAAAGCTGGGCAAGATTTCCAAAAGAAACTCAATGCCCTGCCAATCACAGTAGTTGAAATTTGTTTGATGTATGGGGAATAGATTTCATGGGCCCCTTTCCTCCTTCTAATGGAAATAACTTCATTTTAGTAGCAGTGGACTATGTCTCCAAGTGGATTGAAGCCATAGCTACTAAATCAAATGATCACAAAGTGGTTTTGAAATTTCTCAAGGACCACATTTTTTCCAGGTTGGTTTTCCCAGAGCCATCATCGATGGGGAGCCACTTTTTGCAGCTTTGAAGCTCTATTGAAAAAGTACTCATCACTCATAGAGTAGCCACTCCCTATCATCCACAAACCTGGACAAGTGGAGATTTCAATAGAGAAATCAAACACATTTTGGAAAAAAGAAAGAAGGACATGAAAGGATTGGTCATTTGTGAATGATGCTTTGTGGGCATCTGAATCGCCTACAAAACTCCAATTGGAATGTCCCTTTAGACCTGGTCTATGGCAAAGCATGTCATTTGCCAAAGAGAGTTAGAATACAAAGCTTTACGGGCTATTAAAACATTTAATATGGATCCAACTTCTTGGTAATCACGGAAACTTCAACTCCTTTGAATTGGAAGAGCTGGATGGATGCTTATACAAGCTCCAGTTGTATAAGGAGAAAGTCAAATCATTTCATGATAGGAGTTTAATGAGAAAAGAGTTCATACCGGTTCTAAGGTATGGTTATTCAACTCTAAACTTAAATTCTTTAAGGGCAAATTGAGATCCGTATGGGAAGGGCCATACATCATCAAGGCCTCCCTCAGCTGTGGAAATTTCAGACCCCAAAGATGGAAGAGTCATTAAGGTAAATGGTCAAAGGCTCAAGCCATGCATTGACAACATTCAGAGCCTCGCCCATCATCATCACGAATCTCCAAAAATCGATGGTAGAAAATTGTATATTATGTTTGTACAACATAGTTTTACTAAATTTCTCATTTACATTTCTTTTCCTTTTCGCATAGTTTAATTACACTTAAAGTTCAAATCGCAAAGCAAAAATTACTTTTGAAAGTCCAAAGTTCTATTCGAATAGATTACGAGCTGCAATGAACTGCTCGAAAACAAAGATGTTCTTTTCGAATAGTTGATTATGATAACATTTCCTTTTCGAATAGACGGTTCTGAAGCTAAGTCCTTTGCGAAATAATCTTTCTGAAGCTATCTACTTGTCGAAAGGCACTTTTGCCATTCGAAGTAATAAGAAGGGCTCTTTTGGAACTTTTCGAAAACTTAAAGGTGCTTTGCGATTTTAGCTTCAAGTATATTTAGTTGTTTTGAAGTTAGCGTTGTATTTGCAAATACTCTCTGAAGAGTGACGCTCCACTAAAACCCTAGCTCACTCTCTTCTCACACGAGCTCCTCAAGGATATCAGCTGTTTTGTTCCTAATTGTTTGAGCGTTTCCATTTTTCAGAGATCAAAGTCAGACGGTCAGTTGGGCGATCTGTACAAGCAAAGCGACTCAGTTCAAGAACAAACCCTAGATCGCGATATTGTTTCTATCCATTCTCGCTCAAAATTTTTTTTTGTTCTAGATCTGTGGTAGCCAGTATTTGGGCTTTTGTTTTCCTCCATTTTAAGTATGGGAAAGACTGAAAAATCCTTAGATGCCATGTTCCCCAAATCATCAGTCAAGAAGGCAACCAAATCAACCCCAAAAGCCAAAGGCAAAGCAAAAACGTCTGCAAAGAGAAAGCTTTCAATGGACAAGGCAGATAGGGTTGAAAAAGGAAAGAAAATACGCCATAAGCTGCCTCAAGCCCTGAGTCTGAGCTGCCCCCATTACCCATTCACTTAGTTTTGCCTAACCCCTTCATTGATGCCCAGAAGCTCATACCTGAGTTATTGGTGGATGAAACTTTTTTCTCCTCCAAACCTGATTGCCTACCATCCCTAAGCTACCTCAGGGAAGCTTCTCTCAGCACTATCCTCACCCCATTACCAGAAACAACTTATCCAAGGATGATAAAACTGTGGTATCAAAACCTCACAAAGGTCACTAAAGATGTTGCAGACGTGCCAACCTTAGTCATTTTCATAGATAACTATGACCTAACTGCGGATAATGAGGACATAGGGCATGCCTGGGGATACCTTTTCAATTCAACCCGATGGACCTTTGGTCGCTCCTCAAGGCGACCTCTTTCAAACATGGCTGCCCATTTGACACAAGGCATGGTGAGTTAATCAATAATGAGAAGAGATCCGCCCGCAATATCGCTAATGGATTCCATACTCAGAGGAGCTTTATGTAATGGGCATACCCAAGAGAGCGAACTCCTATCCTCAAGCCCTCTTTCACTTTTCTAACGGGAAATTTTTCAATGCCCCCATGCTCATCCTGGAAGCAATGGCTGATGTGGGTGCCATGATAAAGTAGGAACAGAAAATTGGTGGCCTCCCCTTTGGAAGACTAATTACCGCCCTCCTAAGAGCCAAGTTTGACATTGATAGGGAAGAGCCCTTTGAGGTACTCACTCACAACTTTGGCAAGAAAGCACGGACCACAAGTCGGGCCATGTTAAGAAGAATGAGGGAAGTAGGAGAACCAGCACCTTCGCCCCTATTCTGCCCTATTGCTGAACCCATAGCGAGCGAGCTAGTTCTTCTGCTGAGCATGACAGAGAACCAAGCCCTGGAAGTGTGGGTGGGCGTGCTGCAGAGGTGGAAGTTGCTGTGGAGCCTCAACCAGCCCCTGAGCCTCAGCCAGGCCCTACCAATTTACAAGCCCAACTCCTGTGGTGGCCAGGCTCTTGGTGCACCTCCTCTGACCACAGATGGCTGGTTCCCTATTCCTCCACACCTCCCCATCCCGGTGGTTCATCATCCACACCTTCCATCATTCCTATTTTGGACACCCCTACCACACCAACCACCCTACTATCCCAACACCACCCATCTCCCCAACAATAACCAGGTCCTAGAGGAATTAGCCACCCCAATCCTTGCTCCATCCCTTCCACCCCTCCGCCCAAAGCTCCTCACATTCCCACACCCCTTGACATACACACGAGGTATCCCAGGACCTCTGAACCCCACCCTTTCCCCACAGAGGCTTATGCACCCCTATTTGACACCATGGAGCTAGATCCTACACCTATCCCTGCTCCTCCCCCTTTCACACCCATTACCACCCACCCCCATTACCCCTGCTCTCCATTTTGCCTCACAGGCTACCCAAACAGACCCCCCTTCACCACCCCCCCTGTTTTCTAATTTAGCCATTCAATGACCCTCTCTTAACCCCCCTCCCCAATTTGGACCCCTTTAGTCCCCTACCACTCCATCCCCTCCCTAGATATGCCACCCTCTCCCAGCCATGATAGAAAATCCCTACATCCGTAGGGATGTGCGAAGGGGTGGCTGATTTGGAGGCCTACATCCAACCCCTTATGAGGCCAAAATCAAAAATTGGAGCATTTCATGCAATTTGAGAGAGAGAAGATGAGGATCCGTGGGACGAACATTCCAATTGGTCAAAGCGAAAAGACAAGGTGGCTATGCTCCAAGCTCGGTTAGCTCAAGAACAAGAAAACCACCGGCTGACCAAACACCTTGGCCTCACGGAAAGATCAAGTCAAGAGTACACTAAACTCGAACTCCATTCACGAGAAACCAAAATCCGATTCTCGATTCCAACACTGATTCTAGTTCGGATTCTGACAGTGACTCTAGTTCAGAGCCCATAGAACCCATCTATGATACTGACTTTGATCCTAGTTATTAAAAGTCTGCATCTACTGTGTCTCAAATACAATGTATAAATCTTTTGTTTTTTGTATCATTGATTGCAATTGCATCATTTGTTTTCTTTCTTATTCCATTTTCTCGTTAATTGTTCTGCTTTTCGTTATTTTGCAATTTTTTCTTATAGCCGTGCTCTACTGTAAACACACAAAAATAAACCCTCACCCTTACTCCCTTTCCCCTCTTTTCTTTTTTCTGTAAAATTTCTGGTTCATACAATTTGCTTTCTGCAATTCTCCATGCTATTATTTTTTCTGCTGTTTTCCCCTAATAACCGTGACTATGCCACCTTTGAACCAGTGAGGACACTGTTCCCCATAGGTTTGGGGGTGCATGTGTCCCGCCAAGGAATAGTTAACCTAAGGACAACAGAATCACCTAAGTAATCGAAATGAATTATTTTACTTAAGAATCATGACAATTAGGAAATTTAAAATTTCTTTGCAAAATTTAGACATCATAAACCTTTCAATATTCTACATTTCCATGATGCTAGCACCATGAAAACCTCATCGTATCAAAGATTTAGCAAGTCAAAGGAAGAGAAAAGGTAAAGATATACTTAAAAGCTCAAGGAAAAACCATAACCGGTGAGAATTGAGCCCATATATTTTCCATCTCGTTGAAGAGTGACTGAGGCAATTTTTTCGATTCAAAGGATTGGTGAGGCATTAGATCCACTAGAAGTTAGGAAACTCCAAATTAAAACAAGTAAACAAATGACACTCATGAAGCGAGGAAAGATCAAGGCCTTCTTTGGACAGAACCTAGAACCAACCAAGAAAAATCTGCCTGTTTGTACCCCATTTGAGTAAATCCTACAATTCTTCATCAAAATACCCAAAAGTACTTGAACCTATGGAACCAATTCAGCCTTCCCTCACTCGAGAATTAGGAGGTAAAGGAGAAAGAAGCGAAGATGGACCATTTCTAGGGCAACATCAAGAAAATGAAGAGAAAATACCTCAAAAAGCAGGGCAATATGGTGACGAGAAAGAAAAGACAAACAATGTGAAAAAGTTAGCAGAAGGCAAAAAAGGGACCTTATGTTGAAAATGCAAGATCAAAGAAAGAACTGATCACCGTGAATGTGAGAATCTCGAAAAGAAGAAGAAAGAAGCTAAACTCAAAAGGTGGAGTCATGAACCATCTCTGCACTTCACGAGTTCTCAAATTCAAACCTCTTCAAATTGCCTTTCCTTGAAACTTCACTCCATAAGCCATACAAACAAACCTAGATTAAAAGCCCTTGTGATCCAAAGTTGAGTGAGCTATCATGTGGAGATGAGAAGTGACCCAATCTATGGTGAGGAGATGTCAATGATGCCATTGCCTAAGAATCATGCCTATGCTCATGCTTACAGATCCATTTGGGAGATGTAAGCGCTCTTGAGCCCGAGTGAAAATGAACCCCTCAACAAAAACACATGAGAGTATACCCTAGTGAGTGTTTGGGTTGGAACTTGAGCACCTTAAGTATGACTTATAACCTAATTTTTATCCATAGGATGAGCTATCTGGCACATTTGTATGATTTTCTATATTTGTTCACAGATTGGAAATATTGAAACATTCATGAGGTTTATAAATGTTTAAATTCTGTGCAAACAATAATCAAATTTTCTGTTCATCATTGATTCAAGAGTAACTAACCTGCCTTGATTGCTCATTTGATAATATTGCAATCGATATTAACTGCTTTCATGGAGAAGTTTGTGGGTACCCTCAGTGAAAACCCTGAGGAGACTTCACTCCTCCACTAGGGATCACCTAGGGGTTTAAAAGGCTTGTTGCATATGCTAAATGCACCTCTGCTTCCTACAAAAGTGGCTCTTTACTTTGTTTTTTATGTTTCTTTGCTCAGGGACTAGCAAAGCTTAGGTTTGGGGGTGTGTTAAGTAGTGAAAAATACCATTTTTCACCCCTAAACATGAGCCTTGAAAGACCCTTGAGAGGACTAAATAAGTGCTTTAGTGTTCATATTGCAGCTAACCAAAAAGACAGGTCCAAATCCGAAAATCATCCTAAAATGATCAAAAAGCTGACAACGCATGTCAAGCTCAAAGAGGGAGTGAAGAAATAGCCTCAGCAATGGCTAAAAAGGTCCTAAAAGAGCAAGAAAAGACCTGAAGAAGAAGAAGGATCCATTCAAAGAAGAATGGAAGCTAAAAGTTCAATTCAAGAAGAACATCTACTATTCGCACAGAACTTTGAACTTTGCGAAAAGAAGAAAACACTCCTCGAATAGAAGATTTACCTCTGCGAAAAGAAGAGAAGTGCTTTGCGTAAAGAACTTCTGCTTCGCGAAAAGAACTTCGCTGCGAAAAGAACTTCGCTGCGAAAAGAACTTACGAGCCAACCTACTTTGAAAAGACCCTTAACCTCTGCGAAATGGCATTGGGATTCTGACCACTTTGAAGGGCATTTCGAAACTCGACGCGCCCCAATGTAATTAAAAGCCCAGAGACATTCCGGAAGATTCCAAGCACAAACCAAAGGCATATTCCGCCCCACGTGAAAACCCAAAGATGAAATCACTTGGCGGGAACTTCTAGAAGCTCAAACAAACTTTTGAATTTCCATAACAGAATTGATGCTTCTAACGCTGATTGGTGAACCAGATCGAGCATTTTCATTGGCGAAACAGATCTGGATCCGTGCTCAACGACCATTGGGCAACATGATCCGAGCACTTGATTGGTCGATTCAGCCTTGTGCAGGATAGAGGGAAAGCTGTAAATTGAGAAGACATTTGCCCAATTGAGGCATCCAGATTTTGAGTTTTCATCGCTGTTTCCCTCCTTCCTCGGATAGTCTATCTGTACCTTGTAATTTCTTCCTCTGTTTTTGCTTTTGAGAGTTCTTGAGTGCTTTTGTAACTCTAAAGAGATCGGATTCAAGACTGCTAGTCTGAGGGCTTTCTAAAGCCGTGCTCTGTAATTGGAAGGGCTTTCTAAAGCCGTGCTCTGTAATTGTAAGATTGAATTTAAAAGGTTGCTGTAAACTGTGTTTTCTCCATTGGATTCATGTCAAGGGTTCTTATTGATCACCTTAGTGCATTAGACTCCTTTAGATTCACTACTTTGCATGCAATTCCCTTGATTCATTACCTATTTAATTAGCGTTGGTAACCTAGTTGACAAAGACTTGCAAAGGATGATGTTCATGTTCAATTGGGGATAGGTCAACAACTATTGGATGATCTGTGACCATTTAAGTGATGATCATAACCATAAGTCTAAACCCCTTCCTTAATTCAGATTTATTTCTCTTACATCTGTGCTGGTAGCCAGATGAAGATTGAATCAACTCTGTTTAGTTGCAGATTCTCCATTAAAATTCAAAGGCGAAATCACAGAAAGTTATTATTTCTCCATTTGATTTATTTTAATCACTTCCCCAACTTGAATCTGGATCAGTTAGTTAGTTCTTTTCTTTATTTGCTTTTAGTTAAACGTGACAAAAACCCAACACTCTCTTTTTATCTGCTTTCTAGATAATTATAGAGCCAGATCTGGTAGCACAGATCTGGAGGTCTATCTCATATTTCAGACTAATTCTCTGTGGACGATCTTTAATATACTCACTTTTAAAACTTACTACAATTGGCCCTGATCTTGCAGGCTATTGTTAGCCCTCAATGTGCTGATATCTCTTTCATAATTTAAAATTATGTAACTTATTATTCATTAATTCGTTCTCAAAATACACAAAAAAAAGGCACATGTGGAGCGACAACAGCTGTTCAACTCCAGGTTAAAAATTTTCCCATGAAAGTTAAGAACCAAATGGGATGGTCTTGTTACTGTTATTCATGCATTCCCATCTAGGGCTGTGGATATAATGGACTCCACATCTAGGAGGATCATGAAGGTAAATGGTTAGAGACTCAAATTATGAGTAAAAAATTCCATGGAGTCCTCTGCAACCATGTATCTTCAAGAACCTCCCACTTATGAGTGATGCACGGCCATGTGCACTTTATAAAATAGCTATCTTGTGTGCTTTTTAATTCTGTCATTAGCTGTGTTTTGAGTATTTTTGAGTGTTGTGCATGCTTGAGTGTCTAGAGAGTCTGAATCTAGCTTTATGAGTCTTCTTTTACTGAGGTTTGTGCATATACTGCATGTGTTGGGTGAGCTATGCATATTAGTTTCTATGCATTATGATAAATCTGTTGTGTGCCATTAGTAGCATGTACTTTGGGATAAATTGATGTTACAACTACTAATCTGATGTTGTGATATACTTGAATCATTTGTGTGTCATGAATCATGAAGGGACATGTGCCTAAATTGATGGAGAAAGAGGGCTATGACAGAAATGCATTGAACTTGGCAATGCAAAAGGAACCTGGCAAGCAGCAGTGCCTGAAATTTGAGCCTCGTGATGCTCTCGCGAGGTTCTAATTTTTCTAAAGTGGCCTATCGTGCATATCATTATGAACTACGCGAACAATCACTTTTTGTGCATTGAACTTTGCATGGCTCATTTCTCTCTTGACTTATCTTCATGCGAGCCTCATGAGGTTCTAACTGTGAATCAAAATAGCCACTCACACAGATCAATGTTAACTACACGAGTTGCATTTCTCATCTGTGAGAGCTCATGAGAATCAGCTACATTTGATTTACCTTCGCGAGATCCTCGCGAAGCTCGGGATGCCTTTGCTATAAAGCTCTTGCCAGGCTCTTTTAATTCATCTCCTACCAGAGCTCGCGAAACCACTATAACCAGACCTCTCATCTCTCCTCCCTATACCCGAACTACTCCACTACCCATCTTTTAACCCTTGCCACTGTGCTAAGCAGCTCAAACTCAACATTTTGCACCTGGCAAAGTGTAGATTGTCCCATTGTGAAGCTGTAATTTTGAAACCCTAGATTTTGGGGGTAAGTTCTTAAACTTTTTAAACGACCTCTTCGTTATTGAAATTTTTTGGGTAGTAGTGAAAATTTTGGGGACAAATTTGATATTGGTAGACATCAGTGAGCTGTAGCTACCTAGGGTTTTAAATTTCAAGAGCTATAACTTGGGATTTTATCAAATGGCTGACAAATCCCCATTTCTGAAAAATCTAGATGCTCTGTTGAACCCTCCACAAAAAGACCTTCCCACTACCACTAGGATATCTATGAGGATTACTGAATCCTCTACTATTGAGGCCCCTGATGCCCTGCACCTCGAACTGAGAATCCTAAGAAAAGGGATGGACCAAAGAAGAGGGCTAGGTCTGTTGCCAAGAGCCCTACAAAATCCAAGAAGTAGAAGAAGGATAAAGGAGGTGGTTCCTGAGTTTAATCCATTGACCACTCCTAGTGACTTCATGGCTGCCATCAAATTTGAGCCTGAAACTGCCATTGATAAGGCATTTTTTGAGAAGCAACCCTTGACTGCTCCATCAATAGAGTTCCTACAGAAGGTGTCCTTGGTGCCCTTGCTGACACATCTAAAAGAATTGGTGTACCCTAGGTTAGTTCAGTTGTTCTACCAGAACATCGGGGTAAAGAAATTTGATATGGGACACCCAGTGCTGTTAATTTTTGTGGATGACTTTGAAATGATAGTGGGCACATCCGAGATTGCCCTAGCTTTAGGCATACCAAAGGCCTACAACCTCAGAATGTACCTTGGGGGCACCTCTGACTGCCCTCATTTCTGAGATTGCTGAGAAAATCACAAGAGGGAAGAAGGCTTTTGGAGATTTTATCAGAAGAAGAGACTTGGATTCAACCCTACTGTTTATGGATCAAGTTCTGAGGAAGAATATTTTCTGCTCTGGGCACCAACAAGAGAGAAGGGCGCCCATAGCTGATGTCATCTACTCCTTCTCTCAGGCGCATTACTTCAATGCAGCCCAGTTGGTTTTTAAGGGGATGAGAGATATTTTTGAGAAGGTTTAGAAGAAATAAAAAACTCATGCATTGCTATACTACAGGCTGATCACAGCTTTGCTAAAGAGGGGGAGTTATCAAGTCTAAATAAGAGAACCAACTGAAACTTTGGCCCCTGTGGAATTGGGAAAGAGACTTTGGACAATCAGCATGTCCATGATTGACAAGAAGAAGGAGAGGGAGTCTAAGGAAGCACCTACCATTCAAGAAATGGTTACAGCTGCAGCAGTTACATAAGCAGCTGCCACCTCAGCCCCACGCCCCATTCCATCACCATTCAGCACCACTCCACCTTCCATTACTCCACTTGCAGCCAGCTCATCCATCCCACACCCCATTCCATCAGCAATCACGACTACCAACTCTACTGCTAGCTCAATTCAGCAACCTCCACTACTTATACCTGCCCCCATGCCTACTATGCCATTCACAACACCTCCCACAATCCCCATTCCCACCAGCTACGATCAACCCACATTTCCTTTTAACCTACCCACCCATCCAAAGAAAATACACAAAGAGAGCTTCTAAACCATCCAAAGCACCCACTGAACCTACCCCACAAGTGCCCATACCTATCCCTCTACCAACCCCAATTACCACCTCTGTACCAAGCCCTGTACCCATTCTATTACCGCAACCTATACCAGACATTGAGCCAACTGATATCCCTAGCCCATGCCAGGACCCACCATCCCCAGTCATATACCATGACAGTGAGCCTATGGCCACTGGCATTGAACCACCCACCACCTCTAGAACCATAGACCCTGACACCTTTGACCCCCTTGACCATTCCATTCATATTTCCCCCACCCATGACCAAGAACCATTCACCACTGACGGATACTCAGCCATGATGGAATCCATTATTGGGGACATCAGGTATGAGTACATACTGCTCCCTGATTCCCCATAGCCCACCAACTTTAACCATGCCCCCACTTCTCCTTTCCAACTAATCCTAACCACCCCTCCCCCAGTCCCTATCATACCAGACCATATACCCCAAATACTTATCCTCCTTACCTCCCTACAAGCCCAACTCATGGCCAATACACAAAACTAGGCTACCATGCAAACCTGCCTCCAATAAATCCAAACCAGTCTTTAAACTTTCATCCCACCAACCCAACCACATACACATATACCCATACCTGTGCCCACTCCCCTTCCAGATTTACATCGAACCCTTCCTACTATGTAAACAACAGCTGCTGCGACACAGACAAACTGTGATCTTGTGGAGCTGATGCTGATCCAGCCAATCCTGGCCTCTACCTCCACACAGACTGATCCTGAGGTAGAGGCGCTGGTCCTCCCACCATTAACCTTCACCTCTACCTTTGCCCAAACTGATTTTGAGGAGGAAGAGCTACCCATTTTATCCATCTTCACCTCTACCTCCTCTCAAACAGACCTTGAACTAGATGTCATACTCCCTATCCCACCATCCACTACCTATTCTTCCACACAAACTGACCACCCCAGTGAGGAGAAGCTGACACCCACCCTTCCACCTCCATCATCTTTCCCATCATCCTCATCCACTCCCTACCCTACATTTGAGGACCCTACAAAAAGGGTTATTATTCATGCTTCCTCCAATCCCATGCCACCATTTTCCACCCTCACCCGAGCTATGGTAGCAAACCCCTATATCATGAGAGATGTAAAGAGAGGGGTAGCTGAACTCAGAAAGCAACCATTACTAGCTGAGATTGCCAAGCTACAACTTGACCATAGAGTTGAAAAGAGGAGGTTGGAGCAAGTGGTGATGCAGTCCCTAAATTTATACCAAGTGTACAAGCGGAAGGCAGAGCAGTTGGCAAAACTTGCAGACACCCTCCAAGCAACCATTTCGATCATTAAGCCACCCTCATCAGTAGGAGTGTCCATCAAGGAGCCTTCTCAACAGCAAAGCAGCACTAAGACAAAGAAGCCATCTGCAAAAAGAAGCAAGGTTGGTACTGCCAGTGCTGACACAGTGAAGAAAGAGAAGAACAAAGATGTAGAAAAATCTACATGAACTCCACCTTTTGTCTTGAGCTCAGACTCAGATTCAGATTAGTTTAGGTTGCAGTGTAGTTTAGTTTGTACTTAAGTTCTGTGTTTATTTCTATATTGGTTTTGTGACTATTGTATATAGTTCTTCTTAATGAAATTTTTTTTATGTGTGCTACTTTGATTTTTCTTCCATTGTCTTTAATTTTAATTTTTACTTGCCAAACTCTTCTTCACCTTGCTACTCCCATATGTATTATCTCTGAAATAGTGAGGACACTATTTAATTTAGGTTTGAGGGTATGGCAGGATAGGCCAATGAAGTAGTTAACCTAAGTGCAACAGTTTTGATTAAGTGTGTAATAAATAGAGTGGAGTCCACCTAAGCAATGTTAAAAATGAAGAAATGTAAAACTGATGCAGACTGCTTAACATTGAAATCTATTGAATAAATTAAATATTTTCATGAGTTGAGCATCAAAAGAAACCTTTCACAATCAGTGCTTAGTGAACCAGTAATGAGCGAAAAAGGTGAGAACATACCCATGAGTTTAATTGAAGACCATACCTATTGAGCTTTGAGCGTGAAATTTTTTTTTTTTTAGGAGTGTCTTTGGTAACTTTTTCTGCTCTAAGGACTGACAGATTCAACCTCTTTGCACTAGAAGTTAGGCACCCCAAGTTGAAACTTTTGACAACATTCACAACACTAAGGAGATGATCAAGGCTTTCGTTTGGTCAGTTTGAGCCTAAAGTACCAAGCCATTGAAACTGCCCTTTTACATACACTCTTTGAGCCTTAAATCCTAATTTTTCTTCAATAAACATTAAAGTACTTAAACTTAAACTTGTAGACTTGAATCAAACCTACCCTCACTATGAGAATTCAGAAGGTAAAGGAGAAGGAGTTGAAGATAAGCAAGCTGGGTGAAATATTTGGTGGATCAAAAGAAGAGAAGCAAACTATAAACAGAAGTGTAGCAGTGGTACAGTTGTGGCATTTCATGAAAATATAAATAAAAGCAAAAATAAAAGAAGAAGAGAAGTTAAGAGGATAACTTCATCTGAAAATTGAAAAGAAGAAGAAAAGCTGGCCACTTTGAATCTGAAAAATGTCAATGAAGGGGAAGTATGCTGAATCTAAGAAGGTGAAGTCATGATTCACCTACTACACCTACTGATTTTTCAGTTTTGAATCCCCTTTATCCCTTCCATTCTTCATAAACCTCAACCATAAGCCATATTACAACCCATCAAAAAGACCTTGTTGATCCTAAGTGAAGTGAGTTGTCATGCAGAGATAAGGGAATGTTTGATCTATGGTGAGAAGGGTGTGCTGATGTCAGAAATTAGGAGCAAATGCCTATACTCATGCTTGCAGCCCTATTTGAGGTCTGTAACTGTTCTTGAGTTTGTGTGAAATGGTCACCCTTAAAATCATTTATGAGAGACAGCCCTGGTAAGCATTGGGTCTAAGATAAAAATCATTGGGGTATTGTTTGAACCTGAATTTTAATTTACTGGTATGCTTAGTACTGTTTTGTACATATTGTTTTCTTGGTGTCAGCTGATTGGATGTGATGTGCATGCATGCATGACTGAGATGTTAAATTATTTACATAATACTATTTTGGAACTCCTTTGATTTTGATAGAGCAAGGGTGGAATGAAACTTTATTAGTTACAAACTGATTAGCCACTGTTTGCACTTTGTTTCACTGTGCTCATTGAGAAGTTTGTGGATATCTTCACTAAAAACCCTCAGGAGACTTCACTCCTCCACTAGGGATAACCTAGGGGTTTAAAGGCTTGATGCATAAGCTAAATGCATCCGTGTTCTCTACGAAAGTGGCATTTAAATTCTTCAAGTAGTTATTTAATTTTCCCTTTGCTCGAGGACTAGCAAAGATTAGGTTTAGGGGTGTGTTAAGCACTGAGAAATATCATTTTTCATCTCTTAACCTAGCCTTTACTATACCTTGGAGCCATTTAATAATCATCTTTTTAGTGTGTTTTGTAGTTAATAATAATAAATGCAGCTTAGTGCAACAGTCCCCATTTTGAGGCCAAGGAGAGATATTTAAAGCTAGGGGCTGCAGCTGATGGAAGAACAGAGGATACACCATGGTGGTACACACCATAGTGACCATTTTGGTTGCTTAAGTGGGCCTTAGAAGTCAGACAGATAAGAGAAAGATGAACCCTAGGAGAGGAGATTGCCGCAACAGGATGTGCACAGTAGCAGAGAAGCAAAGAAGGGCCCTCGCGCAGTTCAAACTGCCTAGAAAGTCTCCTCGTGAGTATCTTGCAAAGCTCCAGCCTGTAGCACATAAAGAGCTCACACAGTCCTCATGCAGCTCACTTTGGAAATGAGCGCAGAAAAGCTCCTCGTGAAGTTCTCACTAAGCTGAAGACTGCAGCATTAAAAGAGCTCGCGCAGTGCACCGTAGCAGACTTAAAGCTCACACACATCTCGCACAGCTCATGAGGAGAGAAAGCCCCATAAAATATTCTTGCAAAGACGTCGTGCACTTCAAAGATAAAGCCAGCCATGCGAGAAGTGCATTCCATCTTGGTGATCAACCCCGCGCAGCTCAAAGCTTATCCTCGTGAGAGCCTTGCGAGACGTAATTTAGCCCAGCGAGATCCTCGCAACTTGAGCCACCTGGAGGACCATCTGTGCGAGCTGTGCTACTCAATACAAAAAGGACCTCACGAGGATCATTTAACTGTAAGTGCATCCACACGACAGCCTTGCTAGAGGCCAAAATGTAGCACTCATCCTCGTGAAGCTCGGGTTCCTACCTTCTCAGTCCATACACAGGGACACTTTGGGGATTTTCCCACTTCTAGGACACACACCTCGAGGCTTTAATCTGTTTCCTACATCTCGAGGAATCCAAGGGCTGCAAAGGAGCCACGAAAGTAGTGGCAAATGGGGCATTTCCCCTCCTCTTCTCCTATTGGCCAGAGCAAGATATTTCATTGGGCAATGTGTATTTAAGCTATAATTTTTGTGTGAAATATCATCTTCCCTTTAGCCTAATTTGGCTGGGAGCTCGAGAGTGATTAGGTCAGTTAGGGTTAGGGTTAGGTCATCCTTTTCCTTTTCTTCTCCCTTAGCTCAACATTTGCTGGCTAAGATCTTTTATAAGTAGATAGTTTACTTCAGTTAGCAAAGGGTTTTGTATAAGCTTTGGGAGCTGATTTGAGCTTTTGCACTGGTTATTGCCTTAAGGGCCAACATTGTAAGTTTCATTTTAAATCAATGCAATGTCATGTTTATAGTTCAGTTGAATTTGCATTTCTTTGTGTTTCTCACAGAGTTTTATAGGTTTGATACACCCATGGATGCTCGATCTTGTGTAGCCCTACAACCATGGTGGCAGCAGCAGTTTTCTTGTTCTATCTCATCATCTATGAGGAAGATAACCTCTGGGATAGCCTGTGACCATTTAAGTAGAGAGACTATAGCCCTAAGGCTAGTCTCAATCACAAATCTAAGATGGATTCTTCTTCTCTGCACTTGAGCTTATAGCCAAGTGAGAGATAGTGCAGAACCAAACTCTCCTTTATGCTACAATGCCATCATCAGTTCTTAGATATGATATTTTGTAGAGATTGCAAACTTGTGACCTGGGTCATTGTAGGCCTTTTGTAGCAATGACCAGTTGGGTCTAAGTCCCAATTCAGCCTCTGATTGTTTGTGGTTTTCACTAGATTTTTAAGAACTGATTGTTCCTATGGATGGTTGAGCCTGTGTAGCCTTGCAAATATAGTGTCTACAATGATGTTCATGTTCTGATTTGATACATTGAATGGAGGAAATCCCTAAGATAGTCTGTGACCATTAAAGTGGACAGGCTATAGCCTTAAGATCAATCCATTCCCTTGGGTTAGGTGAGATTTTTCTACCTAGCAGATATGCTTTTTTGTAGCAATCTAAAGGACTGCTGCAGAGCAATTTCTAGATCTGAGCTGTATTACTGAGTTACTCTCAGCTACTTCTCATCATTCTATCTTTATTTCAACTAACCACCATCATCTTTTTTAAACCCTTTCTTATAGCATAGGATTGTAGCTTTATTTTATGTTTTAGTTTTATTTCAGTGACAACCTAAAACTCCCTTTCTTTAGGATTGTCAGATTTGTACTCAGATCTGGAGATCTATTAAACAACCCTTGTGGTTGTAGATCAATTTTCCCTATGGGACAAACCTTTCTTATCAAAATTTGCTACAACAGGCCCTGGTTCTTGTCGAACTGTGTATATTTTAGAGTGTTGTCTTCATCCATATCACTCCACCTTTTGACATATTTTGACCACACATTTCTTACAATAATCAAGCAGCATCTAAAATAAAACCAACAGTACTTGACAAGTAAAAATTAAAATGAAACAATGATACAACATGCAAAGTGGCTCACAACAAGAAATTTTATTAATAAGAACTATATACAACAATGACAAAATAAAAATAGAAAACAAAGTGTATAGAAATGACAAGAGCACAAGACTGAAACTATACAGGGACATTAAAAATAGAACTTAAGTATAAACTGAACTAAAAGAAATTCTAAAGTTAATCTGAATCTGAGTCTGAGCTTAATACAAATTCTTCTCTTTCTTCACTTTATCAGCACTGACAGTACCAGCTTTGGTTCTTTTTGTAGCTGGCTTCGTGAGCTTGGCGCTGCTCTTCTATTGAGAGGGCTCCTTGATGGACACTCCTGCTGATGAGGGTGGCTTCATTACTGAGATGGTTGATTGGAGGGTGTCTAAAAGTTTTATCAATTGATCTACCTTCTGCTAGTACACTTGGCATAAATTTATGGATTTTATCAATATCAGCTTCAGTCTCTTCTTTTCCCTGGTATGATTTATCTGCAACTTGACAATTTCAGCTAGCAATGGTTGCTTTACCCTAGTATTGAGCTCATCTAACCCTTTCTTTACATCTCTCATGATATAAGGGTTTACAGCCATAGCTCAGGTGAGGGTGGAAAATAGTGGTATGGGATTGAAGGAAGCAAGAACAATGGACCTTTCAGTAGGATCATCAAATTTAGGGTAGGGAGTGGATGAGGATGATGGGATAGATGATTGAGATGGAATGATAGTTGCTAGCTCCTTCTCACTGGGGTCAGTTTGAGTGTAGGTGAAGGTGAAGATGGGTTAAATGGGTAGCTCATCCTCCTTAAAATCAGTTTTGGTAGAGGTATAGGTGAAGGTTAATGGTGGGAGGGGCAGCTCCTCTACCTCATGATTAGACTGTGTAGAGGTAGAGGCCAGGGTTGGTTGAATCAGAATTAGCTCCACAGGATCACAGTCTATCTGTGTGGTTGCAACTATTGTTGCCACTGGTTGGAAAGATTGGTGGGTAGGGAGTGGGGTAGGTATAGGTAGGGGCAGAATGATAGGTGCTTGGTTTGGTGGGGTGTAGCTTTGAAGACTGTTGTGGATTGATTGGAGGCAGGTTTGCATGGTAGCCTAGTTTTTTGTATTGGCCATAAGTTGGGTTTGTAGGAAGGCAAGGAGGATAAGTATTTGGGATATATAGTCTGGTATGATAGGGACTGTGGGAGGGGTGGTTAGGATTGGCTGAAAGGGAGAAGTTGGTGCATGGTTAAAGTGGGTGGGCTGTGGGGGATAAAGGAGAGGTGTGAACTCATACCTGATGTCCCCCATAATGGAGTTCGTCATGGATGATTATCCCTCAGATATGAATTGGTTTTGGTTATGGGTGGGGGAAAAAGGAATGGAATGGGTAGGGGAGGTAATGGGTTCAAATGGGTCAGTGGTTGCCTAGGTGGTGGGTGGTTCAGTGGTGGTGGTTTGTTCAATGTCAGTGGCCATGGGCTCACTGTCATCATCAGTGAAAGGGGAAGGTGGGTCTTGTGATAATGGGGGTATGTCAGTGGTTGGAGGGATTGTAGTGGTGTCTAGTATAATATAGGATTTAGTTGGGAGGTCTGGTATATAGGTGGTTACTGCAATTGAAAGAGGGACTGGTATGGGCACAACTGGGATAGGTTCAGTGGGTTGAGTGGGTTTTTGTTGGGTTCTTATTGTGTATTTACTTTTATGGTTGGGCAGGTTAAAGGGAAAATTGGTTGAGTTGGAGCTGACATGGGGCTGATAGAGGTGGGTGGTAAAGATGAAATGATGGGTATAGGAGCAGGTATAGACAGTGGAGGTCGCTAAGTTGAGCTGGCAGCAGGTGGATGATTCAAAGCTTGTAGCAGTACAAAGAGAGCTCTTTTTGCAGGTAGGTGCCTGGACCTCTTATCCTTCTTCTTTTCAATTAGGGCCATGCTGATTGTCCACAGTCTCCTTCCAAATTCTACAGGGGCCACGGTTTCAGGTGGTTCCCCCATTTGCAATTGATAATCCCCCCTCTTTAGCAAAGCTGTGATTAGCCTGCTGTTAAGTGGTAAAAAATGCCACTTTTCATCCTTTAACTTGACCATTGATAGACCAGTGAGCACTCTAATAAGCATCTGCCGAGTGCATTTTATAGACAGCAATAAAAGATGACACTAAGGCAAAAAACCACTCAAGAATGCTCAAAAAGGGGGCATCTCTCAGCACAGGATAAACCCAACAACAACACACTAGAGGGTAGCACATCACTGTACCCTTGAAGCATGTGGCTATAGCAGGGCAAGGCAAAGGAAGTGAAAACAAGCTAAAAACATCCTATCAAGAGGTCACCTGAAGACTTCGATAGGAGTTAAAAGAAAAGAAAGGAGGAATTCATGCAATTGAAATGGTTTCGATAAGATCTAAAGGTAGAAGAAAGATGGATTCGTGTGGGTTAAGGGGTTCGATAGGATTCAAGAACCTATCAAACAGCTGAAAGAAAGGAAGAAACCATCCTATCGAAAACCTGCCTGAGGTATAAAAGGAACTTATCGAATGATTTCCTAAACCTATTAAGATGGAGACGCTGGAACAAAACCTATCGAAGGGTGCTTTAGCCTTTCGATAGGAGGGACAACAACCCTATCGAAATGATGACATGCAGAACGGAACCTATCGAAATGGTTCTCCAACCTGTCGAAAAGCTTCTCCAACCTGTCTAATGCTCTAGACTAAGAGCTGAGAACGCTGAAGCTCTAAGAGAAGGGTCATCCTATCGGAACCTATCAAAGAGATCTAGAACCTAGCGAAAGGACCAAAAAGCTTCATTTGAACCTGTCGAAAGCTTCCCAAACCCATCAAAATCATGTGCAAAACTTCTCAGAAACTCAGCTATGCACACGCTGAGACTTGGTGACCTATTACTCTCAACCCGAGGCACTTGATGACCGACACGATGGTTCCAGAGGATGCCCTAGGAAACCCTAATCGACCCACGTGCTCTAATAGAACCCTAACAAACTCTGAGAACCTTATAGAAGGGATTGTTGGCAGGAAAAATAGAGGAGAAAGATATATATACAGACCCCCAATTGCAATTGGGGGGAGATCGAGATCTGAGCCAAAATTCTGAGGATTAAAGCTTGCAGAGAAATTCTATTTTCCCTCTTTTAGCCCAACATTGGTTGGCTAATCCCTTTGGAGTAGCGAGGAGAGAGGTTAGATCTGCAATTGGGTAAGGTTAAGAGTGCTATTGTTGGTTCCTAGCTGCACAGACTACAGATCTGAGAGTATTTCCATTGTAGAGTGATTTTGATTGTAATATAAATGTTGTTTTTAATGCTTTAATTAGATCTAAAGTTCCTTTAGTTTCATTTGGTGATCGATCGAATTTGTGTAGAGGAGTCTGTGGATCAGCTCACCCACTTAACTTGTAAACCTCTTAGATACCATCTGATCTCCTTGGATCTGATAATCCTATAATTTCCTGAGTCTGTGACCTTGGAATTGCAGCATCTGTAGTGGTTTTAATTGTTCTAATTGATGCTTTAGCTTTGGAGGAGATCCCTAGGATGGCCTGTGACCATTAAAGTTGACAAATCATAACCTTAAGATTAGTCCAAACTCAGGCTCCAATTGGATTCGTCTGCTACAAATCCATGGATCAGATAAAGTCTATAGGATGGTCTGTGACCATTTAAGTGGATAGCTCATAGCCTTAAGACCAGGTGGATCCTGTGATTTGGAGTGGAGCCTTCTACCCTGCAGCCGTGCTTAGAGTCAGTTGAGGGAATTGTGTACTCTTAACCTCTGTGGCATGATTAATCGAACCTAATTTCAGTGAGACCAATCTCAAAGCTATTCTTCTCCATTTTCTATTTTTTACTCCTTTCCCCTGCAAGATCTAAGTTCTCAAATTCGATCCAAATTAGTCTATGTTTAATTCTAGCTTAGCTTAAGTGACAATCCATTTTAAACCTCTCCCCTGTCTTTTAGATAACTTAGCATTAGTTAGGGTGCCAGATCTCCCACAGATCTGGAGATTTATCATATTTTTAAACCAACCTCCCTGTGGACATTCCCTTACCATCTTTTTAAAACTTGCTACAACGGACCCTGATTACTTGCAGGTCTGTGTGAGTGTGCTCTGCCTAGTTTTATTAATGTTTTTAGACCCTCTTTTGAGGGAAGTCAAGCACTCCCAACACCTGCAGTATGGCAATGCATGGGGCTTCTATTTCTTCTGCACTTTTAGATGGATGTCCATCATCCGCTCAAGAATCAGCTGAGATGTATTGAAGTAATGCCCATGAGAGGAGTAGATGGCATCAGTAATGGGTGCCCTTCTCTCTTGTTGGCGCCTAGAGCAGAAAATGTTCTTCCTCAGAACTTGAACCATAAAAAGGAGGCTTGGATCCAAGTCTCTCCTCCTAATAGAATCTCCAGAAGCCTTCTTCCCTCTTGTGATTTTCTCAGCAATCTCAGAAATAGGGGCACTCAGAGGTTCGCCTAAGGTACATTCCGGGTTGTAGGCAGCTGGTATGCCTAGAGCTAGGGTTATTTCGGATGTGCCCACTATCATCTCAAAGCCATCAATAAAATTAACAGCACAGGGTGTCCCTTAGAAGATTTCTTCACCCTGATGTTCTGGTAGAACAATTGAACTAACCTAGGGTACACCAGTTCATTGAAATATTTCAGAAGGGGCACTAAGGACACCTTTTTCAGGAAATCTATGGATGGAGCAATCAAGGGTTCCTTCTCAAAGAATGCCTTGTCAAAGGCAGTCTCAGGCTCCAATTTGATGACAGCCATAAAATCACTGGGAGTTGTCAGTGGGTTAAACTCAGGGACAACCTCCTCACCCTTCTTTTGCTTCTTTAACTTTTTAGGGCTAGTAGTAACAGTGTTGGCCCTCTTCGTTGGTGGATTATTCTTTTTAAGGTTTTCAGATGAGGGAACTGGGGCATCAGAGGCCTCAATAGCAGAGGATTCAGTAATCCTGACAGATTTCCTAGTGGCAGCTGGAAAGGCAGTAGGTGGAGGGTTCAGCAGAGTATTTAGGTCTTTCAGAAATGGGTATTTATCGGCCATTTGACAAAATCCTAAGTTATAGCTCGTGAAATTTAAACCCTAGGTAGGTACAGCTCAACTGATGTTTATCAACAACTAATTCATCCCAAAATTTCAACTACTACCCAGAATACTTTACTGACAAAGAAGCTATGTAAAAAGTTTAGAACTTACCCCCGAAACCTAGAGATTCGAAGATGCAGCTTCACAGTGGATCAATCTACACTTTGCTAGGTGCAAAATGTGCGGCTTGTGATGCTGAAAAAAGTGCAAGGGTTAAAAGATGGGTGGTGGAGCAATACTAGTATTGGGAGGAGAGATGAGAGGTCTGGTCAACAACGGGTTCGTGAGCTTTGGTAGAAGATGGGTTGAAAGAGCCAAGCGAGGGCTTTATAGCAGGGGCATCTCGAGCTTCGTGAGGATCTCGCGATGATAAAACAAATGGCATTAATCCTCGGTAGCTCACACAGATAAAAAATGCAACTCACGCAGTTAACATTGATCTGTGCGACTTACTCTTTTGGTGAAAAGGGGGCCTCGCGAGGCTCTCGCGAAGATGAGTCAAACAGAAAAGAGCCTCGCGAGCACAACAAGGCTTGGAGTCAACCTCGGGAGTAGTTCAGTGCATGAAAAATGATTTCTTGTGTAGTTCATAATGAGCTGCATGACAGGCCACTTTAGAAAAATTAAGACCTCGCGAGGCTATCGCTAGGCTCTAATTTCAGGCAATACTGCTTGCCAGGTTCATTTTGCACTGTCAAGTTCAATGCATTTCTGTCACAACCCCATTTCTCCACATCAATTAAGGTACATGCCCCCCCTTCATGATTCATGACTCATGCACATACTTTCATGCATAGTGCACATAGATTTCTAACAACACAGATCATATCAGCAGACCATCAATGAAGCATAGGAACCACATTGCACCACCAATTCACACATGCAGATGCACAAGCCATAAGAAATGAAGACTCACAACACTAGATTCAAGTTCTCTAAACACTCAAACATTCACACAAAATATGATAGCACATAAAAACAAACTTAAAATAGCAAATGACAGAATTTTAACAATACACAAGACAGTTATTTTACAAAGTGTACATAGTTGTGGATCACTTATGAGTGGGAGGTTCTTGAAGATACATGGCTGCAGAGGACTCCATGGAATTTTCTACACATAATTTGAGTCTCTGACCATTCACCTTCATGATCCTCCTAGAAGTGGGGTCCATTATCTCTACAGCCCCAGATGGGAATGTATGAAGAATAGTAAAAGGACCATCTCATCTGGTTCTTAACTTTCCTGAGAAAAAATTTAGCTTGGAGTTGAATAGCCATAGCTTAGCACCATCCTCAAGGTCTTTTCTCAAAAGGCTCTGCTCAAAGAATGCCTTAGCTTTCTCCTTATAGATCCTTGAGTTGGCATAAGCATCTAATCTCAGCTCCTCCAGCTAAGATAGCTGCAGCTTCCTGTGTACACCAGCAGATGTTAGATCCATGTTTAAACTCTTAATGGCCCAAAAAGCCTTGTGCTTTAACTCTACTAGCAGATGACAAGCTTTTCTATAGACTATTCGAAATGGGGACATTCCAATTGGGGTCTTATAGGCCCTCAATGCATCATTAAACTTCACAGCCTAGTCGTTCCTGTCAGTCCTCACTGTCTTCTCTAAGATGTGCTTGATTTCCCTATTGGAAATCTCCACTTGCCCACTGGTCTGTGGGTGATAAGGAATAGCAATCCTATGGGTAACAACATACTTCTTGAGCAAGCTCTCAAAGTTTCTGTTACAGAAGTGGCTGCCCCCATCACTCATGATGGCTCTAGGGGTGCCAAATCTGGAGAAATATTTTCCTTTATAAATTTCAGGACTACTTTGTGATCATTGGTCCTTGTGGCAGCTGCTTCCACCCATTTGGAAACATAATTGACAACCACGAAGGAGGAAAGGGGCCCATAAAGTCTATTCCCCAAATGTCAAATAGCTCCATAACAAGGATGGACTATAATGGCATTGAATTTCTCTTAGAAATGTCACCCATCCTTTGACATCTGGCACATGCCTGATAGTGTGTATGGGCATCCTTGAACAAGGAAGGCCAATCAAATTCACACTGCAGCACTTTAGATGCTATTTTTTTCTCACTGAAGTGACCCCCACAAGTATTTTCATGGCATATGCTAAGAATACTAGAAAAATCACAA
The DNA here is from genome assembly GCA_021018995.1 of Chloranthus sessilifolius. NCBI lineage: Eukaryota > Viridiplantae > Streptophyta > Magnoliopsida > Chloranthales > Chloranthaceae > Chloranthus > Chloranthus sessilifolius. The sequence continues at coordinate 47,814,293 of CM037594.1, read as the reverse complement.
TCAGGGACACACTTCCTAATGATTTGGTCTGCACAATATTTGTATAGGCAAGGATCCTTCCAGAAAAAGTACTTTGCTTGCGAGAAGAACAAGTCTTTGTCAATCTTAGACCAATTGGCAGGGATCTTGCCTGCAGCAAGAAATGGACTATGTTGGTAAACCATGGGACAAGAACCTGGATGGCAAATAGTTGCTCATCAGGGAAAACATCTCTAAAAGGTGTAGCAGCACATTCATCAATTAAAATTCTAGATAGGTGATCAGTCACCACATTTTCTACTCCCTTCTTGGCTTTGATTTCAAGATCAAACTCTCGCAGTAGGAGGATCCATCTAATCAACCTAGATTTGGAATCTTTCTTTGCTAAAAGGTATGTAAGGGCAGAGTGGTTTGTAAATATAATAATTTTAGACCCAAGTAGGTAAGGTCTAAATTTGTCCATAGCAAAGACAACTTCTAGCAGCTCTTTCTCAGCTATGGTATAATTAAGTTGAGCCTCTGTCAATGTCTTGCTGGCATAAAATACCACACATGGCAACTTATCCTTTCTCTGTCCTGGGACAACACCTACAGCCAGGTCTGGTGCATCACACATCAGTTCAAATGGGAGAGAGTAATCTGGGGCTTGGATCATAGGGGCAGAGGTTAAGCATTTTTTTAAGACTTTAAATGCTTCAATGCACTCAGCATCAAAATTGAATTGCACATCTTGACAGAGCAAGTGGCACAAAGGTTTAGCAATTTTGCTGAAGTCCTTGATGATCCTCCTGTAAAATCCTGCATGACCCAAGAAAGACCTGATCTGTTTAATAGTTTTTAATGGGAGAAAGTGTGAGATTAAGTCAACTTTGGCTCTATCAACCTCAATGCTTCTATGGGATACCTCATGGCCCAACACAATGTCTTGTGTTACCATAAAATGACTCTTTTCCCAGCTCAAGACCAGGTTGGTCTCTTCATATCTTTGAAGAACCAGGCTGAGGTGTTTTAAAAACTGACTAAAACTGTTCCCAAACATAGAGAAATCATCCATAAAGATTTCTAAAAACTTATCAATCATGTCCGAGAAAATAGCATACATGCACCTTTGGAATGTGGCTGGAGCATTGCACAGTCTAAATGACATTCTTCTATAAGCAAAAGTGTCAAATGGACAGGTAAATATAGTCTTTTCTTGGTCTTGAGGATATATAGGTATCTGCTTATAACCTGAGTATCCATCAAGAAAGTAGTATCATGCTTTCCTAGCCAATTTATCTAAAATCTGGTCACTAAAGGGCAATGGAAAGTGGTCTTTTCTGGTTTTGGAGTTGAGCTTCCTATAGTCAATGCAAACTCTCCAACCAGTGGTCTACCTAGTTGGCATCAACTCCTCAAAATCAGAGGTGACAATTGTTATACCAAACTTTTGGGGACCACCTGAATAGGTGATACCCATTCTGAATATGAAATGGGGTATATGACCCCAGCATCTAACAGTTTCACCACCTCCTTTAAGACCACCTCTTGCATATGAGGATTCAGTTTTCTCTGCATTTCCTTTGAGGGTTTGGAACCTTCTTCTAGATATATCTTGTGCATGTAAATTGATGGATCAATCCTCCCTAAATCTGCTATTGTCCAGCCTATTGCTTTCTTGTGTCTCCTAAGCACCCACGATAATTCTCCTTCCTACTCACTAGTAAGAGAGGAAGAGATGATCACATGAAGTTTGTTGTCCTGCCCCAAAAAGGCATATTTTAATGTGTCTGGCAACTATTTAAGCTCCATATCAAGTGGACTCTCAATAGAAGATAACAAAGGTGCCTTGGAGGTTTGAGGTAGGGGCAGCAATATGGGTTTCCAGATGGAATGCTGCACTAGGCCCATTGAAGACTATATTGTGTTGCTGTCTTCATTACTGCAATTTTGGGCCTCCTCCTGAACTCCAGTCCACACACTTTCAAAATCATTAAAAACTTTATCCCAATCGAGCAAATTGGATAAATTCTCCTCAACTAGGTCCTCCAGTACATCCACTACAAAGTAGTCCTCATTGTCTAGCTGAGGTTGCTTTGCTGCATTGTACACATTTAATTTAACCTTCATGTTTTCAAAGGTTACCTTCATTACCACAGACATGCATTGAATGCAGGCATTAGCAGTGGCAAAAAATGGCCTACCCAAAATGACAGGGATAGGGGTGCTACTTTTTGAAGGTTTCATATCCAAGACCAAAAAATCCGTCGGGTAAAAGAACTTGTCCACCCCCACTAGCACATCCTCAACCACACCCACAGGCCTCCTCTCAGACCTGTCAGCCAGCTGGAGTATAATAGGAGTTGGTTTTAGCTCCCCCAAACCTAGCTGCTCATATACTGAATATGGCAACAGGTTTACACTGGCCCCCAAGTCTAAGAGAGCCCTACCAATGGTGTGGTCACCAATAATACAGGGGATTGTAGGTACCCCTGGGTCTTGGAATTTTACTGGTGTGGCAATAGACAGCACAGATTTTACATTTTCAACTACAAAGACCTTCTTGGACAGATAGACTCTTGCTTTCCTCTTTTGTCTGCACAGGTCTTTAAGGAACATGGAATAGGCAGGGACTTATTTTATGGCATCAAGCAGAGGTAAACTGATCTTAATTTGCTTGAAAGTCTCCATCATTTCCTCCCAGTTGGCATTTCTTTTATCAAAAGGAGAAGGACCTTTAAGTAAATGAGGAAATGGCAGTTGTGGTACTGTTGGTACCTCAGCTGCATGCCTAGCCACATCATCAGAAATTTTTAGTTTTTTTCTTTACTCATTTTTTTCTTTTTGTTGGGGCTCAACTATAGCCCCCTTATTTTATTCCTGCTGGTCCCCAACAGGGGGTGAGTCATTCCTCTCCTTTTCACTCACATTTTTCTCTTCTACACTCTCATTTGTCCCCTTTTCCTCCTTGCTCGCCTGGTTATCAACCACCCTGCCACTACTAAGGGTAGTGATTGCCTTAGCCTCCTCATGAGTTGAGGAGCCCTCACCAATCATAAACTGACCCTTGAGATTGGCCAAGGGTCAGTTTATGATTGGTGAGGGCTCCTCAACTCATGAGGAGGCTAAGGCAATCACTACCCTTAGATGTGATAGCCTGCCCTCCTCTCTTTTGGCCAAAGCATTAGAGATTTGACCAAGTTGGTCTTCAATTTTCTTTATGCTTTGACTATGAGAGTTCATAGTTTGAGATAAGGAACCAAGGTTTTGCAACGAGGACAAAACTTGTTCCTCAAAAGATGGACTCTAGGCTGTGGTGGTGGCAATGCCAATTAGTTCTGCTATGGGGCTGACTCTTGGAAGGCTTGTCTAGGTGCATAGCCTTGGCTATATTTTTGTTATGGTCTATATGGTAATGTCAACTACTGCTGCTGGGGTTGTTGATAATTGTCTTATCTCCACCTCAAATTGAGGTAGTTTCTCCATTGATACCTAGCAGGCTGCTGTCCAAATTATTGGGTAGCATGGGTATGTTCCATGACCAATTCAGGATATGGACCTGCTGGTGGACAGTCCTCACGTAGGTGTGTGGGTGACTGACATATCAGACACATTTCTTCCACTTGTGTAGTCAGTCTAGGCTGCACCACACCCATTAATTTATCAAATTTCATGGTCAGGCTATCTACCTTTCTTTCCAGGTTACTGGGCACACTGACTTCATACATCCTTCCTTTAGAAGTGATTTCTTCCCTAATTTTAGTAGGAGTCTCAATGTCATTTTTGGACAGAGTCTCCTATTGTATGAAATTTTCACTAATGACCTAAATAGTTCCCAAGCCTCATTAGTTGTCTTGTTGAGGTAAGTGCCTCCACATGAGGCATCCACCATATCCCTGCTCTGAGAATCAATTCCTTAGTAGAAGCTTTGGACAAGCTACTACTCAGGAATTTAATGGTGGGCACATTACTTTAATAGATCTTTAAACCTTTCCCATGCTTGATGGAAATCCTCAGTTGGGGATTGAGCAAAGGAAATTATGCTCGTTCTCAACTGGCTGGTTTTAGACATAGGGGAAAATTTTGCCAAAAACTAGCGTTAGAGATCATTCCATGATTGTATGTTGTTGGCTGGAAGCATGGAGAGCAAAGTTCTGGCTCTGTCTTTTAGTGAAAAAGGAAAGAGCCTTAGTTTGGTGGCTTCTTCTCCCAAGCCAGCAATGTTGAATGTGGTGTATAAGGCAAGGAACTCATCAATATGCTTATATGGGTCCCCTTTATTTAGCCCATGAAATGAAGGCAACATTTGGATGATTGATGATTTGATCTCATAATATCCTTGAACAACAGGGAATTGAATGCAGAAAGGGGATGTATATACTATTGGTGCATTAAATTCCTTCAAGGTTCTTTGTTGTTCACCCATCTTAGCTGACTTAGTATTATCAGGAGGGGTTTGTGTGGTCAACCTGGGTCTAAGGGCCCTCTCTATCTCAGGATTTGAAAGTTCTAAGTCAGGGTTAAGGGACCTCCTACCCAATATGCACACACACAAACAACAAGTAATACATACCTATACAACACACTTAAAGAATAAGAGCAACAAGAAAAGAAATTATAGCTAACTATACTATTGAAAATACATTTCAACAGAAATTGAACTGAAATTGGGGGTGGAAAAAAGTGCAAACTAAGGCCAACAAGGCTCTAGCTACAGCTCTAGCTTCTTCCTTTTTCTGCTGTTCCATATCTACAAGATCCAATAAAAAATTAGTAGTACTTTTATTCAAAAATAGGCACTGCTATAAAGAATTTATAAGCACAAAATTTAAAACTCAGATCTACTAATTAGATCAAAGAATTCCTGACAGCGGCACAAAAAGCTTGTTGGGTGGAAATATTTTTTATATGCTTGCTATTATGATTATTAAAAAAAAATATGTGTGAGGAAATCTATGATAAAAAACAAATCAAAAGGTGGAGTGAAATGGATGAAAATAGCAATATAAAATATACACACAGTCTTGCAAGATCCAGAGCCTGTTGTAGCAAGTTTTGATAAGAAAGGGTTGTCCCACAGGGAAAATTGATCTAGAACTACAAGGGTTGTTTTAGTAGATCTCCAGATATGAGTACAGATCTGGCAATCCTAAAGAAAGGGAGTTTTTTGTCACAACTAAAACTAAAATAAACATAAAAGAAAACTACAGATCTATGCTGTAAGAAAGAGTTCAAGAAGAATGAACATGGGTTTGGAAAATAAACTAGAAAATAATGAGAAGTAATAAATCAGGGAGTAGTATTTTGAACTGAAACATGGGTTGCTTAAGTTGGGAAAAGGCTAGATCTACATCAGTCCTTCATTTGGATGCAAGCTCAAATGCAAGGAAGAAGAATCAAATTCCTTCCAGAGATGTGGACTAGTCTAAGGCTATGATCTATCCACTGAATGGTCACAGATCATCCCCAAAGATATAGTCCAGTCAAGGGGTGAAATCAGAGCAATAAAAGCTACTGCAGCTGCTATGTATGTATGGCTACAAGCTCATGCAATCATAGGTGCATTAAAACTGTACAAAACTACTAATAAACAGAAAGAAAATATAGCTTCAATGAAGCTTTGAATATGACATTTCAATATATAAAAAGAACTTCCAATGGCTGCCCTCAGAGCTGCAGTCTGTGCAGAATCCCAGGCTTTTACAATTTTTCACAATCTTATTACAGCATACATATAGTCCCACTATTACAGTAGATCTTAGCCAGCAAGTGCTGAGCTAAGGAGAGAAGAAAAAAAGCTAAAAAGATGACCTAACCCGAACCCTCAATGACCTAAGAATAGAGTACTCTAGCTCACAACCGAAATTCGGTTAAGGATGAGATGTTATTTCACAAAAACTTACCGCTTACATACAAGTCCTCCACAAAATATCTTGCTCTTGCCAATCAGAGAAGAGGAGGGGAAATGCCCCATTTGCCACTATTGGCGTGGCTCTTTTGTGGCCCTTGAATGCCTGAAGAAGTGGGAATCAACGTGGAACCTCGGGATGTGTGCCCTAAATGTGGGGAAATCTCCAAAATATCCTTGTGTATGGATTGAGAAGGCAGGAGCCCGTGCTTCACGAGGATAAGTGTTGCATATTGACATCTCGCGAGGCTGTCACATGGATGGAATTGCAGTTAAAGGCAGCTCGCGAGGATCGCTTGATATGAATAGTACAGCTCGTGTAGATGAGCTCCAGGTGGTTCAGGTCACGAAGATGTCGCTAGGCTGAATTACAGCTCGCCAGGTTCTCGCGAGGATAGACTTCTATAATGATTTGCATGGTTACGTGAGGTAGTGAATAAATAGAAAGGGTTTTGGATTAGGTGTGTGACTCATAAACATAAATCGTGTATACAATCCATCTCTTGGCTCATACTCATGGGCTCAAGTACCCTATTTCGTATGGGTCTTGGTTCCTCGAACTTTCTGGGCAATTCTAATGTTAATCTCTGAATTATGCCACTTTCCACCTCCTAACCTAACCTTTAATACACCTTTGAGCTGTTAATAACTGATGTTTAAGGGTGTTTGTGTAGTAGCAATAAATTACAACTTAGTGTAACAATCAATCTAATGCATGCCAAGAGAGGAAAGAGTGACAAACATTAAAACTTGCTGCAACAGCCCTGTATCTTGTGTGTTTGTTTTGTTGTTGTGTTCAATCCATTTTTATCACCTTTTTATTTTGCCTATTTTTCATTGCTGCCAAACCTTTACCAATTTTAATAATAAGAACACAAGGCAATATAAAGTAATCAACAAGTTTTTGGCGCCGTTGCCGGGGATCGAACCCGGGTCACTTGTGTGGCAAGAGGGAATACTTACCACTATACTACAAAATAATCAAAAACTTGTTGGTTATTTTGTATTGCCTTGTGTTCTTATTATTAAAATTGGTAAAGGTATGGCGGCATCTTGAGACAGATCCATCACGACGATGCGCTCACTAGAAAAATAGAGTCGCCACTCAGAGCTTTTGGTGTCCCGGGATACCCAAAATCAATATTACAAACATTGAAGTAGAAAATATGACTCCGATTCACCTGTCAATGCCAAAGCCGCTTGGGTAAGGACTTCGGTTATCAATCGGGAAGGTGTTAGGCACCCAATTGATCCACTCGTAAGCAGTCTCTACTATGACCAAGCCTATATTTACATGTGTATATAATTATATATATATATATATATATATATATATATAAAGGAAAAAAATGAGTGGCACTTCCCCTTGCCCGAAGGCACTTCGATCTTATTGAGCCCTCACACTCACCGAAATTTTGGTGGTGTAACGGATCAATTCTAGGATAGAGGAACAATAAAGAAGGTAGAGGAATAAAAGGGAGAGCTAGAGCTCTCGGGCCCTTGTAGCACTGTTGTTGGATCCTTGAGCAAAAGAGCGACATCGATGAGCTTCCGATAGCACTATGGGTAAGAGTGGGGCTCTAATTTCTAAGGTTGGGATGCTTGGATGAGTTAAAATGAGGGCATGCTGATGATATAGGCTAAGGTTTGAAAGCTTGAAAAGTTTAGAGCTTGGAGATGGGGAGCTATTTTGTTAGAGTTTTGACTTTAGGATTTTGAAAAAGTGTCTAAACAAGGAGGAGAGGTCTCTATTTATAGAGGTCGAGATGATTAGTGAAGGGTTAAGTCACTAATGGGTTTACAAATTAAGTAATGGGCAATCTAAGGTTTTTAGAGTTTTCTAGAGCTTGGAGAAGAGGGATTTGGGTTTAATGGTAGTGTTGGTTTAATTATTTTGGTTTGTGTTCTTTATTACAAAAATATAGCAAAAATAAAGAATGACAAAGACTGAAATAAAAGGGAATAAAAAAATGTGGGATTAGAACACAAAAATTAAAATAAACACATAGTCCTACAAGATCCAGGGCTGTTGTAGCAAGTTTTGATAAGTAAGGGTTGTCCCACAGGGACTAATGAACTAAACACAAAAGTGGAATAGTAGACCTCCAGATCTGCTATAGATTTGACAACTCTAACCTAACTAGGAAAGCAAGGTAAAGAGAGGGGTTTTTTTGAGTTACCACAACTAAACTAAAAGCAAAAAATAAAACTAACTATAAAACAACAATAAAAGAAAGGGGGTTTAAAGAAGGATGGAAATAGTTTGATAAAATAAACAGAAAATATGGGAAGTTAATTGCTAGGGACTGATTTTCACTGAAAAAGAAATGGCAAGGCAAAGCAAGAGTTGGGATTACAACTATCCTTCATTTGGCTACAAGCTCAAATGCAAGGTAGAATATTCCAACTCAACCCTGAGATATAGACTAGTCCTAGGGTTATATCTTGTCCACTTGAATGGTCACAATATATCCCATGGATATACTCCAGTCATGGGGGTTAAAAGCCAGAAGAAGATAATCACTGCAGCCACTATGTTTGCAAGGCTACAAGCTCATGCATCCATAGGTGCATACAATCTACAAGGATCTAAATGAAAATCACAAAAAAATTATAGATTGAATGGAACAGTAAAAGTAGCTTTTCATTGCATCAAAAGAACTTACAATGGTTTACCCTCAAAGCTGCAAGCTCTACAAACCTTCAGACCCTTTACAATGCTCTCACACAGTCCTTTTTACAGCTTATCCCAGCCCTAACTATTACAAAGACTTAGCCCAACATACTGAGCTAAGGAAGGAGAGAAGGAGCAAAAAGATGACTAACCATAAAATGACTTAAGGCAAGAATCTCCTCATTATTCCAGATGTTCCATATATCTCCCCCGATCTCCTCTTTTTTGTGCTTTTTTACATGGCTTTTATACAATCCCTAAAGTACCTTTTTGCATTGGCCAATCAGAGAAGAGGGGAATCAAGTTAGTTAGGATCTTGCTAATGTGGCTTATTTTCAGTCAAGTGTTACCCTTAACAGTTAGGGCAAGCATAATACATTGGGAAATGTGCCCTAGGTGCTGTGGAATTTCCACAAAATCCCTTAAACTTCATAAATACAAGCTGTAACCCGAGCCTGGAGTATTATCTGAAGAGTGCTGGAGTGCTGGAGTGCTTCAGGCATTGTTGCTCGACAGGTTTATTGTGAAGCTCGACAGGATAAATGGCTTCAGAAGGCAGCTCATGAGGATGGATTCCGAACTACTCAAGTGGATGCCTTTAATCTATAAACTGCTTGACAGGCTATAATTTGAAGCTATTTTCAGCTGCTCGACAGGCTCATTGCAGCTACTATCAAGTACTCGAGATCCTCTCGACCTGATGCTTCTGAAGAGGTATCTACTCGAGAACCACTCGAACTGAGATTTCTGGAGCTTTGTTCCACTCGAGAGCTGCTCAAGAAGATGTTTGTCAAGTCACTAAGCTACTCAAGAACCACTCGAGCTGAGATTTCTGGAGCTTTGCTCCACTCGAGAGCTTCTCAAGAAGATGTTTGTCAAGTCACTGAGCTACTCGAGAACCACTCGAGCTGAGTGTTCTGAAGGGTGCATCTGCTCGAGATGCTTCCTCAACTGCTCGACATATTCTCGGCCTCGGAGTTCTGAAGGTGTATCTACTCGAGACAGCTCAAGTGGTTTTTACAACAGTCAATGAACTGCTCAAGGTAGCTTCTGAATTGCTCGAGCTCAAGGTCCTGCTTCTCTGCTGTCTTGTTCACTCTGCTACTGCACTCCATTATGCTTGGACCCACTTTCCTTCTTCCTGCTGGACTTCTAGGGGTCCAGGGCATGTTGACTTGCCCACATGGTAGGGACTACCATGGTGCACCCTCTATAATTCCATCAGCTTCAAGGCTTGACTTCCAATTCTTTCTTCTTGGTATTCATTATATGGATTGATGCACTAAGCTGCAGTTTATTGTTATCTACACAAACATACTTAAAAAGCAATTATTACATAGCTCAAAGGTATATTAAAGGCTAGGTTAGGAGGTGGAAAGTGGCATAAATCAGTGATCAACACACCCCAAACCTAATCTTTGCTAGTCCTCGAGCAAAGGGAAAATAAAATATTTATTCTAAAAAATTTAAATGCCACTTTCTTAGGGAGCATGGATGCATTTAGCTTATGCATCAAACCATTTAAACCCCTAGCTCATCCCTAGTGGAGAAGTGAAGTCTCCTAAGGGTTTTCAGTGAAGATAACCACAAACTTCTCAACAAAATAGTTAAGCATAGTGCAACATTTGACACAACAGATTTTAACAAATAAAACTTCATTCAACACCTTGTTCATTCAAATTTAAAGGAGGTTAAAAATAGTTATGGCAAATATTTTACCACATGAATCAATATTTCTTTCCATCACACCCAATCAGTTTACATCAAGAGTGTAGTGTGTGAAAATTAGTACTAAGCTCACCCTTGATTTAAAAATCAGGTTTAAATATTGCTCCATTAAGTTTAATTTCAGACCCAATCCTTACCAGAGCTGTCTCTCAAAAATGAAGCTCAAGGTGTTAACATTCCCATCAGCTCAAGGTCAGTTGCAAACCACAAATAGGCCTGCAAGCATGAGCATAAACATTGCTTCTAATTTTTGACCTCCTCATATACATTTCTCCATAGATTAGGCATCCCCTTGTCTCCACATGACAACTCATTTTACATTGGATCAACAAGGTCTTTTAGATGGGTTGTAATGTGGCTTATAATTGAGGTTTAAAAAGAATAGAAGGGGCAGAAATTATTCAAAATTGAGAAATCAGCAAGGGGAGGAGGTGGTTCATGACTTCATCTTCTTCATTTCATCACAGCTTCATCTTCATTTGTATTTTTCAGATTTGAAGTGGCCAGCTTCTTCCCTTCTTTTTACTTTTTCTAGATAAAGTACTTCTCTTGACTTCTCCTTCTCTTATATATTTTTTTCTTTTTATAATTTATTTTATTTTTTATTTTTTATGAAATACCACAACTATATAACTGGTACACTATTGTATATAGCATTCTTCTTTTCTCCTTCCACCAAATGTTGAACCCAACCCACCTATCTTCAATATCTACTCCTTTACCTTCTGAAATCTCAGAGTGAGGGTTAGGCTGAATCAGGTCATGAGGTTCAGGTTCAAGTACTCTTGTGTTTGTCAAAGAAAAGTGGAGTTAAAGGCTCAAAGAGTGTATACAAAGGGCCGTTTCAAAGGGTAGTAATTTTAAGCTCAAACTGTCCAAATGATGGCCTTAAATCATCTCCTTCGTTTCATGAGTGCTGTCAAACAGTTTCAATTTGGGGGGACCTAACTTCTAGTGGAAAGGTATTGAATCAGTCACTCCTTAGAGCAGAAAAATTGCCAAAGACATTCTTCAAAAGAATTTTTTTTTTATAGGCCCAAATCTCACTGGGTATAGTCTTCAATTAAACTCATTGGGTATATCCCCCATGTTTCTCTCCTCTCTGGTTCACTGATTACTGATTGTGAAAATTTTTCTTGATGTTACTTCATGGGAGTGTTAAATTTTTGAATGATTTCAGTTTTAAAACATCTGCCAATAGTTTTTAATCTCCTTTTTCACAATTGGTTAGGTGAGAATTAACTTTATTTATTTTAGTCTAACAACATTACTGCACTAAATTTAACTACTTCACTGGTCTACCCTGCCATACCCCCAAACCTAAGATAAATATTGTCCTCAATGTTTCAGCAAAATTTAATTTAGGGGCAGCTAGGCATGAGAAGGCATAATAAGATACATCAGAAAATTAAATGAACAAAATAATTTGCAGAAAATTAAACCAAGACAATGAATGTAAGCAAATAAAAAGAAAATTTTATTCACACAACTGAATATTATACACAGGGAGAAGCTTTATACAAAATTGTAACTACAAAAAAAACACAATTATAAACACTCCTAAGAACATCAACTACAGAAGACACCAAAGAAACTAACTATAGCTACTCCTAGAGGTGATCTTAATCAGAATCTACATCTATGTGTTCCTCAGTTTTCCCAGCTTTGGTTCTAGATGCTGCTGGCTTTCTTAGTTTGGTGTTGCCCTTCTGTGGTGTAGGCTCCTGGATTTTTACTCCCTTAGTTTCTGCTGGAGACTTCACATCTTTAGGACTAATCAATAAGACAGTGGTGGTTAATGTTTCAACCAGCTTGGAAAGCTGGTTGGTCCTCTGTTCATACATCTATCACACTGCTACAGTAGTGTCTAGCCTCTTTTGCATGGCCTCCATCTCCTTCTGATGATCCATTAATGCTTTTTTCATAAATTTCCAATACTCAGTCTTCATCAATGCTAGTTGGTCTTCAAAGGTCTGCAATACCATATCTCCCATAGCTTCCACCACTAGATGCACATCCCTTTCAATGTATGGGTTGCCATTCATGAAAGTAGTGAGGGTAGTAAAAACTGGTAATGAAATTTATTCAGCAAGGACAATGGCCTAGTGGGAAGAATCAGTATCAGAGGTGGGGAGCACAGCAAGCTCAGTATAAGTGTTGGTAGATAGGGAGGGAATGGATGGTAGGGAAAGGGTCAGCTCCACTTCATTGGTTTCAGATTGGGTGAAGGGTGAGGATGTGGAAAGGGGGTCCATAGGCAGCTCTTCATTGGTTTTAGTATCAAAGTCTGTTTGTGTGTCAGCATCAGGTGTTGCCACTGATGTGGAAGGCTATTGGGGAGGATAAGGGGTAGGGATTGGGGTAGGTGTGGGTTGGTGGGGTGTAGGTATAAATGTTTGAAGGGTTGATTGGATGGAATTAAGGTTGTTTTGGATGGTGACTTGGTTTTTAGAGTTGGTATGGATTTAGGCTTGGAGAGAGGTTAGGAGGGTGATAATCTATGCTAAAGGGTCTGGTATGGAAGGGGTAATAGGTAGGGTACTGGTGTGGGTGGGAATTGGTTGAAATGGTGAGGTGGGGGCATGGCTAAATGTGTATGGGTGTGGGAATTCAGGGAGAGGAGTGTACTCATGCCTAATATCTACCACAATGGACTCTATTAGGGATGAGTACCCCTCTGTTGTGAATTGGTCTTGGTTGGGTGAAAATGGAGGGGAATTGACATGGGTAGGAATTGGGTTAAAGGGTTGAATGCCAGTGAACATTGGTTCACTGTCATCATAGGTATAAGAGGAAAGTGGGTCATGTGTTGGGCTGGGTATGTCAGTGGGTATGGTAGTGAGTTTAGTGGTGGGATGGTGGGTTTTCCTTTTCTTGTGTGTTTTCTTGATGGGGGTGTAGGAAAGTTAAAAGGAAAAGTTGTGGTAGGAGAAGGGGCTGATATAGGCATGGATTGGGAGGGTAAGGTTGATGGAGTGGGGACTGATGGGATAGATGTATGAATAGAAGAGGTAGGTGGAGAAGGTGGTATAAGTGCTGTAATGGAAGAAGGTGGAACTGCAACTGCTATGACTGCTAAAACTGGCACAAGGGGTGCTGCAGAAGGGGTTGGAGTACGTGTAGCAGTGGTAACTAAGGCTTCTGTGGGGAGGGCAGCAGTAGATGTGGCAACAACAGTGGTTGCCACATGCTCCTCCTTCTTCTTCTTCCTTAGTGTCATACTGATGCTCCATTGCTTTTTTCCACACACAACTGGTGGTAGCTCATCAGTGGGCTCCCCCATCTTCTAGATATTGCCTTTCTTCATGAACAAGGCCGTGATTAGCTTGCTGTAGGGTAGCCCATGCAGCTTTTACTTCTTCTACCCCTTGATATGAGTGTCATTCATTCCCTCAAATATCAATTTTGCAGCCGCAAAGCAATGCCCTCTTGAGAGAAAGTACAAGACATCTATGATTGGGTGCCTCCTCTGTTGTTGGTGACCAGGCACAAAGATGTTCTTCCTTAATACAGTGTCCATGAAAAGTAAATTATGGCTGAAGTCACTTCTCATTACTGAGTCCTTAGATGCCTTCTTCCCTTTGGTCAATCACTGGGCAATCACTTTGATAGAGGCATTGATTGGGGCTCCCAAATTATAAGATGGGTCATATGATGCTAGGATGCCCAATGCCTGTGCAATGTCAGCTGAGTCCACCAGTGTATCAAAATCATCTATGAGGATTACCATCATAGGCTCCTTCCCCTCTGGTCCTCCCCCAGACTCTTTCATTCTTATGTTTTGGTACCACAGCCTCACCAATCTAGGGTACACCAATTCTTCAAGTGGCTGTAACAATGAGTCTAGGGAGGCCTTGGTCAGAAATTCAATGGCTTCCATAACCAGGGCTTCTTTAGTGAAATGCCTTATCAAAGGTTGTCTCTAGTATTAGACTAAGCGTAGCCATAAAATCATTAAGGGTGGTAAATGAGTTAGACTCAGGGGTTGCTCCCTTTCGTTTCTTTTGCCTTTTGGATTTGACCTTTTTGGGTTCATGGGTGTCAGTTCTGGCTCTTCTCTTTGGGGTTGTTGATTTACCCAAAACAATTTTTCTCTTTGGATTTTCCACAGGTGCATCAACGGCTTCAAGAGCTGAGGATGAAGCTATCCTATATGACTTTCTAGTTGGAGTAGGGGGCTAGGTTTGGGCAGGATTAAGTAAGGATTGTAAGGTTTCTCTAAAATCTGGGTTTTCAGCCATTGAACCCCACTTACTATGAAATCAATGCAAACCCTAGGTATCCCTAACAACTTGGAACACACTTGATCCACGAAATGAGGATGAAAAAGCAACCAACCCTCCTCACAAAAATGACTCACACCAGTTAAAATAATCAACAAAATGAAGAGGACTGAGAAGAAATTTCAAAAATTACCTAAAAACTACGGTTCTGTTGAAGACAGTGCACAGTGAATCAAATTAGGAGCTTCATGGTGCACAATGTGTGTCTTGAGTAGCTCAGTAAAATTGCAAGTGCAATGGATAAATGGTGGAGCAGATGGTGCAGAGAAGAGGGAAGAAGAAAATCTGGTCGGGTGAATGTGGTTGAGTGTTAGGGCAAATGGCATGAATGAGAGAGTATGAATTGATTGACAAGTTTATAACTTGAAATCCTGAGCCTCAAGAGGCTGGGCCTTTAGAATAATCAACTTGAGAGAATCTCGAGTAGATGATATTTAAGCTCATTAGCCTGTCGAGCGCATTAGTATGAAGATATAAACTACACAATAGCTCGAGAGGATGCCTTCTAGCTGCATAAACCTATCGAGGCTTCAGATGTGTTGACTCGAGCAGATTCTCGAGCAGCTATTTTTAAGCTTTGGTGGCAATCGAGGCTCATATATTGGCTCGAGTAGAATTTTAGAAATAGGAGCCTGTCGAGGCTTGCATTTTCTTCAGGTAAGTGTCTCGAGAGGTTGCTCTGCAGTGCCAAAACCTCTTGAGAAGGCAAAATACATATGCAAAATGCCTCGAGAGGACGCCTGAAGGCTCCTGATCCTCTGGAGAAGGCTATAAACATCCCAGTTTATACTTGTGCTTCCAAGTACACTCTCATACATTAAAGACCAATGGTTTATAGTGCTAAACACCAACATCCACACATAACAGCAAACCATAAAATTGCACACATCCAGATTTATGAACACAGATAACCAAAAAGTGCAATATTTATAAAAAATTAAAACACAAACCATACTTATGGTACACATGGTACAATGCTAGAGATTACACATCAGTGGGAGGTTCTTAAAAGTGGATGGTTTTAGTAGGATCCATAATATTCTCTATACAGAGCTTGAGCCTCTGACCATTGACTTTCATGACCCTTTCAGAAGTAGGGTCCATGATCTCAACAGCACCAGATGGGAATGGATGAATAACCGTAAATGACCCATCCCATCTGGATCTTAATTTACCTGGAAAGAACTTGAGCTTTGAGTTAAAAATCTATACCTTAGCTCCATCAGCAAAGTCCTTCCTCAGAACGTTCTTGTCAAAGAAGGCCTTTGCTTTTTCTTTGTAAATTTTGGCATTGGAATAGGCATCCAACCTCAGTTCTTCCAGCTCAGACATCTGCAATTTCATGTTCAAACCATCAGAAGTTAGGTTCATGTTTAAATTTTTAATGGCCCAATAGGCCCTGTGCTCTAACTCCTCTGGGAGATGACATGCCTTGCCATAAACCAGTTTGAATGGGGACATCCCTATGGGGGTCTTATAGGCTGTCCTATAAGCCCATAAAGCATTAATCAATTTCAGAGACCAGTCCTTCCTATCGGTCCTGACTGTTTTCTCTAGGATATGGTTGATTTCTCTATTAGAAATCTCCACCTGCCCACTGGTCTGTGGGTGGTATGGAGTGGCAATCTTATGTGTAACAGCATACATTTTGAGCAATCTCTCAAAGTGTGTTACAGAAATGGCTTCCCTGATCACTGATGATGTGACAGCCGTGTTTGTGCATGAATTAAGTTCGGGCCATGAGCCATTTGGACCTCGAATAGGATGAGCCTACATGGGTACTTGCCACCTAGGATCCTTAGTGAAAGTAAGCCACATGCCACTTAGACCCAACAGTGAGCCCATCAGTAGCTTTTGTTATGTAGAACTAGTTAAACCTAGGCCCACGTGTAAACTATGTTGCTTAGATCTCATTGAACCTAAGCCACATGTGTACTATGATCAAATTGAACCCAAGTCCATGAACCGTTGGAACCGCGACCCATCTTGAGTCTATCAAGAGTCTAGAAAATCTTGGGCCACTTGAAGGCAATTATGACAGTGGACCGAGCCACTGCTGACTCATTGAAACCCATATGTAACTAAGCCATTAGGAAGTAGAAGGGATCAAGACCCATTTGAAATCGGGCACTTAGGCTCAAATTAAAATGAGCCAAAGGAGGGCTTACAGGTATTTTGTGGTGTATTGAGGCTATACACCAGATCCCAATCCCCTCTTATAGTTACCTCCTCATGTTAGCATGCAAATCATTGCATAGTTGTGGGAGTCGGCTACTATGGAAGGAGAAACCGAGGGAGAAAGGACGAAGAAACAACTGGCTCCTCCTTGATTAGAGTTTTCTGTAGAAACCCAACCCTGAAAGTCTATCCAACCGTCTCCGCTCGAAGAGAAATCATTCTCTTCTACTTTGGGGGCCATACGCTCCATGATTCATGTGATCAAGGCGAGGAGGATTGAGTGGGTCGTTAAAGCAACATTCCAACTGTGCTGATTTCGACCACGACACTATGTGTGTGGTCGCATACGAGAGACCGGGCTGAAGGTAACCCATATTGTGCATGCATTGTGATTTAGGAAATAAATTCTTGTTATTACTGGAAGAATGTTAAGGCCACATGCACCGATCTCATCGATCGAACAGAAGGATCGCAAAAACCGATGTATTCTGGGTTCAATGAAGGAAATCTTTACATGTGACTCAAATTGGGGAAAAAGGGTTATTATATTAAATCTAGTGAATTATGTGCATGTAATGCATGGAATGGTTGTGTTTAGACAATTATATTAGGAAAGAGATCTCACAAACACGGAATGACGAAAGTGTGGTATGTATAGTGTGTCATTTGAACCACTTGAGAAGCCATAGGGGCTATCTTGAGCAGAGACACCAAGAAGTTAAAGATGACAGATTACTGGTGTACACTCGAGCGTGATATAGGAACGCTCGAGCGTAAAGTCATCTGGAGCCTATGCTCGAGCATAATTCATTGGCTATTTTAGCTTGGGTCAAATACGCTCGAGCATGTATTGGAGAATTGAATTGGAGAAACGCTCAAGCGTATTGAGAACCGCTTGAGCATTAAGACATCTGGAGCCTACGCTCGAGTGTATTTTCTAAGATAAAACTTTCAGGTCCAAAATGCTTGAGCGTAAAATGAGAAGTTATGTTGAGATTACGCTTGAGCGTATAGTAAACTGCGCAAGTGTGTATTGGGGAATTGAACTGGAGTTATGCTCGAGCGTACTGAGAACCGCTGGAACGTTAAGACATCTGAAGCCTACGCTCGAGCGTATTTTCTAAGCTAAAACTTTCGGGTCTAGAATGCTCGAGCGTAAAATGAGAAGTTATGCTGAGATTATGCTCGAGCATACAGTAAACCGCCCGAGCGTAAAACCACCTGAAGCCTACACTCGAGTGTGATTTTCAGCCTAAAACCATTCAGGTCAAATATACTCGAGCGTACATGCAATGTGCCACTGGGAACCGCTTGAGCGTAATAAAGTCACACTCGAGCGTGAGGGCTTGCTTTTGATTTTATAAGTTACTATGCTCGGGTCGTGATGCGTACACCCAATATTATACGTGGGGTTATTTAGTGAGTAATTGTGACTAAGAAATACACCTGACCTCATGAATTAGGTGAGGAAACACGGGAAACGCCTCTTGAAAAGAGTGTCTATGGCCGACAAGTGTGTGACGCGACTTGAGGTAGGGAAATTGCCCTTACCACTTATATGATTTTTGAGTTCAAGTTTATCATGCATTTATTTAATAAATGGTATTCTTAGCAAATGATGTTTATGTTTGCATGCACATGTAATTATTTAATCAAATGATGTAATATCAGCAAATGGTTTATTTAAATATATGTACATGTATATGAACATCTCGCATATAAGATTTAAATTTCGCATACATGTTTGACATGACACATGACCATGCATCTTGACCTCATGGTATCTGCCTTGACTTTGTATCGTTCGTACCTTTGATCTGTTTTAACATACATCCATTGTGTATTCGTGTGTTATGTGTGCACATGTGCAATGAGGAGTGGAGTCTCCATGAGAAGGGTGGAGTCCCCGGGGTACAAACCCAGTGTTCCTATTACGTTATGCTCAGTTCTTTAATACGAGATGCATTGCTATGTAAAGTGCTCTGAGGGTGCTAGATGTAAGGGGAGTGGAGTCTCCATGAGAGGGGTGGAGTCCCCGGGGTCATGGCCCTGTGCACCTTGTACGGACTGCTCAGTTCCCTAATACGGGATACTTACACTAACACCATGTGATATGATATGCCTTGTATTTCTGATGTGTAATTTGTTCAAATCCCAATTATCATTGCTATATATGCTCATGTCTTGTTCCTGTTAAATTGTTCCCCATGGACATTCATTAAATTTTGTCTTTGGCAGCATGCTAACATCAAGCATTTTGTGCATTATTTAATTTTTGAGATATAACATCTGCAAAATTTAGCTTGTATTTGATATGTTACAGACAAGCATGAGTTCTTCCAAATTTTATCTTTATTTATGCATCAAGAAACTTGGATTGGTTATGTTAAGAATGTATTTAGCAATGTATTTTCCCTACTGAGCTAGGATGAAGCTCACTCCGGACTATACGTCAAAGCTACAGGAGCCGAGCAGTTATTAGATCCGAATTATAATCTAGCAGAGGACGAGGAGGAAGATCACTCAGAGCGTCATTTTCCCTAGAGCGGGAGAGCTCTATCTGTGGATTTTCTTTTGGGAGATTTTGAGAGGAGAGAGAGAGAGAGAGAGAGAGAGAGAAATGGTAAAGGATATGTTTTGTAATTAAATACTAATGTTTTGGGTCCATTATTTAGATGATGGTCGGCCTTCATCGGTGGACTGTAAATATTTTACATTCTTTTTGGCTCATGGGGTAGTCCTAATCATGGGACTATGGATAGTTTAGACTAATTGTATATGGCTAGTTAGGTTTATAGATGAATTTTGTCTTTTGTTATACTATAGCGATGCAATCACTTTTCCGTTGTGCTTACTTTGCTTCCGCTATTAGACTTACCAATTTTGTGAGGAAGTGATGTTAGTTTTGGGTACCATAACATTGTTGTAGCTCGGATATCGTGTGTGGTCCGACAGCGCGGGTTTTTATGGTAAGGAAAACCAGGGCTGTCACAGGTTGTATAAGAGCCCAAGCTTTAGGTCCTTTGGGGACCCAAAGACAAGACTTAATGCCCAGGAGGCTAAATTTTTACTTGAAGAGCTATGATATAATATGATCAATAGTGTTAGAGTCTATAAGACTTAGAATTGGGCTTCTAGATATTGAATAATGTGAACCTGACGTCTCGTTCATGTGACCATCGCATATCGACATGCCTCCACGAAGAGGAAGACCAAGATTAGCCAATGTTGGAGGTGAGAACAATGAGCAAGGCTTTGTCATGGAGCCGAATAGCAATCCACTTGGCAACAATAACGATGCCTCTCTAGTGGATAACAATCTCGAGAATGTTCTCGAAGTCGAGAGGACTGCTGGCACCAACCAGCAGTTACTAGAGAATGTTGTAAATGCAGTGACACTGCTCATGGAAAGGCATCATCCGTCTGGATTTCAGGAGTTTAGGAGAATGAGACCTCCAATCTTCTTCGGACAAGTTGACCCGATGGAGGCCGAGAAATGGCTAAACCAGGTAGAGAAATTACTACAACGAGTTCAATGTACTGATGAGGAGATGGTGAGTTGGGCCTCGTTCCAGCTCGAGGATGAAGCGGATCCCTGGTGGAAGTCCATTGAAAGGATACGAGCACCGGGAACGCCATGGACCTGGGCCAAATTTATTGACACGTTCAATCAGAAGTATTTCCCCGCAACAGAGAGACACCGAATGGAGATTCAATTCGCAAACTTGATGCAAGGACAAATGAGTGTCCAAAAATACAAAACTGGGTTTAGACGCTTATCGCAATTTGCACCAACCCTGATTGCCACTGAGTTAATGAAAATACAAAAGTTTGAGTACAGTCTCAAACCAGCTATCAAGGGGAGAATATCATTATTCCAATCAACCACGTACGAGAGAGTGGTAACGTTGACTCTCATTGCGGAAAGAGATTTAAAAGAGTCGCAACAAGCAAGAAATAGAAAAGTTCAGTATCAGGCGCCTAATGCGGAACCGACCAACAAGAGGCCGAGATATTTGATGCCTACGACCTTCACAAAGCCTTTTGTTATGACTAGTTTGCCACCTCTACCTCCAAGATCTCCGAGGCCATTTACCACATCCGATCCGGCAAGCTCTAACTCCACTAGGATACCATCGACATCATCATGTGTAGCTTCCTCTACACCATTAATTACATGTGTAAAGTGTGGAAAGCCGCACAAATGGAGGAGTGCAGAAAGAACACCGGAGGTTGTTTTAAATGCGGCCAACTGGGATACTGCATCCGAGATTGTCCACAAATGAAGGGAGCTACACCAAATATGGGATTTAATCGACCCATCATTCAAGGATGAGCATATGCAGCATTGGCACACGACACCCAGGCCAACAATGACATCATTCATGGTATGATTTCCCTTGAATTGTCAGCTTAAATTATTTGTATTTTTGATAAAGAAGGTGCATAGATAGGAAATTCTTTGTAGTCGCTATGCCTCGTGTTATAACAAATTTTTTATATTGTTGATGTCATTATGAATGTCATAAATTTATGTTTCGTCTACCTGAGTAAGAGTTGCGATATATGCGGCCATCTAGGATGTGTGTTAATAGACCCGGGGTCTACACACTCATTTATTACACCAACTATAGCGAGAGAAATCAAGTACACTACCGGAACCACTGGATTTTGTCTTGGCCGTTACTACACCGATGATCATTTCTAAGTGTTTAGATACAATGTGCTGATCGGTAATTGTAGTTATGGAACACCGTCAAACTACGGCTGATTTCATCTTGCTCGAAATGCAAGAATTCGACATCATCCTCGACATGGATTGGCTGACTAAGCTATGAGCTAAAGTTGACTGCCGAGAGAAATCAATCACCCTTTATCCCAAAAAGGAAAAGCCATTAAAAGTCACCAGCATTAGACCCATTGTAGTGCCCTTTGTGTCCACAATTCGAGCTAAACGGTTGATTAACAAGGGATTTATGGGATACCTTGCCTTCGTTCAAGGACACAAGGACGAGAAGGTGGAAATAGCCGATGTCCCTGTTGCCTGTGAATTTGCTGACGTGTTCCCAGGGGAGTTGCCTGGTTTGCCACTAGAAAGGGAGGTCGAGTTCACAATCAACTTAGCGCCCGACAGGGGATATCCAAGGCCCCATACCGAATGGAACCGGCCGAGCTGAGAGAGTTAAAGGAACAGCTGCAAGAGCTGTTGATCAAGGGATTCATTCGACCAAGCATGTCTCCATGGGGAGTACCAATGTTATTCGTCAGAAAGAAAGATGGATCCTTGCGATTGTGCATAGATTACTGGCAATTAAACAAGATGACCATAAAGAATCGGTATTCGCTCCGTAGGATAGATGACCTCTTCGATTAGTTGCAGGGAGCAAAATTCTTCTCTAAAATCGACTTGCGGTCCAATTATCACCAAATAAAGGTACGAGCCGAGGACGTTCCCAAAATAGCTTTCCGCACACGATATGGCCATTACGAGTTCCTCGTGATGCCATTTGGGTTAACCAATGCACTGGCATCCTTCATGGACCTCATGAATCGGGTATTCAAGCCTCATTTGGACTAGTTCCTGGTTTTTTTTATTAATAACATAATCATTTATTCTATGTCAGGGGAGGACCATGAACAACACCTGCGATTGTCGCTACAGACACTCCGAGATCATCAGTTATATGCCAAGGCCAATAAATGTGAGTTTTGGTTAAAGCAGGTGGACTTTCTAGGACATATTATTTCAGAAGTAGGTGTAACGGTCGACCCTTCTAAGATTGAAGCCATAGTGAAATGGGAACAACCCAAAATTGTCACCAAAATCCGTAGCTTCCTCAGACTCGCCGTCTATTATCGCTGATTTGTTGAGGGATTCTCAAAAATTTTAGGACCGCTCACACATCTTACCCGGAAGAATGCAAAATTTGAGTGGACCGACAAGTGTGAGGAGAGCTTCCAAGAGCTCAAGAAGCGATTGACCTCCGCACCAATGCTTATCATATCGACAGGCACTGGGGGATTTGTGGTATTTACTGATGCATCTCACACAGGACTAGGCTGCGTGTTGAACCAACATGAGAGAGTAGTAGCTTTTGGGTCAAGGAAGTTAAAAGACCATGAGAAGAACTTCCCCACTCATAACCTTGAGCTTGCGACAGTGATCTTTGCCTTGAAAATTTTGAGGCACTACCTCTACGGCGAGACTTTTGAAATTTTTACCAACCACAAAAGCCTCAAGTACTTATTCACGCAGAAGGACCTAAATTTGAGGCAGAGGAGGTGGATAGAATTTTTGAAAGATTATGACTGTGCCATACAATACCATCCAGAGAAAGTGAATGTTGTGGCTGATGCACTTAGCCAAAAATCATCGACACCACTATCACACCTTGTGGCAAGAGTGCATTGGTGGAAACTCCTCGAGAATCTAACAATGGTAGACACCCTATTTGAGATGAGGGAGACCGGGGCATTTTTAGCAAACATCAAGATCAAGTCGATCCTCTTCGAAAGGATCAGAGAAAATCAATACATGGACCCAGAGTTTGACAACATCAAGCAACAAATACGGGCAGAAAACAAATCAGAATTTTTGATCAAGGACGACAATTCCTTATGGTACAAAAACCGCTTGTTTGCCTCAACCAATGCGGAGTTGAGGAAAGAGATACTAGAGGAGGCCCACAGATCATCATATGCTATTCACCCAGGCAGCACTAAAATGTACCTCAACTTAAAGAAAAATTTCTGGTGGAAAGGAATGAAGTGTGATGTCGCTGAATTTGTAGCAAAGTGCCTGGTATGTCAGCAAATAAAAGCAGACCATAGACATCCTGCCGGTCTACTTCAGCCATTACCCATTCCCAAGTGGAAATGGGAAGACATTTCAATGGATTTCATACTTGGGCTGCCAAGGACACAAACGGGTTACAATGCAAGCTGGGTGATCATTGACTGACTAACTAAATCGGCTCACTTTTTTCCATATAGCACAAGGTATACAGCTGACAAGCTTGCCGATTTATATCTGAAGGAAATAGTCCGATTACATGGGATACCTTCCAGCATAGTATTAGATTGGGACCCCCTTTATACATTTAAATTTTGGCAACGGTTTCAAGAAGAGATGGGTTCCAAATTGGAGTTAAGCTCAACCTTCCTCCCTCAAACAGGCGGGCAAACGGAAAAAGTAAACCAAATTATTGAAGATATGGTCTGGGCCTGCATGTTAGATTTGTAGGGATCTTGAGAAAGGCACTTGCCCTTAATCAAATTCGCATACAACAACAGTTACCAATCGAGTATCGGCATGGCACCTTTTAAAGCATTATATGGCCACCGATGTAAGTCACCACTCAACTGGGAAGAGATTGGTGATCGGGTATTGTTGGGCCCACAACTCATCGAGAGCACAAATGAAACCGCCCGTCTTATCCGTGAAGGAATAAGGATAGCTCAAAGCTGTCAAAAGGGCTATGCGGATCTTAAGACAACGACTAAGGATTTTTAGGTAAAACCATGTGCACAATTATTATATTGCGTTCCTATACGACTCGTAGAAGACTAACCGGTATATTTCTTCATTTGTGGGAGACCATGTGTTTGCGAAGATCTCTGCTGACCAAGGGCATCATGCGGTTTGGAAAGCTGGGGAAGCTCAGCCCTCGATTCAATTGACCCTTTGAAGTGTTGGGTCGGGTTGGCGAAGTGGCCTACTGCATTACCTTCCCACGGCAGTTGTCAGCCGTCCATCCCGTCTTTCACGTATCAATGCTCAGGAAATATGTGAAAGATGAGACAAACATTTTGGACCACCAACCAATCGAAATTTAGGGTGATCTCACATTGGTAGAGGGACCAATTAAAGTATTGGACCGCAAGGAGCAAGTATTAAGAACCAAGAAAATTCCACTGGTTTTGGTTCAATGGCAAAATAACTCTCCTGCCGAAGCGATGTGGGAGCCTGAAGCAGAAATTTTGGTTCAATATCCGAACCTGTTTGTATAACAAAGTACGTCACCTTTCATGAGTTTTCATGAGCAAATGTGGTCTGTTTAAATTTTTTTGGTGAACTTGTAAAAGCTTATAACATATAATCACTATGGATGTTATATATCTATGTGCTAGCATAAAAGTCAGTCAGGGAAAGCGATATTCTAATAGTTAATCACAGGTCACGGGTCACGATTTATAAGTGTGCGACGAGCCATAGGCAATGAGACGCATGTGTCACCACTCGTGGTGTTGAAATCCCCAATGTACCACAATGGTTAAGTGAATGTGAATGAAAACACAATTCTTAAAATTTTTCCCATGACCTAAGACTGTATATAAGTAGAATAAACTTCTTGATGAGTGAACTGATGTCCTACTGCCCCAACTCGGGCTGCACCACTTGTGCCCTGCCCGCTCGAGCATGTGAATTATGCTCGAGGGTACATTGGGCAACACTCGAGCGTACTTTAGATCTATAAATTGGGGTAGAATCCCCAAAGCTCATTCCCACGATGTTTGAACTCCCTTTTACTTGTCTTTATGCTCGAGCATACTTCAGATCTATAAATTGGGGCGGAATCCCCAAAGCTCATTCCCGCAATGTTTGAACTCCCTTTCGCTCGTCTTCTTCCTCTCCTCTCTCTTGCCGAAGCCCTAATCTTCTCTAACCCATGCCATTTCGACGCCTTGCGCTGGGATCTCTTCAGATTTCAGCCTAGGTCTCATACGCTTGCTCTTTCTCCACGGTAAATCTCTTTAAAACCGTCCCTTTTGATTAAAGCTCTATTTTTCCTTTCCACTTAGCCATGGCTTCCAAGAAGCTCACGCTGTCAAAACCCTCAAGGTCTTCTACCCCCAAGACACCCTCTTCGAACCAATCGAAGGACGATCCACCCATGGCCCTTGTGCCAGAACTTGAACAACTTGCCCAGTGGTGGGCCAATAAGACCATCGAACCCGAGTGATTGTTTAGTCCCGACCTTTTTGTCAATAATGACACCACCGCATGGGCAATGAACTACATCCGTTGAGCGAAACTTGAATTTTTACTTCAACTGTTCCACACGCACTATTATCCGTGGTTGGTCAATTTATTTTACCAAAACATGGTAGTCAGAACCAGTGACCACGCCGATAAATTTACCATAAAAATTGATGACCAAACCTTCCATTTCGACATCGTCATTGTTCGAACCACCAATGCTCCCCTAGATTTCTGCCAAAGCTTAGGACTGTACCAGCCACATCCCGTGGAGGTACCCCTTGTCACCATTTCCACTAAAATGGCTGATGACGACCTTATTGTAAATGGAGCCATCCGTAGGGCACAACTACCACCCAAAATGTGGCCCTTAGATGATATTTTTAGGAAGAATCTCTACCCCATTCCACATGACCAAGAAAGACGAGAACCCCTACTTCAAGCCCTATATTCCGTGCATGGTGACCATTGGTTTAACGCACCAAAACTTATCTTTGGGGGCATCATCTATGCCCAGAATCACATGCTTAGCATAGCTCCAAAAACGGCCTTACCGTACATTCCCTATGCTGGCCTCATCACCCGAATGCTAGAAAACCATGAGGACATTGAAAATGATGACCCTTACTCCATACTGCCCAGTGAAGAGAAGTGCACGAATAATGTCCATCAGTGGACATTGCGGGACTGGAATCGAACCCTGAAAACCCTATGCAGTAGCGCCAAGAACCGACTTCTCCGTCGCCAACAGCAGTCTTCTCCATAAGCACCACCACCACCCAAAATCGTAGGTGAGGGCATTCAAAAGACCCCGATCCAGCCACCACAAGGACAGTCTAGTGACGTCCTAACACTTTCAAAATTCAATCGGCAAATGGAAATCCTTCTACACCTCTAACTTCAGAATCACGCTCAATTGTCCACTCTACGCGAGGACAATTATATACTTCATCAACGGCTTGCCTACCATGAAGAAATTCTCACGCGTATGCTCAAGAAGGCATATCCCATGACCTCTATGACATTCTTAGCCCATGCGAGGCTATTTGTGTCAGAGTATACCTCAAAGTTCGCTCAAAGGGAGACCACCACGGAAGCTGGCCCCTCTGACACCGGAGTGACACCTAGGGAAATAGCCTGCTAAAACCTCTGGTGAGCTTATATTGCCATCACACGTTTATAATTTTTTACCTGCTGCATAGATTCGCTTGTTCTCCTCAAACGAAGGTGTGTGTTACTGCACTAGTAGTAAATAGTAATTAATGGTAAGGTGTGTCATCACTTACATTTCTATGATTACAGTTCCAACATGATGATAGAGGACAGCTACTTTACTACTTTAATATTCTTCAATGTCAAATTTAGTATATCTTGACAATGATTTAAAGTTCTCTGATGTTAAATTTCGTATACCTTTGCAATGAATTAAAACTCATTGTCTACAAAAAAATTTCTCTATTCTGTCAACTTGTTGCATATGGGCACACTTACCAATTACTTCCCTCAATTTTCGAGGATGAAAATTCCCATAAGGAGGGGAGGATGTGATACCCCGTGTTTGTGCACTAATTAAGTCTGAGCCATGAGCCATTTGGACCTCGAATAGGAAGAGCCCACATGGGTACTTGCCACCTAGGATCCTTAGTGAACATAAGCCACATGCCACTTAGACCCAACAGTGAGCCCACAAGTAGCTTTTGTTATGTATAACTAGTTGAACCCAGGCTCGCGTGTAAACTTTGCTGCTTAGATCTCATTGAACCTAAGCCACACATGTACTATGATAAAATTGAACCCAAGTCCACGAACTGTTGGAACCGTGACCTGTCGTGGGTCTATCAAGCGTTTACAATCTATTGGGAAACTTGAAGGCAATAATGCCAGTGGACCAGGCCACTGCTGACTCATTGGAACCCATATATAACTAAGACCCTTGTGGAAGTAGAAGGGATCAAGACCCAGTTGAAATCGGGCACTTAGACCCAAATTAAAATGAGTCAAAGGATGGCTTACGGGTATTTTGTGGTGTATTAAGCTTATACACCAGATCCCAATCCCCGCTTATAGTTACCTCCTGACGTTAGCTTGCAAATCATTGCATAGCTGTGGGAGTTGGCTACTTTGGAAGGAAAAATTGAGGGAGAAAGGAAGAAGAAACAGCCGGATCCTCCTTGATTAGAGTTTTCTGTAGAAACCTAGCCCTGAAAGTCTATCCAACCATCTCCGCCTCGAAGAGAAATCATTCTCTTCTACTTTGGGGGCCATACGCTCCATGACTCACGTGATCAAGGCGAGGAGTATTGAGTGGGTCGTTAAAGCAGCATTCCAACTGCACTAATTTCGACGTTGGCACTGTGAGTGGTCACATACGAGAGACCGAGCTAAAGGTAACCCACATCGCACATGCATCATGATTTAGGAAATAAATTCTCATTATTAATAGAAGAATGTGGAGGCCACATGCACCGATCTCATCGATTGAACTCGAAGGATCGCAGAAACTGATGTATTCTGGGTTTGATGAAGGAAATCTCTGCATGTGACTCAAATTGGGGAAAAAAGGTTATTTATATTAAATCTAATGAATTGTGTGCATGTAATGCGTGGAATGATAGTGTTTAGACAAGTATATTAGGAAAGAGATCTCGCAAACATGGAATGATGAAAGTGTGGTATGTATAGTGTGTCATTTAAATCACTTGAGAAGCCATGGGGACTATCTTGAGCAAAGACACTAAGAAGTTAAAGATGACAGATTACTGGTGTACACTCGAGTGTGATATAGGAATGCTCGAGCGTAAAGTCATCTGGAGCCTACGCTCGTGCGTAATTCGTAGGCTATTTTGGCTCGAGTCAAATACACTTGACCATGTATTGGAGAATTGAACTGAAGTTACGCTCGAGCGTACTGAGAACTGATTGAGCGTTAAGACATCTGGAGCCTACGCTCGAGCATATTTTCTAGGCTAAAACTTTCGGGTCTAGACCGTTCGAGCATAAAATGATAAGTTATGTTGAGATTACGCTCGAGCATACAGTAAACCGCTCAAGCGTAAAACCACCTAAAGCCTACGCTCGAGCGTGATTTTCAAGCTAAAACCATACGGGTCAAATACGCTCGAGCGACATGCAATGTGCCACTGGGAACCACTCGAACGTAATAAAGCCACGCTCAAGCATGAGGGCTTGCTTTAATTTTATAAGTTACTATGCTCGGGTCATGACATGTACACCCAGTGTTATACGTGGGGTTATGTAGTGAGTAATTGTAACTATGAAATACACCTGACCTCGTGAATTAGGTGAGAAAACATGGGAAAGGCCTCTTGTGAAGAGCGTATAGGAGTGACAAGCATGTGACGCGACTTGAGGTAGGGAAATTGCCCTTGCCACTTATATGATTTTGGAGTTCAAGTTTATGATGCATTTATTTAATAAATGGTATTCTTAGCAAATGATGTTTATGTTTGCATGCACATGTAATTATTTAATCAAATGATGTAATTTCAGCAAATGGTTTATTTACATATATGTACATGTATATGAGCTTCTCGCATATAAGACTTAAATTAAGCATGCATGTTTTACATGACACATGACCATGCATCTTGACCTCGTGGTATCTGCCTTGACTTTGTACCATTCATATCTTCAATTTGTTTTAACGTATGTCAAATGTGTATTCGCGTGTTATGTGTGCACATGTGCAATGAGGAGTGGAGTCTCCATGAGAGGGGTGGAGTTCCTGGGGTATAAGCCTTGTGTTTCTATTACGGTCTGCTCAGTTCTCTAATACGAAATGTATTGCCTTGTGAAGTGCTCTGAGGGTGCTAGATGTAAGGGGAGTGGAGTCTCCATAAGAGGGGTGGAGTCCCCAGGGTCACGGCCAAGTGCACCTAATGCGGACTGCTCAGTTCCCTAATATGGGATAGTTACACTAACACCATGTGATATGATATGCCTTGTATTTTCGATGTGTAATTCATTCAAATGCCAATGATCATCGGTATATGTGCTCATGTCTCATTCCCGTTAAACTATTCCCCATGGACATTCATTTAATTTTGTCTTTGGCGGCATGCCAACATCAAGCATTTTATGCTTGATTTGATTTCTGAGATATAACATCTGTAAAAATTTAGTTATTTGATATGTTATAGACAAGCATGAGTTCTTCTAAATTGTTTCTTTACTTATGCATCAAGAAACTTGGATTGGCTATGTTAAGAATGTATTTAGCATAAGCCGACTATACATCACAGCTGTAAGAGCCGAGCAGGACGACCTGAATTATAATCTAGTAGAGGACGAGGAGGAAGATCACCTGGAGCATCATTTTCCCTAGAGCAGGAGAGCTCTATCTGTGGATTTTCTTTCGAGAGATTTTGAGAGGAGAGAGAGAGAGGGAGAGAGAAACGGTAAAGGATATGTTTTGTAATTAAATACTCATGTTTTGGGTCCATTGTTTAGATGAAGGTCAGCCTTCATCGGTGTACTGTAAATATTTTACGTTCCTTTTGGCTCATGGGGTAGTCCTGATTAGGGGACTATGAATAGTTTAGACTGTTTGTATATGGCTAGTTAGATTTATAGCTGATTTTAGTCTTTTGTTATACTATAGCTTTGCACTCATTTTTCTGTTGTGTTTACTTTGCTTCCGCTATTAGACTTACCAATTTTGTGAGGAAGTGATGTTAGTTTTGGGTACCATAACGTCATTGTAGCTCGGATCTCGTGTGTGGTCCGACGGTGCGGGTTTTTATGGTAAGGAAAATTGGGGCTGCCACAGATGATGGCTCTAGGGGTGCCAAATCTGGAGAATAAATTTTCCATTACAAACTTTAGGACAATTCTATGATCATTTATCCTTGTGGCTATAGCTTCCACCCATTTGGAAACATAGTCTACAGCTGCAAGAATGAAATTAAAACCCATGGAAGGAGGGAAAGGACATATGAAATCTATTCCCCAAACATCAAACAACGCCACAACAAGGATGGGTTGCAATGGCATTGAATCCCTTTTTGACATGCCACCCAACCTTTGGCATCTCATGCAGTCCTTGCAGTGTTCAAAAGAATCCTTGAATAAGGATGGCCAGTAGAAACCAAAGTGACCCCCACAGGCATTTTCATGACACGTGATCAGAATATTATGGATTTTACTTTTAGGGATACTTTCTGATCACCTGGTCTGCACAATATTTATAAAGGTAAGGATCCTCCCAAAAAAAATACTTAACTTATGAAAAGAACAAGTCTTTGTCAATCTTAGACCAGTGAGAAGGGATCCTACCTACAGCAAGGCAATTGACAATATTTGCAAACCAGGGCACAGTTGACTTGATGGCAAACAATTGCTCATGTGGGAATGAATCCTTAAGTGGTGTTGCAGCACTTTTATCAACCACAATTCGGGATAAGTGATCAACTACCACATTCTCCACCCCTTTCTTGTCTTTGATTTCTAGATCAAACTCCTGTAGGAGTAAGATCCATCTAATCAGCCTAGGCTTTGAATCTTTCTTTGCCAACAAGTATTTCCAGGCAGAGTGGTAAGTGAAAATTATAATTTTAGACCCTAATAAATAAGGTCTAAACTTGTCCAAAGCAAGCACTACTGCCTGAAGCTCTTTCTCAGTAGTTTTATAATTCAACTAAGCTTCTTGTAGTAATTTGCTAGCATAGGAAACTACACAGGACAGTTTCTCTCTTCTCTATCCTAAAACAGCTCCAACAGCAAAATCAAATGCATCACACATCAGTTCAAAGGGTAAAGTATAATCTGGGGCTTAGATTATAGGGGTAGAGGTTAAACATTTCTTCAAAATCTCAAATGCATTCAAACATTTAGCATCAAACAAAAATGACACCTCTTGACAAAGCAAGTGGCACAATGGTTTGGAAATCTTGCTGAAATCTTTAATGAACCTTCTATAAAAACCATCATTTCCTAAAAATGATCTGATTTGTTTGATGGTTTTTGGTGGGGGCAGATGTGAAATCAGGTCAATCTTTACCTTGTCAACTTCTATGCCCTTTTGGGATACCACATGGCCAAGCACAATTCCTTAGGTGACCATAAAGTGGCTTTTCTCCTAGCTCAAAACCAAATTGATTTCTTCACACCTTTGAGGCACAAGACAAATGTGATGCAAACATTAACTGAAATCATCCCCATAGATTAAAAAGTCATCCATGAAGATTTCTAAAAACTTATCAATCATATCAGAATAAATGGCATACATGCACCTTTGGAAAGTTGCAGGAGCATTGCACAGTCTAAATGGCATCCTTCTATAGGAAAACGTGCCAAATGGACAAGTGAAAGTGGTCTTTTCCTGGTCTTAAGGATACACTGGTATCTGGTTGTAACCAGAATATTCATCAAGAAAGCTGTAATATGCTCTGCCTGCCTACTTGTCTAAAATCTGATCAATAACAGGCAAAGGAAAGTGGTCCTTTCTGGTCCAAGAGTTCAGTTTCCTGTAATCTAAGCAAACCATCCAACCAGTGGTGTCTCTGGTTGGCATTAACTCTTCAGACTCATTTGGTATTATTGTGATGCCAGATTTCTTAGGGATCACCTGGATAGGTGACACCCACTCTGAATCAGAAATAGGGTAAATGACCCTAGCATCAAGTAATTTGACAATTTCTTTCATGACTACTTCCTGCATGTGAGGGTTCAGTTTTCTCTGCATTTCCCTAGAGGGTTTGGAACCCTCTTCCAAATATATTTTGTGCATACAAACTGATGGGTCAATTCCTCCCTGATCAGCAATGGTCCATCCAATGACTTTCTTAGGCTTCTTGAGGATACAAAGTAAATCCTCTTCCTGTTGCTCAGTGAGAGAGGAGGAAATAATTACTGGCAATTTTTATTTTACCCTAGGAAAGCATATTTTAAAGATCCTCACAGGTGCTTTAGCTTTAGATGTGGTGGGCTTTCTACAGAAGTTAGCAAAGGTGTCTTGGAGGGTTGACGTAGGGGCAGTAATGTAGGTCTCCATGTAGAGTGCTACACTAAGCCCACTGAAGAATCCAATGTGTTTATTTCTTCAACAACTAAAGTGGGGGCCTCCTTTTCAACAACCTCAGTCCACACTTCTTCAAAATCATCTAATACCTTATCCCAATCCAGCAGTCTGGGTAAGGTCCCTTCCACCAATTAATCTATGACATCTACTACAAAACAGACCTCATTGTCAAGTTGAGGCTGATTCACAGCATTGTACACATTCAACTTAACCTTCATATTTCCAAAAGTGACTTCCATCACTCCAGACTTGCATTGAATGCAAGCATTGGTAGTGGCCAGAAATGGCCTACCCAAAATTACAGGAATTAGAGTGTTGCACTTGGTAGGCTCAATGTCTAACACAAAAAAAATCAGTTGGGTAGAAAAATTTGTCCACACCCACCAGGTCATCTTCCACAATTCCCGTAGGTTTTCTCTTAGATTTTTCAGCCAATTAGAGGACCACAGGTGTGGGCTTTAGCTCCCTTAAACCTAGTTGTTCATACACTGAGTATGGCAACAGGTTGACACTAGCTCCCAAATTCAAGGGAGCTCTTCCTATGGTGTGGTCACCTATGATGCATGGGATAGCAGGAACCCCTGGGTCTTCAAGCTTAGCTAGTGTAGTTATAGACAAAATAGATTAACTTCCTCAGCTGCAAAGAATTTTTTAGACAAGTGGATCCAAACTTTTCTCTTTTGGGTACACAAGTCCTTAAGGAACTTGGCATAGGCTGGAACCTGCCTGATGGCATCAAGCAAAGACAAATTATTTTTCACATACTTGAATCTGTCCCTCATCTCCTCCATTCTGGCATTCCCCTTATCAAAAGGATAGGGTCCCTTGAAAGCTTGAGGAAATGGCAGCTGAGGTACTGCTGGTACCTCAGCTGCTTGCCTAGCATCCACATCACAATTTTTTGTCTTTTAAATTTTTTTAACTGTTAGGGTTCAACAACATCCCCATTATATTCCTCCTGTTGCTCAACAACAGGGGCCGAGTTTTCTTCTTCGACACTCTTCTTTCTCTCACAGCCTACTTGGTTATCCACCACTTTACCACTCCACAAGGTGGTGATGGCCTTAGCTTCCTCATGAGTTGAGGAACCTTCACCAATTATAAATTATCCCTTGGGGGTTAGTCATTGTCTGGCTTGGCAATCTACCCCTCTTCTCTCCTAGTCAAATTGTTTGAAATTTGATCCAGCAGGTCTTTAATTTTTTTAATACTCTAATTGTGGGAGTTCACAGTCTATGATAGGGAGCTGAGATTTTATAGTGAGGACAAAACCTGCTCCTCAAAGGAGGGTGCTCTGGTCTGTGTTGGTGGTGGCAAAGTCAAGTGATTTGGTTGTACTATAGGCTGAGAAAATTATTTTCTTTGTACATAACCTTGATTGTACTACTGAGCTGGTCTATAGGGCATTGCCTGTTATTGCTGGGGTTGCTGAAAGTCATCTTGTCTCCACCATAAATCAGGGTGGTTTCTCCAAGGATACCCAGCAGGCTAATGTCCATATGATTGGGCAGCATTAGCTTGCTCCATTACCAATTCTGGATGCTGATGGATAATCTAACACTGAGTGTATGGGTGATTGGCATATCAGACATGCCTCTTCAACTTGTGCACCTGTTTGGGGCTGCAACACGCTTAACACTTTGTCAAACTTTTTAGACAAATTGTCCACTTTCCTCTCTAGGTCATTGTACACATTTAATTCATATAATTTTCCCTTGGAAGTGGGTTCTTTTGCACTTCTAGCAGCTAGCTCAATGTCATTTCTTGATAGAGACTCCTGCTGCATAGAGTTTTCACTTATCAAATCAAACAAATCTCAGGCTTCCTCATCAATTTTGCTAAGGTAAGTGCCACCACATGAAGCATCCACCATATCTCTACTCTTAGAATCAATCCCCTGGTAAAAGCTTTGCACAAGCTACTAGTTGGAGATTTGGTGGTGTGGGCATTGCCTCAATAATTCTTTAAATCTTTCCTAGGCTTCATGAAAATCTTCAGTTGGGAACTGAGCAAAAGAGATGATGCTCTTTCTCAACTGACTAGTTTTGCTCATGAGAAAAAATTTAGCCAAAAATTGACATTGTAGGGCATTCCAAGATGCTATGCTATAGGGTGGGAGCATGTTAAGCCAATTTCTTACCTTATCCTTTAATTAAGAAGGAAAAAGCCTCATTTTAGTGGCTTCATCTCCCTTGCCAGCAATTTTAAATGTAGTATACAAGACAAGAAACTCATCAATGTGCTTGTAAGGGTCCTCTTTACTTAACCCATGAAAGGATAGTAACATTTGGATGGTCTGAGCTTTAATTTCATAATTACCCTCAGCTTTGGGGAATTGAATGCAAAAGGAGGATGAATATGCCCCTGGTGCATAGTAGTCCCTCAGAGGTCTAGGTTGCTCTCCCATCACTAATGTTTCTATAGGTTCAACAGGGGTATGTGCTGGTTGCCTAGGTCTAAGGACTCCCTATTTTAAGA
The DNA here is from genome assembly GCA_021018995.1 of Chloranthus sessilifolius. NCBI lineage: Eukaryota > Viridiplantae > Streptophyta > Magnoliopsida > Chloranthales > Chloranthaceae > Chloranthus > Chloranthus sessilifolius. The sequence continues at coordinate 47,779,067 of CM037594.1, read as the reverse complement.
TTCAAAGGCTCTAGCTCAGGATTGAGTGACCTTCTAACCAGCATATAACACACAGTAAGTAAAAGTACTAACACAAACACACAGCAGAAAATATATAATAAATAAAAAGCAAAACAAGACACTACTTCTGTAATAAAGAAAGCACAAAATGAAACTATAGCAAGGGAGAAATATTTGCAAACTAAGGCAGATTTTTGCTCCAACTGCAACTATATGCTCGCCATTTGCTATTGCTCCAGATCTTCACAACTCCCAACAAATATAACAATAATTTATTCAAATAGATAACATGCAGTAAACAAATCTGAATAAAAACATAAAGAAAAACATAGATCTACTACTTAGATCACAGATCCCCGTTAGCGACGCCAAAAACTTGTTGGTTTAATTATTTTGGTTTGTGTTATTTATTATAAAAATATAGCAGAAATAAAGAATGGTAAAGAGAGGGGAATAAAAAACATATGGGATTAGAACACAAAAACCAAAACAAACACACAGTCCTACAAGATCCAGGGTTGTTGTGCAAGTTTTGATAAGTAAGGATTGTCCCACAGGGATTAATGATCTAAACACAAGAGTGGAATAGTAGACCTCCAGATCTGCTATAAATCTGGCTGCTCTAATCTATCTAGGAAAGCAAGGTAAAGAGGGGGTTTTTTGAATTGTCACAACTAAACTAAAAACATAAAATAAAACTAACTATTAAACAATAATAAAAGAAAGGGGGTTTAGAGAAGGATGGAAATGGTTTGATAAAATAAACAGAAAATATGGGAAGTAAATAGCTACGGACTGATTTTTACTAAAAAAGAAATGGCAAGGAAAAGCAAGAGTTGGGATTAAAGTTGTCCTTCATTTGGCTACAAGCTCAAATGCAGGGTAGAACAATCCAACTCGACCTGAGATATGGACTAGTCTTAGGGTTATATCTTGTCCACTTGAATGGTCACAAGATATCCCATGGATTTACTCTAGTCATAGGGGTTGAAAGCCAGAACAAGATAATCACTGCAGCCACTATGTTTGCAAGGCTACATGCTCATGCATCCATAGGTGCATACAATCTACAAGGATCTAAATAAAAATCATAAGAAAATTACAGATTGAATGGAACAATAAAAGCAGCTTTTCATTACATCAAAAGAACTTACAATAGTTTGCCCTCAAGGCTGCAGTCTCTGTAAACCTGTAGACCCTTTACAATGCTCTCACACAGTCCTTTTTGTACCTTATCTCAGCCCTAACTATTACAAAGACTTAGCCCAACATGCTTAGCTAAGGAAGGAGAAAAATAACAACAAGATGACCTAACCCTAAAATGACCTAAGGCAAGAATCTCCTCGTTGCACTAGATGTTTTAGATATCTCCCCCGATCTCCTCTTTTTCTACATTTTTACATGGCTTTTATACAACCCCTAAAGTGCCTTTTTGCATTGGCCAACCAGAGAAGAGGGGAATCAAGTTAGTTAGGATCCTGCTGATGTGGCTTATTTTTAGCCAAGTATTACCCCTAGCAGTCAGGGCAAGCACAACACATTCAAAAATGTGCCCTAGGTGCTGTGGAATTTCCACAAATGCCCTTAAAGTTCATAAATACAAGTTGTAACCTAAGCCTCGAGTGGTTGAGCTTCAAAATGTGAATCTCGAGAGGTTGCTCGAGTGGCTAGAGTATTATCTAAAGAGTGCTCGAGTGGCTGGAGTGTTTCAGGCATTGCTACTCGACAGGTTTATTGTGAATGCCATGAAGATATAAACTGCTCGACAGGCTATAATATGAAGCTATTTTCTGCTGCTCAACAAGCTCATTGCAGCTACTATAAAGTGCTTGAGATCCTCTTGACCTGAAGCTTCTGAAGAGGTATCTACTCGAGCTAAGATTTCTGGCGCTTTGCTCCACTCTAGAGCTACTCGAGAAGATGTTTGTGAAGTCACTAAGCTGCTCGAGAACCATTCGAGCTGAGTGTTCTGAAGGGTGCATCTGCTCGAGATGCTTCTTCAACTACTTGGCATCTGCTCAGCCTTGGAGTTCTGAAGGTGTATCTACTTGAGACAGCTCAAGTAGGTGCTGCAGCAGTCAATGAACTGCTCGAGGTAGCTTCTAAACTGCTCAAGCTAAAGGTCCTGCTTCTCTGCTGTCTTGCTCACCCTGCTGCTGCACTCCATTATACTCTGGCCCACTTTCCTTCTCCCTGCTGGACTTCTAGGGGCCCAGGGCATGTTTACTAGCAAACATGGTGAGGACCACCATGGTACACCCTCCATAATTCCATCAGCTTCAAGGCTTGACTTCCTATTCTCTCTTCTTGGTATTCATTATATGGACTGATGCACTAAGCTGCAGTTTATTATTATCTACAAAAACATACTTAAAAAGCAATTATTACATAGCTTAAAGGTCTATTAAAGGCTAGGTTATGAGGTGAAAAGTGGCATAAATCAGTGATCAACAGGTAGATGATAGGGTGGTGACTTGAATGACATAAGGGTTATAACTTAATCTAAAAGGGGCACTAGGGTCCTTAAGAAACACACCCCAGACTTTTGGATGGTCCACAAGTCAAACCCCCAATATGAATTTTGGCCATTTTCTAAAGAAAACCAGGCCCAAACTGTTGGAAGTTGAAGACCTGTAGTGGTCCGACCCAGTTTTGCAATTTCCTCACTTCTCTGTATTTTTCATTTCACCATAACTTTTGATGTACAACTCCAAATTAGGTGATTCTTAGCTTGTTGGAAAGCTGAAAACCTCTAATTTCTAATGGTATAAGTTTAACACCTACCCATTTCTATATTATAACCACATTATAGGTTTGACTAGTAAGACACCTGATAAAACAAGTTTGACCGTCCGCATATATGGACTTGGTCTCTTTGGAACAAGGTCCAATGGATAACCAAACTCCTATCGTGAGAACCCATTAGTTAGAGCCAAGATCCATGGCCCATCAGTAAAGGGCTTGGTAAACAGCCCAACTAGGGTGACCCAATAGCATTAGACCTTAGATCGAGTCTACTGTCAACACCAAGATGTCAGACTCGAGAATCTGATCTGGCCCATGGGTCGAACCCGATAGAAAATCTAACCCACAAAATAAACCCCCAATCTATGGTCTCTAGTCTAACTCATACACCAAAATGGTATGTATTTTGTTCCACACTTGAACCAGCCTCAGGATATAATACTCTCATGCACACATATGTCGCGCATGGAATTTGGGTGTCGAGAAAGGCAAGAAAGGAAAGGTTCCTCTCCTCTCATCTTGTCTCCATATTGAAGGAACTCCTTTCACCGTCTGATCTCGCCAACTTTGTCAGCAAACCGATCATTGCAGCGAAGACATTATCTCCGCATCAACTAACCCTTGAACCGTGAACTCTTTCGGGCGGGAATCGAAATCAATCAAGCACTTCTCACGGGAGGAATTATACGGGGAAAGCTCAGAAGCCCCGCATGCAAGGATTTCATTTCAGTAAACTCAAAATCCTTAATTGTAGATTTGTTTTCTTAACTTTAAGATTTACTCTCATATAAAATTAGAAGTCCATGTGATGGATTTTGGCAATCAGACATACGAAAGGCTTTGTAACCAAAACCTTGAGGTCTGAGGCCTCGGTCTGCATGCGTGCATAATCACACTAGTGTCTAGATGTTTAATTTGCATAAAACTGACCCGATTGGGTCGCGTTTTTGCAATGCACGCCTTGAGACTTCATAAATCGGATGCAAGACAAAGTTGGAAATCAAATCCTTTGATTTTCAGAGTTTCGGATCATGAATCATGCAACTAAAATAGAATAGAATGTTAAAATTAACAAAGTCATGTATGATATGGTCCTGTCATCTATAGGGTGTGGATTTAGCTCAAGGAAGGGAACTTTCAAAAGTGAGAAACAAACAAGAAAGAAAAATAGAGCTGGTGAGTCTGTCAGGCTCGTCGTGGCGACATGGAGCCTCGCCGCGGTGAGAATTCAAGGCTAAATCGCCTAGGGAAAATCTCGCCACGGCGAGAATCATTGAGTCATATGGCACCTGAACAGCTCGCTGTGGCATCCCTGTATCTCACCATGGCAAGATGCTTTGTTTTGATGGGGCTTGGCTTAGTGATCTTTTGTGCCTTACGAGGCCGTGACTTATGACTAGCATGGTTTATTAACACATAAAGTATGTGCAATGTGTATTCTAGGCGATATATGAGGGATGATTGAGAAGAGTTTAGCTTCAATTTTCACATGTTTGTTCGCAAGTTTCTGATTTAAGGTAGAGAAGAACACCTCGCCGAATCCGTGTCTTTCTTGAAGTTCATGTTATTGATGCATGTATTTGTTGAGAACTGGAAAATACCATTTTTCACCCCTTAATCTGGGCCTTGATAGACCCTTGAGAGAACTAAATAAGTATTTTAAGTGCCTATGTTGCAGCTAACAATAAAGACACGCTTAACCATAAAAGCAGCTCAAAAGTGCCAAAAAGATGGCAATCCATGTCAGTCCAAAGGAAGGAAGAAAAGAAACAACCTCATCAGCTGTGGAAAGGTCTAAATAGAAGAGGCAAAGACCTGTAAGAGAAGCAGGGAACATTTCGAACAGAGAAATGCACTACAGAGTTCTTTTCGCAAAGAACTTGCACTTTTTGTAAAGAACCTTGAACTTTGCGAAAAGAAGAAAACACTCCTCGAAAAGAAGATTGAACTTTGCGAACAGAGCTTCAGAAGTCATTGAACTTTGCGAAAAGGCCCCTAAACTCTGCGAAAAGGACTAAAACTCCAGGTGTAGCTTTCGAAGAGCATCTGAACTCCTCGAAAGAAGATTGAACTTTGCGAGCGAGCTTGAAGTCATTGAACTTTTGAAAAGGCCCTGAACTCTGCGAAAAGGTATTCGGGATTTCGTCCGAAGGTATTTCAGAAACTTTGCACGCCCCAATGCAATCAAAGACCGGGAACATTTCGGAAGGTTCCAATCAAGATCCGAAGGCATATTCCAACCCATGTGAGCGCCCAAAGTTAAATTACGGCGGGAACTTCCGAAGCTCAAGCAATTTCAAACCCATAACGAAATTGATGCTTGCACTGATTGGCGAACTAGATCGAGCATTTCCATTGGCTAAACAGACCGATCCCGTGCTCAACCCTCATTGGGCAATCCGGATCTAAAGCATTCTAATTGGTCAATCCACCATGCGCAGGATGGAGGAAAAGTATAAATAGAAGCCATTACCCAAATTGGGCATCCAGTTTTAGAGTTTTTCATCTCTGTTTCCCTCATTCCGGTCGGATAAGCTTATCAGAACCCCTGTAATCCCTTCTTGTAGTTTACCTTTGAGAGCCATTGTGAGTGATTTGTACTTCCAAGTTCGGATTCAAGGTAAGTCCGAGGGCTCTCTAGAAGCCGTGCTCTGTAATTGTAATTTTGGATTTTAAAAGGTTGTTGTAATTTGTGTCTTCTCCATTGGAGTCATGTCGAGGGTTCCGAATGTTCACCTTAGTACATTAGACTTCTTTAGATTCACTCATCCGCAGGCAAGTTCCCTCAATCCATCACCCACAATGCGAATTAGCGTTGGTAACCTAATTCTAGCGACATTTACTGATGATGTTCATGTTACGAACTAAAGAATAGGCCACAACTATTGGATGATCTGTGACCATTTAAGTGGGCGGATCATAGCCATAAGTCTAAACCTATTCCTTAATTCGGATTTATTTCTCTTACATCATCTTTGGTAGCAGGATGAAGATTGAATCTGCTTTCTGTTGAACTCTGATTCTCCATTAAAATTCAGAGGCTAAAGTACATGAAGCTATTATTTCTGCATTTGTCTTATTTTAAACATCTCCCCAACTCGGATCTGGATCATGTAGTTAGTTCTTTTCTTTATTTGCTTATAGTTAAATGTGACACAATCCAACACTCTCTGTTATCTATTCTTTTTTTTAGATAATTATAGAGCCAGATCTGGTAGCACAAATCTGGAGGTTTATCTCTCAGTTTAGACAAAATTCTCTGTGGACGATCTTGAAATACTTACTTTTAAAACTTGCTACAATTGGCCCTGATCTTGCAGGCCAGTGTTAGCCCCAATGTGCTGATATCCCTTTCATAAGTTAACATCCATATAACCTAGCATTCTTTAATTCTTTAATTTTTGATTCATAATGCACACAATTATGGCACACTTGGAGTGACATCAGTATTAAAATGATATTTTCTATAAATGTTAAATAAGAATATTGACATGTTTTGAAGAATATAATTAGCAAATTTACACACTTGATTTGCATGCTTTTGTACACGCATCTCGATATGATATTGCATGGCTATGATACGCATTCCAAATTGTATGTGTGACTTATATCATTGCTGTCAGCTTGTGTATCTCATCTTGGATATATATATCATGTACTTGTCCTGATCAGTTCAATACTTGATTGTTTGAATCGTGTATATGCTATGTGATTCGTGTCATGATTTCATGTCACTATGATTGTAAGATCCGGTTCAAGTGACCCTGCTAACTTGCTCAAGTGACCCTGTTAACTTGCTCAAGGGCTTCGAAATCTGGCTCAAGTGACCCTGTTAACTTGCTCAGGGGCTTGGCAATCCCTCTAGACCCAAGTGACCTTGTTAACATAGCTAAGGGGCTTGACCTCCTTGACTTGAGCAACCTTGTTAATGTAGCTCAAGGGCTCGATGTCTTCGTTCAAGTGATCCTGTTAACGCAGCTGAGGGACTTGATAGCTTGATACTCGAATCATGTTTGAAAATTGTGCTACATGTTCTAGTGATGTTCTTGTTTGATATGTTTCCATGCCTCTGATACGTTCGCTTGATCTTATATGCATTATTTTGAAACTTGCTTACTTGCATTTATGAAAGCTTGATTACTTTTAGTTAAAGAAGTCCTTGCTTAATCGTATGATTTTTAATTATGCGTCAAGATTCATGAATGAGAATGATAAATTGAAATTCAGCATTTGTTATTCCCTATTGAGCTTGGATGAAGCTCACTCCTTGACTATACATCACAGCTGCAAGAGCTGATTTTGAACGTGATCCGGAGCTGGAGGACAATCCGGAGTACAACCCGGAGGAAGAGGAGGGCCTGCCCAAGGGGCATTTCCCCTAGCTGCTTGGAGCGGAACTTGGATAGTTCTTTTGGGGGTTTTTGATAAACGGTAAATGGGATGTGTAATTAAATATAATAATATATTTTGATCTACTGTTTAGATGGAGGTCGGCCTTCATCGGTGGATATATAGTTTCTTTTGGACTTATGCATATGGTTGATAATTATGTGGGTTTATCTTGTCAATTTGTTAGTTACTATAGCTCTGTATGTTTTCCGCTTTGCGTAATTTACTTCTGCTTTTGTAAGCTTACTATTCTATGATGACCTGATCCTTCCTATTGCATATTTTGAGGAAAGATCGAGCGGTCAGGAAGTGATGCTTGCATAGCGATACCATAGCATCACTGTGATTCGAATCTTGTGTGTGTGATCCGACAGTGCGAGTTTTTGAGGCAACCAAAATCCGGGCAGTCACAGGTGGTATCAGAGCCCTAAGTTTTCAGTCTTACGGGCGTATAAAGTTATGCTATAGGATAGAAACAATGGCATTAGGTTTAGCTATTAAGTTTCGAACTAAGACTTTAGTCTTAGGACCGATTTGACCTAGCATTGCTTTTACATGACAAGTCAACATGTCTCCTAGAAGGTGAAGACCGAGGATTGTGCACACCGCTGGTGTGATTGATGGCGAAGGGATCGCCACGCCACCGAATGCAATTCCTCTAGGCAATAATAATTGTGCCTTCGAAGTTGAAAACAGTTTAGGCAATTTCTGAGATGGAGGAAATCAGGCTACAAATAACAAGGGGAATAACCAGCAACTACTTGAAACCATGGTAAATACCATGGCAATCTTGGCTGAGAGAAAGCAGCCATCTGGTTTTCAAGTTTTCAGAGACTGAGACAACCAAGTTTTTATGGTCAAGCCGACTCGATGGAGGCTGAAAAGTGGTTAAATCAAATTGAGAAGGCACTGCTGAGTTCATTGTACGGAAGAGGAGAAGGTGAGTTGGGCTTCATTCCAACTCAAGGGTGAAGCAGACCCGCGGTGGAAATCAGTTGAGAGGACACGAGCTCTAGGGATAGCCTGGACTTCGACAGAATTTACTATAGTCTTCCATGGGAAGTACTTTTCAATCACCGAAAGACATCAATTAGAGATCCAATTTGCAAACTTAGTGCAAGGTCAAATGACTGTGTAGGAATACGAGACCGAGTTTACTCATTTGTCACGATTCGCACCAGCATTGGTAGCCATCGAGTTAATGAAAATGTAGAAATTTGAGTATGGTCTCAAACTTACCATCAAAGGACGGATATCATTGTTTGAGGCAACCACATACGAGAGGGTAGTGAGACTGGCCCTCATTGTGAAAAGGGACATCGAAGAGCTATATAAAGCAAGAGAAGAGCAGGCAAGGAGTAGAAAAGCTCAGTATCAACCGATGAGTGTGGAGTAGGCTAGTAAGAGGCCAAGATATTTGATGCCACCACCTTCACTACCTACCCCTATGGCATCGACAAGATCTTTTGATCCGACAACTTTGTCGCCTCTATCCCCAAGACCTCCAAGACCTTTCAATACATCAAGCTCAACAATCACGGGGATAGCAAAGGCACAAACAATGACTTCTTGTACCGCTTCCGCCACACCATCAATTGTATGTTAGAAATGTGGGAAACCACATAAAATCGAGAAGTGTCAAAAATCTACAGGGGACATATTTTAAATGCGAACAGATGGAGCATCGCATCAAAGATTGCCTGGAAATGAAAGGTGTTGCAAACACTACTACGACACCAAATCTGAGGTCTACACGACCCACAGTACAAGGTCGGGCATATGCAATTTCTACACATGATGCCCAAGCCGGAAATGAAGTCATTCAAGGTATGATTTTTCTTAGGATTGTCAATTTATTTGCTCGCATTTTAGATGAAGAAGGTGTATAAATAAAATAATCTCTACAATCATTATACTTCATGCCATAACACGTAGTATATGTGACTAAATTATATAATGACTGTTGAATTTAGGTGTCATTCGTTTGAGCAAGGATAGTGATATATCTAACCACAAGGCACTAGTGTTGATTGACCCGGGGTCTACACACTCTTTTATTACACCAAACTTCACCAATGAGATAGGCCTCACACCTGAGCCTTTAGAATTTGTCTTAGCCATCTCTACTACAATGGGAAATTCGGTGAGTACGAATACCATATGCCAATCAGTCATCGTCACCATGGCACATCGCCAAACTACGACCAATCTGATCTTGCTCGAAATGCAAGGATTTGATGCAATCCTTGGCATGTATTGACTAACCAAACTGTGAGGTAAGGTGGATTGCCTAGAGAAGGTGGTCACTCTTTACCCCAATAAGGGTAAGCCATTCAAATTCATTGGCATTCGACCAGCCGTCAAACCTTTTATATCCACAATCCAAGCCAAACGACTGATCAGTAAAGGATGTCAAGGATACCTTGCGTTCATTCAAGGACAAAAGGACAAGAAGATTGACATTTTTGACATCCCGATCGCCTGTGAGTTTCCTGACGTCTTTTCGGAAGAGTTACAGGTTTACCACCTGATAGAGAAGTCGAATTTACAATAGATGTAGCTCCAGGCACGAAACCATTGTCAAAGGCTCCATATCAAATGGCACCAGCCAAGTTGAAAGAGTTAAAGGAGCAGTTGTAAGAATTACTCAATAGGGGATTTATTAGGCCCAGTGTGTCTCCATGGGGATAACCGATGTTATTCGTTAAGAAGAAAGATGGGTCTATGCGACTGTGCATCGACTACAAGCAATTGAACAAGTTGACCATAAAGAACCGATATCCGCTCCCAAGAATTGATTATCTCTTCGACCAGTTCCAAGGAGCAAAATTTTTCTCTAAGATAGACCTACGATCTAGTTACCATCAGATGAAGGTGAGGGCTGAAGATGTTCCAAAGTCATTATGAGTTGCTCGTAATGCCATTCAGATTGACAAATGCACCAGCATCGTTCATGGACCTCATGAATCGAGTATTCAAGCCATATCTAGATCAGTGTGTGGTCGTCTTCATTGATGACATTCTCATATACTCAAAGACGCGAGAGGAACATGAGCGGCATTTATGTCTAGCATTATAAACACTACGAGACTCTCAGTTATACGCAAAGCTCAGCAAATGTGAGTTTTGGCTGGAGCAAGTGAGCTTTTTGGGATACATTATTTTGGACTTAGGTGTAAGGGTAGATCCGTCCAAGATAGAAGCAGTGTTAAAATGGGAACAACCCAGGCTACTATCGCAAGTTTGTCGAAGGGTTCTCGAAAATCGCTTGACCGCTCATTAATCAGCCGCATAATTTACCAATTTATTACCCTTAACTTAGTGATGCTAGGACTTAGTTTTCTACTAATAAGTTAATGATGTGCTGAAATTAAAGAAAATCAGTAAAAGAGAGCGAAAGTGTTAATATTCATCAAAATGAACTCAAAAGAGCAGTAAAAGATGATTGAGCGTAAAAAGATGATTCGCTATATACTAAAAGCTAAAAAATCGTGAAAGACGACTGAGCGATGTTACTAAAGAAGAAAAATAAGAAATCATAATTTATGATTTTTCATAAGACGAAGTAATACAAAAGAAAAGCGAACAATCATAATTCAGAGAATCGTCCAGAACGAAAGCTATGAAAGATAGAAACTCATGATTTACGATTTTCTAGAAAGAAAAGAAAAGAGACAATCATAATTTATGATTATGAAAGCTTTCCTACTATTACTGCTGCTGCGGATCACGTGAAAATCTATACCGCCATGCACTGGATTAGAAGAAATCTATAATTAGAAGTTTGGCATATAATGGATCTGAGAAGATTGATGAAGATAGACTCCAGAAGATCTCTATTACTGAATGAAAAGGAGCAATCCAAAAGCTCATCGAAATAAGGAGAGCAAGGAAAGATAAAATTAGAATTAGAGTTATAATAGAAATCTTTTTATTTCTTTTATTAGAATTAGAACTTGTAAATCAACTCCTTATGATCTAAAAATAAGAGAGCCCAGTGTAGGAATAAGTCATCGAAGAAATTCTTAGCATCAATTGATGACTGAGGTTGGGTTTTCTTCTGATAAAATTTAGAGTAGATTTTTATTGTTTTGTAGATTAGATATCCAAGGTTTCTCAAGAGCAATTGACGACTGCAATTGGGAGCTAAAGATTAGAGTAGATATTTGTAGTTTCTCAGAAGCAATTGATGACTACGGCTTTGTGGTGAAAGATATAATTTTATTGCTTTCTAGTTTATATTTATTTTATTGCAATTTCCTGCTTTGTAAACATCTCGAAATTTTAGTTGGATTTGATGACTCAAGTTGAAGTTTGCAGATTAGTGTAACGGTTTTTTACTTTTCCATCTTTAGTTTTCTAAAATTTGATTGACACCCAAGTTTTAGGAGGAGATTGTTGATTAGATTAGTATTGATTGACGGTCAATGCTAGGAAACTTGATATATAGTGTAACGATACTGTTTAAATTCATAAATATTCTATAGTTGAAGATTGTGATTAACGACCATAATCAGAAGGAGGATTAGGATTTATTTTCTGTAATTTAGATTAAGAAATAATTCTTTTATTCATATTTCTCTAGTAGTTTAGGAACTTAAAAGATAAATATAAGTTTTCAGAAAAATTAAGTTAATATAGAGAATCCTGTCTTCGTGGGAACGATCCTATAATAGCTCTACAATTTCCATTGTGTGCTTGCAATAGGTTAAGACTTAATTAAAGATACATAAAAGTAGCATCAACAAGTTTTTGGCGCCGCTGCCAGGGATAGAATATTTATATTAATTTAAGAAAATAAGTATTTATCTTTCTATTTTTATATTTCTTTATATTTTTCAACTTTCTTTGATCACTTATCAAGCTTTTGCAGGATTACTCGGAGCAGCGAATCGAAGGTTTTAATACTTCTGCTAGCCATAGAAACTAGAGGCTCAGATTTGCCTCTCCCTGCTTTATATATATATATATAATATAGTGTCTCTTGTTTGGGATGCAAGGCCGTGACGACACTTCTTGGCCAAATCTCAACATAACTTATCCCCCAATAGAATTTCCAACTACTCCGTGGTATCCAACTATGTTGGAAATAGAGTAGGCACTAGCCTCTCAGTGGGGTAGTATTGGGAATCCTTATAATCCTCAGTGGGACAACCCTTATGACTCCCCAAGGGTAAATCGACAAGAGTTTTCTTATGCATACCCCCAACATTCTCTGAATTCTCAACAGCCTTACAACCCATACCAATCCTTTGAGCAACAGCCATATCCTTAGAACAAAAAGGATGGTGCTACTATAATCCAAATCCTTCTTGACTTACAACATCAGGCACACTATCACTCTAGGGAATTAACCCAGTTGTCTCAGATCTCCCAAAATTTACACTCTTGTACTCAGTCCATTGCAAATCTAGAAACTCAAATCAGGCAACTAGCCTCACAGTGGGAGGAAAGATAGTGTAACCAAGCGAGCCCACAGACATTAATTCTCACAGTTCATGCTGTTCAAACTTTAAGGAGTGGCAGAACTATTGACAATAAAGTAGAGATGCCTACCCCAGTAGTTATCCCTACGACCGTAGAAAAAGACAATGAAGCTAAAGAAGAGACCCCCCTATAAGAAAAACCAAAAAAATTAGAAAATAGAAAACAAAAAAAAGTAGAAAACAAAGAGGAGAGTACACCTGGCCGAGGCACCTTATGTGCCAAAGTTACCATTTCAAAACACTTTTGGTGCACCCTCCTTTTTTGAAAAAAATCCAAAAAAATTAGAGGAAATCATTGAGATCTTTAAGGAAGTGAAGATCAACTTGCCCCTCTTAGGGGCAATTAAACAAGTCTCAGCTTATGCACGATTCCTAAAAGAGATGTGTACGCAAAAACGAAAAGGGTGAAATAATGTCATGCAAAAAGTTTTCTTGACAGCACAAGTAAGCTCAATCTTGCAAGCTAGAACTCCTCCTAAGCACAAGGATCCTGGGGTGCCTACAATTCTATGTATCATAGGTAATCATGCAATAAATAAAGCACTTCTGGATCTGGGAGTAAGTATAAATCTGTAATAAACCAAAATTTTCAAAATGTTGAGTCGTCGACTTTTGACAAATTACAACCTTTTGAATGATTAGACCTGAGTCAAACATTTGACCTAAGTAACATGGCCTCAAACCCCACTTGTAATGGTTGGAGTTACACGCAAAGGCATTAAATCCCAACTCGTATCTGTGTAGAGCGTATGCGCATTTGGGCATGTTGCACACGATCCCAAGCCTAATAACCCAACCTATCATGTGGCACCCAACCAAGTATACGTATTTGGCAAGGCATACGACACACACTGTATGGTTTTAGAATGTTTTATTTTACATTAGAAGTGTACAGTTGGTGCTAAGGAATGGTATATTTGATTGGGCCGACTATTTGAGCCAACTTTGGGCCTTTGGTAGGTGAGCTAAGACATAACTTGGGTGTGCTAGCTTCATACCGAACCAAACCTCCATATAAATAATAACTAACATATCAAATGGATGTTTTAACTTTGCAAGAGAACCAAAACCATTGTATTGGACTAACACACACACAAGTTTGCGTGTGTGCTTCACAAGGGAACTAGGCCCAAGTATAAGCTAAAAGAGGCTTCTCACGTAAGCCATTTAGACTATTTGGGCTTACAAGTGAGATTAGATCTCATTTTAACCCTTGATGAGAAACCCATGCGCCAACTCTCGGTGTGCCCGCTTCACACCGATCCAACCCCCACTATATAAGTCAAGCCTCTCATGTGGGCTTCATTGGCTTGCAAAATTTGAGAGAAGAGAAAGAAAAGAAAGCTCCATCTCCTTGCCCTTCTCCTTCTTCTTGAGTGTTCATCTCCCTCTCTAGATTCAACTTCTTCTTCTTCTTCGATTCATCGTAAGAGATCTTTGAAGCAGACACGATCAAGAGCGTGAAACCCTATTCTCCCAAACCCTCTTTCGTTTTGAAACCCAAACACCGTTGATTCCCTTTTTGATCACCCCCTTTTACTCAAGAGATCCTTGATTTATTGTGTGCATTGGGAGGATTCAATCCACACCCATACGATCGAAAGGAAAGGAGAGTTTCGAACCATCAAGAAGAAATCAGGATTTCGAGTAAAATCCATCAATTTTGATCGTCGTGGAGCGTGCATGCACGTGATTAGGTGAGATTCGATTTAATTTGGTTGGAATTTAATTTAGATGTAATTTATGAGTGATTGGAATGCATAGAAATGAGTTTTGATCGATTCAGATGGAAGAAAAAAGAATCCCGAACGAGTTCTGAAGCTATCAAATTTGATCAATCGATCGATCGGATTTTATAGAGCAGGGAAGTAAAAATTTATTGGAAAAATTGATCGATCAATTTTGGAATTTGATTTATTGAAATTAAAACTCGATCGATCAAAATTGATACTCGATCGATTGAATTTGGAACTCGATCGATCGAAATTGGAAATCGATCAGTCGAAATTGACTGAGTATGTCGACACTATTTCAGTATTTTGGCCATAACTTTTTACTCTAAACTCAGATTGGTTCGATTCTTGAGGCGTTGGAAAGCGGAAAACGAGATATACAACTTTTATCAATTAACCATTTCATGAATCCAAATTTTTAAAGACAACATTTAGGAGGAAGTTACATCAAATTCTAAGTTAGTACGAATTTGCCTGTTTCAACCTCAATTTTGAGAAAATACTTAAATATGTCTATGTTATTAGTAATTGGAGTTGATCCTTGATACATAATCATATGTTTGTGATGTAGATTGAGGGCAGGAATCCATTGATAGGGCTTAGCTTGGCTTCGCGCAACTTCGATGTTAAGGTGGGGAAAGTTTTATACACAATTGCATTTTTTATTCAAATTCATAGATGCTTGATATGATCGAATGAAATGTAATACGTTTTGATTTGAACATGAAATAGTCTTTGAATTCTTTGCAATTGAAACCTTAGATCTTTGAAATTTATTATGTGATTGAATATATTCAATGTTTGAAATACACAAAAGCTTTGAATTATCGAATCATTGACATATTGGTTTATTTTGGGAATTTTTTGAAACATCGAATCAAGTAATGATTTTCAATTTGAACATTATATTTTAGCCTTCGTAAATCATGTAAAGAATTTTATTAGGAATATCTTGTGTGTGAGTTTTGTAGGTTTTGAATCGAAACCAGAAGTTAAATTTGAAGTAAATATGAACTTTAAATTGAATCCAAATCAAATATCTATATAAATTTGAACCCAAATCGAACTATACGTTAAGTAAATTGATGTGGACCGCTATGGGCGGATTGTAAGAATATCGTGGACCGCTATGGGTAGATTGTAAGTGTGTTGTGGACCACTATGGGTGGATTTTTTGTGCATGTGTTGACCGCTATGGGCGGATTATATGGTACATTGTGGGCCGCTAGCGCGGAATTGAATCGACACGACGGGATATCTGTGAATTGAACCAGCATGGCGATTAAACCCATGAATCAAACCAGCATAGAGGGATATATGAATCTAACCAGCATGATGGTTAAACCCATGAATTGAACCAGCACGGCGGGATATCCGTAAATCGAACCGACACGGCGACTAACCGTAAATCAAACTGGTATGGTAGTCTTTGTGAATCGAATCAGCATGGTGGGATATCCATGAATCGAATATGTAAAGTAGGTAAGTGTGTGTGAATCAACTTGGCATGGCAGTCTCCGTGAATCGAATCGGCATGGCAGGATACCCGTGAATCGAACCGGCACAGCGGCTAACTGTGAATCTAACTAGTACGGCAGTAAATTCGTTAATCGAACTGGCACGGCAGTCTCCCATGAGTCAAACCGGAGCATGGTGGAATATCTATGAATTGAATTGTGTAAGACATGTAAGTAAGCGAAGTAAGAATGTGTAAGATGTATTAGTAAGCTAAGTAGCAATGTGTAAGACATGTAAGTAAGCCAACTAAGAGTGTGTAAGATAAGTAAGTAAAGTTATCTAAAAATGGGTAAAACATGTAAGTAAGCTATGTAAGGAAGATAAGAAGTGTAAGTGAATGTGATTCAAACTCAGTAAATCAAAGATAAGAAAATGCTTTTGATAAGAAATCAATTTCAGTTTTGATAAGAAAGTGCTTTTGAAATCAGTTTACCTTTGACATCAGTTCTGATTTTGATAAGAAAATGTCTTTGAAATCAGTTTTGATTTTGATAAGAAAATGTCTTTGAAATCAGTTTGCCTTTGAAATCAGTTTTAGTTTGATAAGAAAACGCCTTTAACATCAGTTTCACCTTTGATAGGAAAAATGCATTTGAATTAAGTTTCTATTTTGAATATGAAAATGTTTTGATCTTGTCTTTGAATTTATGCATGTGATGAGATGTAATTAGTATTAGTTTTCTCCACTGAGCTTAGACTATTAGCTCATCCTAACTATACGTCACAGGTTTAATGCTTGTCAGGACACTAGACTTGTGAATTGAGGACTTGAGGATTTGTAAGAATTTTGGGATCGTAGATTTAGTGCATCGTGAACTTTGGTAAGTTCGGGCATGGAACGTTCGTGCTATTATACATGCATTGTACGCCACTGTTAGGTGATGGTTAGTCATCACTGGCGGTTTGTTTTAGTTTACTGCTCATGTTGGATATTAGAGCTGGAGATTTTATTCATGTCATAGGTATTATCTGCTTTTATTTCTGCATGTAAGTGGATGTGCCAAGTAAATTCTGTATCAGATTGTGATCTACAGTCTGGCGGCCCGGGTTTTACCATTTGGTTTTGGTGTAAAGTTAAAGAAAAAAAATATCTCAGAAAATTCAGGTTGGGAAAATCTGGGTTGTCACAAAATCTGCTACCATGCTTGGTTTACAAAAAATTGGGATTAGGAGATATAAGGTCTATGTCGGTAACTCTTCAGTTAGCCGATAGATCAAAAAGAAGGCCAGTAGAAATTATTGAAGATGTAATGGTTGGAGTCGATAAATTTGTTTTCCTTATCGACTTTTTGTTGCTAGACATAGAACCATGTTCAACATCTCCAACACAAATTTCCGTTATACTTGGTAGACCATTCTTGGCCACGACCAATGCTTGTATAAATTGTAAAACTGGGATAATGGAAATTTCTTTTCGAGATATATGAATCCAATTAAATGTGTTCACTGTGGCCAACCTAATGGTTTCAATAGACAACAAGGAATGATTCAGCATAGATGGAATTGAAGAATTAGTAGGGGAAGCATTACCTTTAGTCTTATCAAAGGATGCGCTTCAAATTGCATTATGGTAATCGAACTTGGAGGATCCTGACCACCAATTAAAGGAGGCGATTTATCAGATGGATACTTCTATCTGTGAACTCCAATTCGAGACTTGAAAACCATGGAAAGAACCTCTACCCGTTATTTCCAATGAACCGTTACATCCATCTATCCAAAAAGTACCATCCTTAGATCTGAAACTACTTCCCGATACCCTTAAGTATTCTTTTCTTGGGCCTAACGAAAATCTTCCAGTAATCATTTCTTCTGCTCTTAGTAAGGAACAAGAGAGAAGGTTACTGGCCACACTCATCAAATATAAGCGTGCAATAGGATGGACTGTCACTGACCTTAAACGACTTGACCCCTTGATATGTATGCATCATTTTTATTTAGAGGATAACGCTAAAACTTCACGAGAAAGCCAACGACGATTAAATCCAAATATGAGGGAAGTTGTATAAAAGGAAATCGTAAAACTAATAGACGCAAGTATTATTTGCCTGATTTCTGACTATGAGTGGGTAAGTCCCATTCAAGTCGTCCCAAAGAAATCTGGGATTACTGTAAAAGAAACTATGGCTGGTGAGTTGGTGCCATTACGCAAAATCACAGGGTGGCGTGTATGCATTGACTACCGGAAGCTAAATTCAATGACTCGCAAGGATCATTTTCTGCTACCTTTTATTGATCAAATTTTAGAAAAACTTACGGGCCAGGAATATTTTTGCTTTCTAGACAGATATTCAGGGTACAACCAAGTTCTTGTCTACCCAGAAGATCAAGAAAAGACAACTTTCATGTGTCCTTTTGGGACGTTTTCTTATCGCCACATGCCCTTTAGGTTATGCAATGCACCTACAACATTCCAAAGATGTATAATGGCAATCTTTTCTGACATGATAGATAAGTTTCTTGAAGTATTCATGGATGATTTTTTGGTGTTTGGCCAAACTTTTGATTCTTATCTTGATCATCTTGCCCTCGTTTTAGAAAGATGCAAAGAAACTTAGTGCTAAGTTGGGAGAAGAGCCATTTCATGGTTCATGAAGGCATAGTCTTAGGGAATATTGTCTTTAAGAGAAGAATAGAAGTTGACAAAGCTAAGATTGATGTAATAGAAAATCTACCGCCACAAACTTCAGTACGGCAAATTCGATCTATTCTTGGTCATGTCGGCTTCTATCACCGATTTATCAAAGATTTTTCAAAAATCTCGAGACCATTATGTCACCTATTAGTAAATAATGTATCCTTTAACTTCAACGATGCCTGTCTTGATGCTTTTAACAAGCTTAACGTACTTCTATCATCCACCCCAATTATTCAACCACCCAACTATTCACTTCCTTTCGAAGTAATGTGCGATGCTTCTGATTACGCAATAGGTGTCATCTTAGGATAGCGGAGAGGCGAGGGTCCTCATGTAATTTATTATGCAACTTGAACCTTGATCAAAGCTCAGGTGAACTATACGACCACTTAGAAAGAGCTTCTCCTTGTAGTCTTCACGTTGGATAAATTTCGACCGTACCTATTGGAATCTAAGATCGTGATCTTTTCTAATCATTCTGCACTAAAATACTTACTATCTAAAAAAGATGCCAAACCAAGACTAATCAGGTGGATCCTTCTTTTACAAGAATTCAGCTTCGAGATTAAGGATAAGAAGGGGGATGAGAATGTAGTGGCTGATCACCTGTCCAGGATAAAAATGCTTGAGACCATCAGTAAAGAATCTCTGCACGATACCTTTCCGGATGAGCAACCTTTTTCCATCCAAGCAACAGTTCCATGGTATGTAAATATCGTGAATTATTTGACAACTGGTAAGATTCCCCCAACCTGGTCTAATCAAGACCGATATACTTTCTTTGCTAACATAAAATACTATATTTGGGAGGATTCAGACCTATTTGAAATATGCCAAGACCAAATAATTAGGAAATGTGTACTCGACAATGACACCCATAATATCCTACAATTCTTTCATACATATGCATGCGAGGGCCACATCGGTGGTAGGAAAACGGCTTCCAAGGGATTACAATTGGGGTTTTATTAGCCATCACTATTTAAGGATGCCCAAAATTTCTGTCAAGCTTGCAATCGGTGTCAAAAATCACGAGACATGCCCCGAAGGAACATGATGCCCCTTCAACCAATTCTGGTCACAAAACCTTTTAATGTATGGGGCATTGACTTTATGGGTCCCTTTCTACCATTGTCTGGATTTATATACATACTTGTAGCCGTCGACTACATATCAAAATGGGTAGAAGCAATGGCTACCCAAACAAATGACCACAAGGTGATAGTTTCTTTCATCAGGGAAAATATATTTGCATGGTTTGGAACCCCACAGGCTATTATAAGCGATGGAGGAAGCCATTTTTGTAATAGGTATTTCGAGAGCTTGCACAAGAAATACAGTATTATGCATAAAATTGCAACCCCCTACCACCCGCAAACTAGTGGACAAGTTGGGGTTTTCAACCATGAAATAAAGAAGATACTGGAAAGAACGATTCGACCTGATAGAAAAGACTAGTCCATAAGATTGAATGATGCTCTGTGGGCATATAGAACGGCTTATAAAACTCCCATTGGCATGTCTCCTTTTTGATTGGTGTATGGTAAAGCTTACCACCTACCTATGGAATTAGAACATAGAGCTCTATGGGCCATCAAAGCATTAAATTTTGAGCTGGATGCATCTGGTGAGCAACGAAAACTTAAACTCAATGAACTCGAGAAAATTTGAAATGATGCATACCAAAATGCCAAAATCTATAAGGCCAAAACTAAGGCATTTCATGATAAACATATTTTGAGAAAAAGGTTTGAGTCGGGTGAACAAGTTTGGCTATACAATTCAAGGTTGAAACTATTCCCAGGAAAACTAAGAAGTCGTTGGGACGGACCCTATAATGTTGTAGAAGCATTCCCTCATGGGGCTGTAACCATTCAAAATCCCAAAGACAATCGTATTTTTAAGGTTAATGGACAGAGACTCAAGCTAATGATATCTCTCAAAGAAAAAGGGACGGTGACCACAATAGCACTGAAAGGCCCAGAGTATAACTAATCGACTCATGGGCACCATCGAGCTACCGACTCATCCGTAGAAAATTTATGTATATTATATGTACAACAATAAGGTATATTCACTTAATTTGCATTAAATCGTAGTAATTACAAATTCCCACTACCTGAGTATTCTCTTACAGAAAATCGTAGTGATTATGATTATTAAGAGAAGGTTTTGCCCAGACAACGCTAGTGTTATCAATAAGGCACAATTTCCGATACCAAAGGCATCGCATCAATTCACAGTACACAAACACGTCCCTTAGCCTTTATTAGGATTACCAACCAATTCACATAATTCAATGTAAAACATAACGTCTATTTAACACAACTCTTCAAATTCTCGATTTGGATTAGTTATAAATAACCATGTACCAGCTGATCAATTCATATCATTCCCTTCACCTTCATTCAATACCAACCCTTTTCACCATGGCAAAACAACCAAGCTGGTCGGAGATTACAGAGGGATTTTCACGCCTCCTCCAACGCCATGAAGACGAAGTCACCAGCTGTTGGAAGAAAGGGGGCAATTAATCAGTGAAATTGTTGCCCTCTTCACCTTTCTCATTTCGGACCCGACAACAAAAAAACCCCCTTCCTCCCCCAACCACCAACAATCTTCTCCATCTTCTTAACGTTTCTCTTTTCTATTAGACACACCTACCCAAAGATGGGAGATATTTTGTGGGCACAACACAATTTTGGACCGATCTTTATCGAAGACTTCCTCTCGGATATTGTTGCCGATATCTAAGATAGTGTGTGTCTAAGATTTTTCCTAAGTTTATTTTCTTTTCTGTAATTATTTTTTAATATATTTTATATTTTCTTTTTCATGATCATTGTAAATTTTCAGTAATATATGAAATTTTCTTTTTTTTGATTAACTCTCATTTTTTTTACTAACTGTGTAATTGTTACAAACATCTCTAACATTTTTATTATTTTTATCTCTGAGAAGTAAAAACATTGTGTTTTCCTTAAGTTTGGGGGAACATTCTTTACAGAAAATTTTTTCACAGCCGGTAGGCAATCGGAGATATCAATAATTTTTAGGAAAAGAATTTTAGTATCCCCTATTTTTTATGCCAATTTTTATGCCAATGAGGGCATTGTTCGAATTAAGTTTGGGGGATACACAATTTCTGTGTATAGCAGTAAATCATTTAGTTTTAGTTTTAGTAAATTTGTTTTTGTAGAATTTTTTTTGAAAATTTCTGAATTTTAGTTGAATTATGATAAAAAAAAATTATAAATCTCGAAAACTTACAATTCATTATAGTAGGAATTCAATAATCAGAATAAAGAATAATACAATTCATGCTTAGCTCATTGAACACTGTATTAGAATAAATGTTTGAAATAATAGATTAATCTAAACTATAAAATTTTAGACTATAGTTTCAAAATTATAAACTAGTGAGATTTTGAGCCATATTTCATCTTTTATTCAAAGAGAGACTGTTTCTTTTATTCAAGTCAAAAAATTTCCTTCAACTTCTATACTGATATGAAATCTCATACTGCTGAAATTAGAATCAAAATATTCTATGATAACCTGATTTTTTGTCTAGAACAATCTATTAGAAATATCAAAGTAATATGGCATCTACGCTACTAAATCGTAAAGATGATCAAAGGCCATCTTTTGTTAAACCAGGGCCAAAAAGCTAAAATCCCAAAATAAAATTTATCCATTGAACCCATATTGGAAGCCTAAACCGAATTTCTTTGTACCAAAAATCTGATAAACCCTTAACCATATATACTATCCAAAGCTTTCAACCTTTAACCCTTATATTTTCTTAGATTTTAGAATGCAAAAGAAGGGAAGAAGAGGGAGTGGAAGGAGTAAAGTAAAAATAGATAAAGGGAATGCCAATAAAAGGGTACAGTTGAAGAAATCAAAGAAAAATATGGGAAAGGAATGAAAAATCATGAAAAACGATTTCTGAAAAAGAAGAATGATTTTAAAGTAAAAAGCTTTTAAAGAGATGAAAAATCATAGAATACGATTTTAGAAAATATCAAAATGGGATTTATAAAAAGAAATGGGAAGAAGTTATCCAATTTATGGATACTTACTGAAGAAAAGAAGAAGCTGAAAAGATAGGAGAAAGAAGAGCTAAATTCTTAGAAAAATTTTGAATCCTTTTCTACCTTTCTTTGACAGCTTCTGAAACCCAAAGCCCTAATACAAGCCGAAGGTAAGACCTTTTTTATTTATGATTTGCAGAAGCATAAGCCTAGTAGAGATATGAAAAATACATACTATGGATTATACATGGATTCATATGAATAAAGTAGATTATCCTTTTCTATGAGATTGACAATTTTTTATCTTTGACTGATTTTTTCTGAAATAACATTGTGAGAACCCAAAAAGTTTCGATATCTTTTTGAGAGTATGCCAATAATAAGTTTTTGAAAGAAAGTATTTTCTAAATCTGTAGTTTAGAAAAGTTTATTAAGAATAAACTTTTCACTAATGCATATATCTCCTGCTTACCGTGAATTAAAATTGTTGGAGTTCTAATCCAGGATAATTGTTATGATGGAAAATAAGGATCAAAGATTGGTAATTATAGAAAATCATAACGACCATGTGATGGCCACCTTAGGTGATTTAGATAGTGTACAAAATTAGTTAAAATTTTTCTTTTAAAAAATCTAAAAAGAATTGAAGTTTGTAGGTAACTTCATTGAAAACTTCAAGAGACTACAACTCCTCCACTAAGGATGCTAGGACTTAGTTTGCTACTAATAGTTAATGATGTGCAGAAATTAAGAAAAATCAGTAAAAGAGAGCCAAAGTGTTAATATTCATGAAAATGAACTCAAAGAACAATAAAAGACGATTGAGCGTAAAAGACGATTCGCTATATACTGAAAGCTAGAAAATCGTGAAAGACGACTGAGTGTTGTTACTAAAGAAGAAAAATAAGAAATCATAATTTATGATTCTTCAGAAGACGAAGTGTTACAAAAAGAAAGCAAACAATCATAATTCAGATAATCGTCTAGAAAGAAAGCTATGAAAGATAGAAAATCGTGATTTACGATGTTCCAGAAAGAAAAGAAAAGAGAAAATCATAATTTACGATTGTGAAAGCTTTCCTAATGCTACTGTTGCTGCGAATCACGTGAAAATCTACACCGCCATGCATTGAATTAGAACTCTAGAATTAGAATTTTGGCATATTACAAATCTGAGAAGATTGATGAAGATAGGCTCTAGAAGATCTCTATTACTAAATAAAAAGGAACAATCCAGAAGCACATCGAAATAAGGAGAGCAAGGAAAGATAAAATTAGAATTAGAGTTATAATAGGAATCTTTTTAATTATTTTATTAGAAATATAACTTGTAAACCAACTCCTGATGATCTATAAATAAGAAAGCCTGGTGTAGGAATAAGACATCGAAGAAATTCTCAACATCAATTGAAGACTGAGGTTGGGTTTTTTTTTTATTAAATTCAAAGTAGATTTTTATTGCTTCTCAAGAGAAATTGACGACTGCAATTGGGAGTTGAAGATTAGAGTAGATATCTATAGTTTCTCAGATGCAATTGACGACTGTAGCTAAGGGGTGAAAGATATAATTTAATTACTTTCTAGTTTAGATTTATTTTATTACAATTTTTTCTTCGTAAACATCTTCGAATTTGAATTTGAATTGACGACTCAGGTTGAAGTTTGCAGATTAGTGTAACAATTTTTACTTTTCCATCTTCAGTTTCTTAGAATTTGATTGATGCCCAAGTTTTAGGAGATTGTTATTAGATTAAATCTGTATTGATAAGATTTTAGTTTTGATTGACAACTAATGTTAGGAAACTTGATATATAGTGTAACGGTACTGTTTAAATTCATAAATATCTGATAACTGAAGATTGTGATTGACGACCAATTATGAAGAAGGAGGATTAGGATTTATTTTCTGAAATTTAGATTAAGAAACACTTCTTTTATTCATATTTCTCTAGTAGTTTAGGAATTTAAAAGATTATAAGTTTTCAGAAAAATTAAGTTAATATAGAGAATCCTGTCTTCATGGGAATGATCCTATACTAGCTCTACAATTTCCATTATGCGCTTACAATAGGTTAAGACTAAATTAACGATACATAAAAGTAGTGTGAACAGTCACACAAGTCACTCAAAAAAACATCAAATTTGAGTGGACTGAAGCGTATGAGAAGAGCTTTCAAGAGCTGAAGAAAAGACAGACCTCTGCACTAGTTCTTACCATACCATTTGGTAGTGGAGGATTTGTCGTATTCAACGATGCATCTCACACTGGATTAGGTTGCGTGTTGAATCAGCATGAATGAGTGGTCGCATAAGGATCAAGGCAGTTCAAAGACCATGAGAAGAATTACCCCACACATGACCTGGAATTATCTGCGATCATTTTTTCTTTGAAGATATGGAGGCACTACCTTTATGGTGAAACGTTCCAAATCCTCACCGATCATAAAAGCCTTAAGAATCTTTTCACCCAAAGAGATCAGAATCTCAAACAGAGGAGATGGATGGAATTTCCCAAGAATTATGACTGCATCATCCAATATCATCCGGGGAAAGTAAATATGACAGCTAATGTGCTTAGCCAAAAATCATCTGCTCAGCTGGCACACCTTGTGGCCAAAATACACAAATGGAAATTACTTGAGGACTTAACATCAGATATCTCTGTGTTCAAAGTAAAGGAATCGGGTGCACTTTTTGCCAATATCAAAATTAAATCAACCCTCTTTGATAGGATTAGAGAACGCCAGTTGAAAGATCCAGAGCTTATAGCTATCAGGAAGGGTATAGACAATGGAAATCAGCCGAAATTTTTTGTCAAGAATGATGGTTCCTTATTGTTTAGAGATCGATTATGTATGTCGACCGATAGTGAATTACAACATGAGATATTGGAAGATGACCATAGATCAGCATATGCCATACATCCGGGGCAACACCAAAATGTACCACAACGTGAAGAACTTATGGTGGAAGGTAATGAAGAGAGAAGTCGCTGAGCACGTAGCAAAATGCTTGGTTTGTCAACAGGTTAAAGTCGACCACAGACACCCGTCTAGTCTATTGCAGCCATTACCTGTACCTGAATGGAAATGGGAAAACATTTCTATGGATTTTATACTTGGGCTGCCAAGGACACAAAATGGATACAATGGAATTTGGGTAGTTGTCGATCGCTTAACAAAATCAGCACATTTTCTACCCTACAGTACACACTACATGGCCAGCAAATTAGCCAAATTGTACTTGAAGGAGATAGTAAGACTTCACGGCATACGCGCAAGCGTAGTATTAGATCGGGACTCACTCTATACATCTCAATTTCGGCAGCGATATTAAGAGGGGATGGGGTCCAAACTAGAGTTCAGCTCAACTTTTCACCCTTAAACCGATGGACAAACAAAAAAGGTGAACCGGGTTATCGAAGACATGTTGCGGGACTCTATGTTAGATTTCCAAGGGTTATGGGATAAACACCTGCCATTAGTTGAATTTGCCTACAACAATAGTTATCAGGCGAGCATTGGAGTGACTCCTTTTGAAGCACTCTATGGCCACCGATGTAAATTCCCGATCAATTGCGAAGATATCGGAGAGCGAATATTATTGGGCCTGGAACTCATTGAAAGCACAAATGAGACCGTCCGTCTCATCTGGGAATGACTAAAAGTAGCACAAAGCCGTCAGAAAAGTTATGCTGATCTTAAAAGGTCAAGCATGGAATTTCAGGTGACCTTTGCACACAATGCTATTTGATATTTCAGTTTAGTATGCTAGATTCTAAGCAGTATGCTCTCTGCAGGTTGGTGTTGGCCACTTACCTTGTGTTCAAAAAAGGGTTTAAAATCACACAATTAAAGGAGGATCTATTGGTTGTACACACCAAGGCAAGCAGACACACAGACCTGTAAGTATTCAGGGCCTATTGTAACAAGTTTTAAAGGGTAAGTAAGGGTATGTCCATAGGGAAATATTAGCTAAAAATTAAGTAAATCTCAAGATCTAAGGCAGATCTGGCACCCTACATAATACTAAAATAGCAAAAGAGAGAGGAGAGGTTTTAAGGGGTTGTCACTTTAATTTAAACTACAGAAACACAATTAAATGCATAAATGAATTGAGATTAAATCCAGAGTTCAGATCTTGCAAGTGAGGGGAATATTTGGTGAAATTGGAAACAAAAAATGAAGAGAAACAGCTTGGAGTTTGGTCTTACTACAATTGGATTGAGCTGACAGTGTCCCAAAGAATTCATAGTGCATGAATCTCTCATCTGGCTATAAGCACAGCTACAGGGTAAAAGGATCTGATCTAAGCCAGAGATTTGGATTGATCTTAAGGCTATGATCTGCCCACTTTAAGGGTCACAGATCATCCAATAGATTCACCCCATTCTCAGGTTTCCATCAGAACATTATAATCACTACAAATGCTGCAACAGCCAGGCCACAGACACAGGCAATTATAGGAACATCAGATCTAGGGAGATCAAATGGTATCTAAGAGGTCTACTAGTTAAGTGGGTGAGCTGAGTCCCATCTACACAAATCCGATCGAGCACCAAATGAAACTAGATGAACTATGGATCTAATTAAAACAATAAAACCAACATTGCATTGAAATAAACTCACTATATAATGAAATGCTCTCAGATTTATAGTCTATGCATTATCTGACCCTCAATAACACTCTCAACTCTCTCCAATTACAGATCCAACCTCACTCCTTGCTGCTTCAAAAAAATTAGCCAACCATAGTTGGGGAATCCATTCGATAGGTTTATCTCTACGCAATAAATTTTGATAGGTTTGCTTCTAGCTCCTATCGACAGGTTCCAGACTTCTCGATAGGTTTTGTTCAAGCTCAGACAACCATTCGATAGGATCCTCCCTTTTTGTTTTCGACTGCGCGATAGGTTCTGGACCCTATCGAATTCTTCCATCCTCACGACTTCTTCCATTTTTTAGCCTTCAGATCCTATTGACAAGTTCTAGTAACCTAGTGACAGGTTGTTTTCAGCCTGTTTTCACTCTTTTAAAGTTGTTATGTTGTTGTTGCATGCTCTAAGTGGGCCATTGTTGGGTCTGAACTACACTGAGAGATAGATTTCTACACTATGACTGCTTTTTACTGCTATCTACAAGACATGCTCAACAAGCATTTATTAGTCCACTCATAGGTCTATCAAAGCTCATGTTAAGGGGTGAAAAGTGATACTTTTCAGAGATTAACACACCCCCAAACCTAAGCTTTGCTAGTCCCTGAGCAAAGGAAGAATGAAGAAAATTAAAATGCCACTTTTGTAGGGAGCACAGATGCATTTAGCATATGCATCAAGCCTTTTGAACCCCTAGGTGATCCCTAGTGGAGGAGTGAAGTCTCCCGAGGGTTTTAAGTGAAGGTACCGACAAACTTCTCCAATAAAATCAGTTAATACTTATGCAATATGCTAAAACAGAGTTCAAGTAAAATAAAATAAACTCCACACCATGTCCCTTCAGTTTTAGAGGATTTTCAGTAGAAAAATCATTAGTTTAAAACCTGAAATTCTGCTGTAATTCCTTCATCATCAATCAAATCATGTCAAGGCATTGTGCCTGAAAATTAATGCTGAGTTCACCTTTAATTTAAGAATTCTGTTTTGATAATCCCCCAATCAATTTTGATTTCAGACCCAAGTCTTACCAGGGCTGTTCACTCACAACACAAGTAGAAGGGTGCATCATTTCTCACAGCTCAAGAGCAGTTACAGCCCTCAAATAGGACTGCAAGCATGAGCGTAGGCATTGCTCTAACTTCTGAAAATTTTTAACTCTTTTCACCAAAGATAAAACAAATCCTCATCTCCACATGACAGCTCAATCCATTTTAGATCAGTAGGGTTTTTTTTATTTGGTTGTAATGTGGCTTATGGGTGAAATTTGTAAAAGAATAATGGGGTAAAAAGGGTCAAATTGAGAAATCAGTAAAAGTGAGGAGGTGATTTGCAACTCAACCTTCTTCATTTCAGCACAATTCTATTTACTTCTTGAACTTTCATATTTGAAGTGATCAGTTTCTAATCCTCATTTTAATCTTTCAATGAAATGACTTCTCTTTCTCATTCTTTTTCTTTGATTTTCTGTTTTTCCTTTTCTTTTTTTATGTTTTTTCTTTTTGTATTTTTCTCCATTTTTCTTTTTATGGGTTGGAATGCCACAACACCACCAAATGTGCTTTCTCCTTTTTCAACCAACCATCAAACTAGCTCTACCTTCTGAAATCTCAGAGTGAGGGTCAGACTGTATGAGGTCACTGAGGTTTTGGGTTTAAATTTTCTGGTTTTTATCAAAGAAAATTGGGAATTTTAAGGCTCAAATGGTGTGTATCAAGGGCAGTTCAAAGGTGGGACATTTTAAGCTCAAATTGTCCAAGGAATGGCCTTACTTCATGTCTTCAATCTCATGAATGCTATCAAGCTATTTTAATTTGGATTTGCCTAACTTCTAGTGATCGAAACTAGATCCAATTAGTCCTTAGAGTAGAAAAATTGCCAAGGCACTCTTCAAAGGAAATTTTTCAGGTCCAAATCTCACTGGGTATGGCCTTCCATCAAATTTCCGGGGTGTATCCTCACAATTTTCTCTCCTTTCAGGTTCACTAAACATTACTTTTTGAAAATTCTTGAAATTTGCTTCATGAAAAATGCTAAAACTTCAGCTCCTTTCAGTTTTAAAAAGTTTTTAATTTCCTCTTTTTCCAAAAATCAGGTGGGAAGTCACTTTATTTTCAAAATCTTTTTCAACGTAGCTGTACTAGCATTAACTCATTTCATTGGCATACCTGCCATACCCCCAAACCTAAATTAAACAATGTCCTCACTGTTCAGAGAGCATGGTAACAATGAACAGGGTATATGAAGATACAGATGCACAATAAGCACAAAAAAGACATAACACAAAAAAGAAATTACTATTAAAATATAAAATATGTACATGATCCAAAGCAGTAAGAGAAAAGAAATAAATATAAACTATATTTATTTACAAGCATCATCGGGCCAATCATACAAGTCTGCCAAAATTTTCAAATATTCCTTCGATAAAGGAGCTTTTCCTTTAGATTGGGATTTCTGGGTGGACTGCTTGGGGGCCTCTTCAGACTGGGCAGCAGACTTCTTATCATTCTTGGCAAAAGCGGCAAGAGAATCAGAATCAGAATCAGAAGGGAAGAGGATAGTAGGATCTAGGCCAAGGGCAGCAGCAGCTTTCCTTCTTTCCTCCTTCGAGAGTAGAGTGGAGGAGGTGTCATGCGGGGATGGGGGCTTGATGGGGGCTACCTCTTCAGACTGGGTAGTAGGTTCCTTCCCTTTACTGCGAGCAGAAGTAGAGGAAATAGATCTCTATGCAGTAACTTTTCTCTTTGTATAAGTCCTCTTAGGTTGTGGTGGGGAAGGTTTAGCTGCAGGAAGATCTTGGGCTGGAGGGGGGAAAACATCTGAAGGTGGGGTAGGAGTAGGTTGAGTGGTAGGAGGGTTGGAAGGAGGAGATGTAGCAAGAGGGGTTGGTTGAAATGATTGAGAAGTTAATGAAGTAACTTTTCTCTCCAGAATATCGATTTTCTTCGCTGCAAAAAGCAGGTTGGACTCAGAGAGTTCCTGGGTGGCCTTAAGTATCTCCTGAGCATTGGCTAATTTTTTCTAGAGAAGGTCAGCATTCTTCTTCTCAAACTCAGCAATACGAGTCTAAGCCTTAGCAAGTAGTTTGGCGAACTCATAACAAGTCAGGATTTCCTTCCACCACTGAGAGATATCCCAGAGTTGGATTCTTTGCTCCAATTCCATGAGAGCTATCCCCTCCTCATAGGAGACTTTCAGGGAAGCTCGGAGGGCAGCCATACCTGTCAGGACATCCCTACGAATGTAGGGATTGTCCTTCATTGCATACAACAGAGTGAGGTAAGGGAGAATGTAGATGGGGGATCTGAGTACAATGGGCAAGGAAAGGGGTGGAGTGGAAGATGAGGAGGGGGTGGAGAAAACCAATTCCTAAAGTGGATCAATTTGGGTTGAGGCATCTGTGAAGATAGGTGGAGTGAGAGTGGGTGGTTGGGTGGTAGGTGACACAGCAACTTCAGTGGCTACTATTGGAGGTGATGGAGGGGTGAAAGATGGGGATGAGATAGGTATGGGGTAAAATGGAGTGGCTACCTCCTCAGACTGGGGAGCAGCTGTGGGAGGTGGAATTATGGGTAAAGATGGAGGAGATAAATGGATAGGTGATTGGACAGGGGAAAGAGGGGAAGTGTGAGTAGGTTGGAGAGTTGAAGAGGATGGTGTAAGGGTGGACTGAATGGATTGAAGGTAGGAGCTCATGAGGGCTTGGTTGTTGGTGTTTGTGGTCAATTGAGTTTGGATGGATTGTAATAGGGAGAGAATTTGGGTGAAAGTATCAGGAAAGGTGGGATTAGAGGGGACAGGGGTTTGAATAGGGTGCAAAGGGGAGGAGGGTGTATGACTGAAATGAGGGAGGTTGGGGTGTGGGGAGTCCGGGAGAGGGGTGTACTCATGCCCAACATCTTCCACAATGGATGTCATGAGGGCAGTGAACCCAGCAGTGGTAAACTGGTCTAAGCCCTGGGTATGAAGGAGGGGTTGGTGAGGGGGGAAAGTCAGAAAGGGGTTCGTCAAAGGGTGGAGAAGAAGGGGTAGGGGAAGGCTCTGGTAGTGTTGGAGGTTCAAGGACTTTAGGTTCGAGAATTTGAGTGATGGGTGGAGGTAAAACTGGCTTAGAGTTAGGAGGAGGGGGCGTCTGTTGGAAGAGGGACTGATACAAAGGGGAAAAGTAAAGTGGGTGGAGGTGTTGGTGTTGATGTAGGTAAGGTAGGTGAAAGGATGGATGAGGGTATCTCAGCAGTAAGATTTGTTGCAGTGGTAGTGGGCGCCACCTCAACCTCCTCTAACTCAGCTGGCTTACTCTTCTTAATCAGGGTGAGGCTGGTGGACCATGCCCTTTTTCCATGCACTTTTGGGGTCAACTTCTCCACTGGCTCATTCCTCTTGATCACACATTTCTCAGCCTTGAGCAAACATGTAATGAGCCTGCTGAAAGGCAACCCAACACCTTTAGCAAATGCCTGTCTTTTAAGCACCTTATCATTAATGTCTACCATTGTCTCAAAATTCAGCTGTGCTGAACTCAAAAATTGCCCTTTTGAACAGTAGTACAAAGCATCTACAACTGGGGGACCTTCTCTCCTGCAGGTGCCTAGTGACATACACATTCTTTCTTAGAATAGTGTCGATGAATCCGAGTTTAGGTTGGAGGTCTGTTCTCATCAAAGATTCACCAGATCCCATAATTCCTTTGGTGAGCTGTTTAGCCATTTCTCTGAATGTAACCCATTTGGGTGCTCCCTCAGATCTAGTGGAGTTAAATTGATGTGGAACTCCCAAAGCCATCCAAATGTCCTTACAATCCACAGTGATTTTCCAATCATCAATCAGAATTTCCAACACATCCTCATTCCCAGGCACCACCTTCTTTATCAAATTCTAGTACCACAATTTAACCAGCCTGGGGTACACAATCTCCTTCAAAGGTGTAAGTAGGGGTAACAATCCCTCCTTTTTTAAATGCATTAGTGTCCCCTAGCACTCTTCTATCTCAGTAAAGTATGCAAGATCAAAATCTGTCTCAGGGATAAGGCTCAACCCATTCACAAACTCATTAGGGGTGGTTGATGTAGTAGGAGGCTCCACCTCAGGTAATATGTCAAGGCTGGGCAAAGGTGTTTCCCCAGTTGAAGCAGATCTCTCCATAGGTATTTCTGCATCAGGCTCATAAATTGCGATAGACTTGGCCTTTTATGGTTTAGGAGCCTTCTTGGGCTTCCCCTCAGGAAGTTTCCTCTTGGTAGGTGGGTTGGTGGTAGGCTTTGATTTTTTAGAGGACTTTGGGGTGGAAGAGTTCTTTGGAATAGGTCGCCTAGGGTTTCTTGAATCCACCATTATGGTCTCAAAAATTGATCTCTTAAAGCTCACTCACCAAAGGAAAACAATTTGAAGTAGAGATAAACATAACTCCTAGGGTTTTGCAAAAATCGTAATGCATAACTCCAATTTCCCAAAAATTAGGTGCAAAATGATCCTTTGTGCAGGCTGAATGAACTTGAGGAATGGCACACTGAGTGGTGAATAGTCCTTAGAGTATGTGGCGGAAAGAGAGTAGCGACAAATGAGGAAGAGAGAGCTAGGCTTTGCAAAAAGTGTTGAATGGAGCATAAATGAACTAACGACAAGTATATAAAGAGTGAAAATCGATTTTGATAGGATGAACTGAGTGATTTCGATAGGTCAAGGCATCCTATCGAACACTAGAAAGAATACAGCATGCAGATGAGAAGCTTCGATAGGTCAAATCCTTCCTATTGATAGGTTCATGTGGTACATGATTCATCATTTTGATATGTTCCTGATAAGTATCCAGAACCTATCGAAAACTTCTCTCTGACCTTTTGAACCTAGCGAAGAGTTGCTTTCACCTATCGACATGTCTTAGTGCTTATCGAAATCCTCAAATGACATATTGAAAGGTCAAATGACCTATCGAAATCCTCAAATGACCTATTGAAAGGTCCCATATGCTCATAGAACCTGCATTTTTGTGCTGTGTTCAGCCTCAGCACCCAGCAAACTCCTTTGATGTGCTTCTATTTACGTTGTTTTCATTATTGACATACTCCCATGGTCCCTGGACTGCTTGGCAAGATTGATATGATGACCTAATGCTAGCATGGCAAATTTATTGAAAATGAACAAAAAAAATATAAGGTAATCACTTAAAACAAAATGAAAATATAGTACATATGATACACACTTAAAACAAAATCAAAATTGGAGGGTCCTGAAAATCAATGGTCTCCTCAGGCTCACAAATTTTTTCAACACAAATCTTTAACCTCTGCCCATTGACTTTCATGACTACCATCTTTGGGGTGCATGATTTCTACCGCCCCGGATGGGGAAACATGTAAAACTGTGTAAGGCTCATCCCATTTGGACTGTAATTTTCCTGGAAAGAATTTTAATCTTGAATTGAACAACCATACCTTGTCACCTATTTTGAATTCTTTCCGCAGCAAATGCCTGTCATAAAATGCTTTGGTTTTTTCCCTGTAAATCTGGGCATTTTAATATGCTTCTAACCTTAACTTATCAAGCTTAGATAATTACAGTTTCATGTTCACACCAGTAGAAGTTAAGTCAGAATTTAATGCTTTAATGGCCCAATATGCTCTATGTTCTAACTCAACAGGCAAGTGACATGCCTTGTGTTGAAGTGTTTGCCTCCCCTCAAATGAGAGTCTAAAATCGTCAATAAAACTAGGCAGAGACACTCGCACAGACCTACAAGTAGTCAAGGTCTGTTATAGCAAGTTTTACAAAAAATGGTGAATAAGGAAATGTCCATAGGGAGGTTAGTTTCAAAATATGATAAATCTCCATATCTGAATTAGATCTGGCACCCTAACTATTACTAATTTAGCTAAAAGATAGGGGAGAGGTTTGAAATGGATTGTCACTTAAGCTAAGCTAAAATTAAACATAAACTAACTTGGATCGAGTTTAGGATCTTATATCTTGTAGGGGAAAGAGGTAAAAAGAACAGAAAATGGAGAAGAGTAGCTTGGAGGTTAGTTTTCATTGAAATCAGATTCGATTAATCATGCTACAGAGGTTCAGAGCACACAATTCCCTCAACTGGCTATAAGCACAACTGCAGGGTATAAATTCTACTCCAAATCACAGGATCCACCTAGTCTTAAGGCTAAGATCTGTCCACTTTAATGGTCACAGACCATCCTATAGACTTTATCGAATTCATGAATTGCAGCAGATGAATCCAATTAGAGCCTGAGCTTAGATTCATCTTAAGGTTATGATCTATCCACTTTAATGGTCACAGCCCATCCTAGGGATCTCCTTCAAAGCTAGAGCATCAATTAGAACAATTAAAACCACTACAGATGCTGCAATTCCCAGGTCACAGACTCAAGGAATCACAAGAGCATCAGATCCAAGGAGATCAGATGGTATCCAAGAGGTCTACCAGTTAAGTGGGTGAGTTGAAATACAGAATCCTCTACAAAGATCTGATCGATCACCAAATGGAACCAAAGGAACTTTTAGATCTAATTAAAACATTAAAATCAGCATTAACATTGCAAACAAGGTCACTCTATAATGGAAATACTCTCAGATCTATAGTCTGTACAACTGATAACCCACAATAGCAATCTTAACCTTACCTAATTATAGATCTAACTTCTCTCCTCGCTACTCCAGGGGAATTAGCCAACCACGGTTGGGCTAAAGGAGGGAAATGGAATTTCTCTGCAAGCTTTAATCTCCAGAATTTGGCTCAGACCTCGATCTCTCCTCCAATGGCAATTGGGGGTCTCTATATATAGCTTTCTCCTCTATTTTTCCTACCAAAAATCCCTTCTAGAAGGTCATCAGAGTTTGTTAGAGTTCTGTTAGAGCACGTGGGTCGGTTAGGGCTTCCTAGGCATCTTCTGGAACCGTCGTGTCGATCACCAAGTGCCTCGGGTTGCGTACAGCAGGTCACTGAATCACAACATGTGCACAGCTGAATTTCTGAGAAGTTCTGCACACGATTTTGACAGGTTCAGGAAGCTTTTGACAATTTGGAATAGAGCATTTTGGTCCTTTCGCTAGGTTCTCAGATCTCTTTGATAGGTTTCGATAGGATGAGCCTTCTCTTAGAGTTTTAGCATTCTCTGCCCTTGGCTTGGAGTATTCGACAGGTTGGAAGGGCTCTTCGACAGGTTGGAGAACCATTTTGACAGGTTTCGCTATGCATTCCACCATTTCGATAAGTTTGCTTTCAGTCTTATCGAAAGGCTCAATCACCCTTCGATAGGTTCCTTTGACGCTTCAGGCAGGTTTTCGATAGGATGGTTTCTTCCTTCCTTTTAGCTGCTCGATAGGTTCTTGGATCCAATCAAACTCCTCTGTCCACACAAATTCATCCTTCTTCTGCCTTTAGATCCAATCGAAAGCCTCTTCAACTGCACGAATTCTTCCTTTCTTTACTTTCAGCTCCTATCGAAATCTTCAGGTGACCAATCGATGAGACATTTTTAGCCTGTTTTCACTTCCTTCGCCTTGCCCTGCTATAGCCACGCGCTCCAAGGGTCCAGTGTTGTGCTACCCTCTGGTGTGTTGTTGTTGGGTTTATCCTGTGCTGAGAGATAACCCCTTTTTGGGCATTCTTGAATGGTTTTTTGTATTAATGTCCTTTTTTATTACTGTAAACAATATGCTCTTGACAGAAGCTTATTAGTGTGCTCACAGGTCTATCAATGGTAAGGTCAGAGGGTAAAAAGTGGCATTTTTCACCACTTAACAGCTTGCTCCTCTAACCTTGCTTCTCCTTCCCCTTCCTGATTTCTTGGATTGGGGGTGAACTGAAATAGGTCAAAAGGTTTTGGATTTAAAATTTAATATTTTCATTAAAGAAAATTGGAACTTTTAAAGCTCATGTGGTGTGCATCAAGGGCAATTCAAAGGTGGGACATTTTAAGCTCAAACTGACCAAGGAATGGCCTTACTTCATGTCCTCAATGTCATGAATGTTGTCAAGCTGTTTCAACTTGGAATTGCCTAACTTCTAGTGGTTAAAATTAGATCCAGTCAGTTCATAGAGCAGAAAAATTGCCAAGGCACTCTTTAAGGAAACTTTTTCAGGCCCAAATCTCACTGGGTATGGCCTTCCATCTAATTTTCAGGGGTGTGTCTTCACAATTTCCTCTCTCAGGTTTACTGCATATCAAAATTATTTTTCGCAATTTGTTGACATTTGCCTCATGAAGTCTATTGGACTACGGCTTATTTCTGTTTCAAATAGTTGTTTTCTTAATTTCCTCTTTTTACAAAAAAAATCTAGTGATAATCTACTCTAATTAATTCCAAACACTTCATTTTAGCCTAGCTGTACTAAAAGTAACTAATTTATTGGCATACATACATGCCATACCCCCAAACCTAAACTAAACAGTGCCCTCACTGTTGACAGCATGAAATTAGGGGAGAGGCATGGGGGGAAAAGAGAGATACATAAGAACTACATGAAGACAAAATGTATTAAAATGCCAAATATATACATGAGAAAAATGAGGAAGAAACTAAAACAACAAGCTGCCATAGCTATTTGCAGGTATCATCTGGCCAATTGTAGAGGTTAGCCAGGTTTTTCAGCTCATCCTTGGATAAGGGAGCTTTTCCTTTTTGCCTCTTTCTTTGCCTCTGCGATCGTAGGGCTGTTTTCCTTTGGGGTCAACAACAACAAGAGAATCTGAATCTGAATCGGAAGGAAAAAGGGCAGTGGGGTCCAATCCGAGAGCCGCAACAGCCTTCCTTCGTTCTTCCTTTGTCAGTAAGGTGAAAGAGGCATTAGGTTGAGTAGGGGGCTGGGTGGGAGAGGTGGCTTTAGACAGGCCAACAGGCCTCTTTCCTTTCTTGGCAGGGGCAGCAGAGGGAGTAGATCTTTTTGCAGTGACTTTCTTCTTGGGGGGAGCCCTTTTTGGTTTTGGAGGGGCAGGTTGAGTGGGGGGAGGCTCCTGGGCTGGAGGAGGGTGCACATCCACAGGGGGGGTGGGAGGAGGTTGAGTTGTAGGGGGGGACAGGATTGAGTGGCAAGAGGTGCAGGAGGAGATGCGGTGGCAAGAGGGGTGGGTTGAAATGGCTGAGAGGTAAGGGAAGCAACCTTTTTCTCCAATATGTCAATCTGTTTGGCAGCATAGAGCAGGTTGACATCAGAGAGTTCTTTGGTGGCCTTGAGTATCTCCTAAGCATTGGCTAATTTTTTCTTGAGAAGCTCAAAATTCTTCTCATATTTGGCAATGAAACTCTCAGCCGCTGCCACTTGTTTTGCTGACTCATAACAAGTTAGGATTTCAAACCACCCTTGAGAGATATCGCGGAGTTAAATTCGGTGTTCCAATTCGAAGTTGGCAATTCTCTCCTCATAAGGGGCCTCAATGGAAGCTCGGAGTGCAGCCATACCTCTCATGACATCCCTGTGGATGTAAGGGTTGTCCTGCATTGCATACAGCAGGGTGAGGTATGGGGGTATGTACATGGATTGTCTAAGGACAATAGGCAAGGACAAGGGTGTAGTGGATGAAGAGGAGGGGATGGAAAGAACCAAATCCTCCCATGGATCAGTTTGGATAGAGGCATCCTAGAAAACAGGTGGGGGGGGTGGAGAAGGGTGGAGGGGATTCAGCTATTATGGAGACCAGTAAATCTGGGGAGGAGGGTAAAGTGGCTTCTGGTGAGGAAAGTATGGGAAGAGCTGGTGCGGCCACTTCCTCAGGCTGGGCAGCCGCAGGGTGTGGGGTAAGTATAGGTGAAGCAGGAGGGGATATGTGTGGGGGTGGAAGGGCAGAAGAGGATGGGGTAAGGGTGGATTGAATTGATTGGAGACATGATCTCATGATGGTCTGGTTGTCGGTGTTGATGGTTAATTGGGATTGAATGGATTGGAGAAGGGATAGAATTTGAGTGAGGGTGTCAGGCATGGTGGGGATAGAAGGGGCAGGTGTTTGGACATGATGGAAGGGGGAAGAGAGTGCATGGGTAAAATGAGGAGGTGTGGGGTGTGGGGATTCAGGAAGTGGAGTGTACTTATGAGCAACATCCTCCACAATTGAGGTCATGAGGGCCGTGATCCCTGTAGTGGTGAAGAGGTCCACGCCCTGTGGATGCAGAGGGGTTGGGGATGGGGGAGAAGAAGGGGTAGGGGTAGGCTCGGGGAATGTGGGAGGTTCCAGTATGTCAGGTTGGAAAACCTGAGACGTGGTTGAAGTGAAAATAGGTTCTGAGGTGGGTGGAGAGAGGTCTATTTGAAGAGGGACAGATACAAACGGAAAAAGCAAAGTAGGTGGAGGGGTAGGTAATGGGACAGGTAGGGTAGGTGGAGGGGTGGATAAGGGTATCTCTACAAGAGTCTCTGCTGCCACGGTAGTGGTTGCCTTCTCAGCCGCCTCCCTTCCAACTGGTTGACCTTTCTTAATCAAGGCGAGGCTGGTTGACCATTCTCGCTTTCCATACAATTTAAAGGTCAGCTTCTCCATTGGTTCCTTTTGCTTGATCACATATTTTTCAGTCCTGAGCAGACATGTGATGAGTCTGTAAAAAGGCAGACCTCCTCCTTTAGCAAAAACTTGCCTCTTCAGCACCTTGTCATTGATGTCCACCATTGTTTCAAAAATCAGCTTAGGTGCATTCACAAATTGCCCCTTTGAACAGAAGTATAGTGCATCCACTAAAGGGGTCCTTTTCTCTTGCAAATGGCTAGAGACATAGACATTTTTCTTCAGAATGGTATCAATGAGTCTGAGGGTAGGATGGAGGTCTCTTCTCATCAAGGATTCACCAGAGCCCACTATTCCATTAGTAAGCTTTTTAGCCATTTCTCGAAATGTGGCCCCTGTGGTGCTCCCTCAGCTCTGGTGGAGTCAAATTGATATGGGACTCCCAAAGCCATCCCAATATCTCTGCAATCGACAGTCAGCTGCCAATCATCAATCAAGATTTCCAGTGTATCCTCACCTCCAGGTACCACCTTCTTTGTCAGGTTCTAGTACTACAATTTACTAACCTGGGATAGACATTTTCCTTCAAGGGTGAAAGCAGGGGTAGCAAACCTTCTTTTTTCAAATATTCCAATGTCCCCTGGCACTCCCCAATGTTGGCAAAGTATGCCAGATCAAAATCCATCTCAGGGACAAGACTCAATTTTTCTACAATTTAACCCCGCTGGCAGCTCTACTTGACAGGCAGCTCTTGCTAAGGTTTCTTCTACTCTAGGCTCTTGAATCTCAATAGCTTTGGCTTTCTTAGCTTTAGGAGTCTTTTTGGGTGACATCTCAGTGAGCTTCCTCTTGGCAGGTGGTTTGTTAGCTGGCTTCAACTTCTTGGAGGATTTGGGGGTGGAAGCAGTTGTTCTCCGGCGTATGTTCGACAGAATTTCCTCCGGCTCATCCATTTTACTCTCAGAGATTAGTCACTCACCAACTTGGAGTGGAGCATGAAGGTTAAGAATTAAAAGAATGACATATTGATGGTGGGAAGGTAACTGACCTCGAAATTCGTAGGGTTTAACAGAAATCGCAATAGACAACTTTAATTTTTCCAAAGTCAGGGGTAAAATGCTCCTCTGTGCAAGCTGAATGTACTGACGAAAAGGCAGACTGAACAGCTGAAGGTTCTATGAGGAATTAGTGGAGAAAGAGAGGCGAAAGAGAGAGGAAAAGAGCTAGGGTTTTACAGAAGGTATGGAATGAGGCACAAATGACCTATCGACAGGTATATAAAGGGTGGAATACGATTTCGATAGGGTGAACTAGATGGTTTCGATAGGTTCATGCGTCCTGTCGAAAGCATAGCAGACACAACTTTAAAAGGGGATGATTCGATAGGATCCCGATAGGTGGAACTATCCTTTCGATCAGTTTAAATGGCAGCTAAGTCTTCATTTCGATAGGTTCACGATTGGTATCTAGAACCTACCGAAATCTCCGTTTTTCACTCTTTAATCGATCAAAGAGTTAGTTTTACCTATCGAGAAGTTCAGTGCCTATCGAAACCATCGAACATCCTGCCAAAATCACCTTGTGACCTATAAAAAAGTGAGCTTGACCTGTCGAAGACTTCTAAAAACCAAATAAGGCCGTATTTCTGGGCATTCACAGTCTCAGTTCTCAGCAGGCTCTGTTGATGTGGTGCCCCATGATTAGATTCTCTTATGAATAGCTCCCATTACCTCAAGACAACTGGGAATGATGGTCTAGTATTGAGCATGGCAGTTTTGTTGTTTTCTTTTTATTTTTGCAAGAAAATAAAAAGAATCAAATAACAACTAAGTAAACACCTAAAAACAAAGTATGGTACATATGATACATACTGGCTTCAGGGGCTAATCTGGAAGGTCCATAATCTCCTCAGGCTCATCAAACTTGGCACCTTGCATAGATCTTTTCCTCAGCCAGTGTCCAGTCCCTGGGTGCAGTTTTCCAGCTGCGAGCCAAGCATTGTCCTGCACTAGCCAATGTGGATTATCATGCATCACTTTCTTTTGGGCATTAATGGAAAAGCAAGCCTCTTCAGGAGAGGGTTGATAGCCAGTGTTATACACATTTAGCTTAACCTTTATGTTTCCAAATGACACTTCCATGATCCCATACTTGCATTGTATGTATGCATTGGCAGTGGCCAAAAAGGGCCTGCCTAGGATCACAGGTATGAAAGAAGTACATTTGTTTGGTTCCATGTCCAATACCAAAAAGTCAGCAGGATAGAAGAATTTGTCAACTCCAACCAACACATCCTCAATTATCTCCACAGGTTTCCTTTCAGATCTATCAGCCAACTAGAGGACTACATGTGTGGGCTTTAATTTGCCTAAGCCCAGCTTCTCATATACTAAAAATGGAAGCAAATTTACACTGGCACCCAGATCTAATAAGGCTTTGTCAATGATGTGATCCCCAATGATGCAGGGGATTATGGGGGTTCCAGGGTCTTGGAATATGGTTGGGGTTGCAATTGACAAAATTTGTTTCACTTTCTTTGCTGAAAAGACTTTCTTGGATAAGTGTATCCTGGATTGTCTTTTATGGGTGCATAGTTCTTTTAAAAACTTGGCATAGGCTGGGACTGGTTTAATGGCATCAAGTAAAGGCAAATTGATCTTTATTTGCTTGAAAGTCTCCATCATTTCCTCAATTTTTCCTTGCACTTTATCAAAAGGGGAGGGTGCTTGTAGTGCCTTAGGAAATGGCAAATGTGGGATTGCTCCTTCACTTGCAGCCTTAGCCAAAGGGGTCTCTTTCTTTTTTATTTTTATCTTTTCTTGAGGATCGTCATTATCCTCTTTATTCACAGTTGATTGTTCCTTCAAATCCATCACTGGTGGTCTTTGTTGTGTGCTGGTAGAAATCACTTCATTTCCTTCCTCCAAGTTCCTCATAAGCTCACAGCCCACTTGGTTGTCCACTAGCTTACCACTTCTCAAAGTTGTAACAGATTTAGCTTCCTCATAGGTGTAGGAAACTTCACCCACTACAAACTGCCTTCGTGGATTATCTTGTGGTTGGATAGGTAACCTTCCTCCCTCTCTCCTAGTCAGAGCATCAGACAGCTGACCAAGCTGGTCCTCTATCTTTTTGATGCTCTGGTTGGGGGAGTGCACAGTTTGGGATAAGGTGTTCAAGCTCTGTAGTGAAGATAGAACTTGTTCCTCAAAGGATGGTACGCTCACAGCTGAAGGGGGTGTAGATTGCTACACAGGAGGAGCTACAAGTTGGGCCATGGGTTGCTGATATTGAGGCCTTGGGACATAATTTTCTCGATAGGGCTGAGCACTTCTGTAGGGCATGGGCTAGTACTACTGGCTGGGGTATGCATCTTGTCGCCACCTCAAATTAGGGTGGTTCCTCCATTGATAAGCGAGAGTCGCTGCCCATAAGACCGAAAGCCGAGCACATGCTCTATTATAAAATTAGGAAACTGGTAAGCAGATGAGCATTCTTTCAGGGGATGAGCAGGAGACTAGCATATGGCACATGCCTCTTCCACTCTAGTAGCCACAGGTGACTGCATTGCTCCCATTAGCCTATCAAATTTCAGGGTTAAGCTATCCACTTTCCTTTCCAACTCACTTGGCACACTCACTTCATATATCTTTCCCCTTGAGGTGTTCTCCTTCATCAATCTAGGAGGCTCTAGATCTCTTGCTAAAGTTTCCCTTTGCATAGAGTTCTCACTAATAATATCAAAGAGCTCTCATACCTCCTCAGCAGTTTTATGGAGATAGGTGCCACCACAAGAAGCATCTATCATATCTCTGCTTTTAGCATCAATTTTCTGATAAAAGGTTTGAACCAATTGCCATTCAGGGATTTGATGGTGGGGGCATTTCTTGAGGAGTTCCTTAAATCTCTCCCAGGATTGATGAAAATCTTCAGTTGGATCTTGGGTAAAAGAGATGATACCCTTCCTCAATTGGCTGGTCTTTGACATAGGGAAGAATTTGACCAGAAATTGACATTGGAGATCACTCCAGGACTGAATGTTGTTAGGTGGAAGCAAGGACAACAAGGTTCGGGCTCTGTCCTTTAATGAAAAAGGAAAGAGTCTCATCCTGGTGACCTCTTCCCCCAAACCTATGATATTAAATGTAATGCACAGTCCCAAGAACTCATCAATGTGCTTGTAGGGGTCTTCTTTGGTCAGGCCATGAAATGAAGGCAACATTTGAATGATGGATGATTTTATCTCATAGTTTCCCTGAGCAGCTGGGAATTGAATGCTGAAGGGGGAATTATAGATCCCTGATGCATTAAACTCCTTAAGGGTTCTTGGCTGTTGTTACTTACCCATTTCTACAAAATCAAATGCAACAGATGTGGGCGTAGTTGGTCTGGATCTGAGAAGTCTTTCAACCTCTGGATTTTATGGAATAATCTGAGGTTGCAGAGTTCTACCAAACATACAACACTCAGATTCTGAATGCAGAACCAATCCTCAACACAACAAGCAGAATCAACCAAATTTTTTAACTACTCTAACAAAAATTATTAACAGATCTAAAAAATAACAGGGGAGTAGAGGGATGCAAAATATAGAGCAGTCTTCAGCACGATTCTCCTCTTACCGGTAGCCTTAGATCTGATGAAATGCACACAAAATACTGAAAAAATAACACAACTTACAAATACCGTTAGTAAAAATCAAACAAAAACTACATATCTATGATCAAAACTTAGATCTTTCAATTTCTAAACATTCCTCCTCAAAAACGGCGTCAAAAACTTGTTGAAGTGTTTGCCTCCCCTCAAATGAGGGCCTAAAATTGTCAATAAAACTAGGCAGACACACTCGCACAGACCTGCAAGTAGTCAGGGTCTGTTGTAGCAAGTTTTACAAAAAATGGTGAATAAGGGAATGCCCACAGGGAGGTTAGTTTAAAAATATGATAAACCTCTAGATCTGAATTAGATCTGGCACCCTAACTATTACTAATTTAGCTAAAAGATAGGGGAGAGGTTTGAAATGGATTGTCACTTAAGCTAAGCTAAAATTAAACGTAAACTAACTTGGATCGAGTTTAAGATCTTAGATCTTGCAGGGGAAAGAGGTAAAAAGAACAGAAAATGGAGAAGAGTAGCTTGGAGGTTAGTTTTCACTGAAATCAGATTCGATTAATCATGCTACAGAGGTTCAGAGCACACAATTCCCTCAACTGGCTATAAGCACAGCTGCAGGGTATAAATTCCACTCTAAATCACAGGATCCACCTGGTCCTAAGGCTATGATCTGTCCACTTTAATGGTCATAGACCATCCTATAGACTTTATCGAATCCATAGATTGCATCAGATGAATCCAATTGGAGCCTGAGCTTAGATTCATCTTAAGGTTATGATCTACCCACTTTAATGGTCACAGACCATCCTAGGGATCTCCATCAAAGCTAGAGCATCAATTAGAATAATTAAAACCACTACAGATCCTGCAATTCCTAGGTCACAGACTCAAGGAATCACAGGAGCATCAGATCCAGGGAGATCAGATGGTATCTAAGAGGTCTACTAGTTAAGTGGGTGAGTTGATATACAGAATCCTCTACACAGATCCGATCGATGACCAAATGGAACCAAAGGAACTTTTAGATCTAATTAAAACATTAAAATCAGCATTAACATTGCAAACAAGGTCACTCTACAATGGAAATACTCTCAGATTTATAGTCTGTGCAACTGAGAACCCACAATAGCAATCTTAACCTTACCGAATTACAGATCTAACTTCTCTCCTCGCCACTCTAGGGGAATTAGCCAACCATGGTTGGGCTAAAGGAGGGAAATGAAA
This sequence comes from Chloranthus sessilifolius, assembly GCA_021018995.1. Classification (NCBI taxonomy): domain Eukaryota; kingdom Viridiplantae; phylum Streptophyta; class Magnoliopsida; order Chloranthales; family Chloranthaceae; genus Chloranthus; species Chloranthus sessilifolius. Next base: position 47,734,585 of record CM037594.1, on the reverse strand, counting down.
TTTCTCTACAAGCTCTATTCTCCAGAATTTGGCTCAGATCTCGATCTCTCCTCTAATGGCAATTGAGGGTCTCTATATATAGCTTTCTCCTCTATTTTTCCCGCCAAAAATCCCTTCTAGAAGGTCATCAAAGTTTGTTAGAGTTCTGTTAGAGCACGTGGGTCAGTTAGGGCTTCCTAGGGCACCTTCTGAAACCGTCGTGTCGGTCACCAAGTGCCTCGGGTTGCATGCAGCAGGTCACTGAATCACAACGTGTGCACAATTGAATTTTTGAGAAGTTCTGCACATGATTTTGACAGGTTTAGGAAGCTTTCGACAGGTTGTAATAGAGCATTTTGGTCCTTTCGCTAGGTTCTCAGATCTCTTCGATAGGTTTCGATAGGATAAGCCTTCTCTTAGAGTTTCAGCATTCTCTGCCCTCGGCTTGGAGTATTCGACAGGTTGGAGAACCATTTCGAAAGGTTTCGCTCTGCATTCCACCATTTGGATAGGTTTGCTTTCAGTCTCATCGAAAGGCTCAATCACCCTTCGATAGGTTCAAGAAACCATTCGATAGGTTCCTTTGACGCTTCAGGCAGGTTTTCAATAGGATGATTTCTTCCTTCCTTTCAGCTGCTCGATAGATTCTTGGATCCTATTGAACTCCGCTGTCCACACGAATTCATCCTTCTTCTGCCTTCAGATCCTATTGAAAACCTCTTCAACTGCACGAATTCTTCCTTTCTTTGCTTTCAGCTCCTATCAAAATCTTCAGGTGACCAATCGATAGGACGTTTTCAGCCTGTTTTCACTTTCTTCACCTTGCCCTGCTATAGCCACGCGCTCCAAGGGTCCAGTGATGTGCTACCCTCTGGTGTGCTTTTGCTGGATTGGTCCTGTGCTGAGAGATAACCTCTTTGGGCATTATTGAGTGGTTTTCTGCATTAATGTCCTTTTTTATTGCTGTCTATAAAATGCTCTTGACAGAAGCTTATTAGTGTGCTCACAGGTCTATCAATGGTCAGGTTAGAGGGTGAAAAGTGGAAATTTTCACCACTTAACACCTTGCCATATACTGGCCTGAATGGGGACATCCCTATGGGGGTCTTATAGGCAGTCCCATAAGCCCACAAGGCATCTGGCAGTTTTATGGACCAATCTCTCCTATTAGCTCGCACAGTCTTCCCTAGGATGTGTTTGATTTCCCTGTTGGAAATCTCTACTTGCCCACTGGTTTGTGGATGGTAGGTTGTAGCAACTATGTGGGTCACATAGTATTTTTTCAGTAGTTTTTCAAAAGGTTTATTGCAAAAGTGCCTTCCTCCATCACTAATAATAGCTTTGGGGGTGCCAAACCTAGAGAAGATGTTGTCCTTTAAGAACTTAATGACAACCTTATGATCATTTGTTCTTGTAGCTATGGCCTCTACCCATTTGGACACATAGTCAATAGCTACAAGGATGAAATTATATTCATAGGAGGGGGGAAAAGGTCCCATAAAATCAATTCCCCATATGTCAAACAGTTCAACAACAAGCACAGGTTGCAAGGGCATAGAGTTTCTTTTTGTAATACTTCCCATTTGTTGGCATCTATAACAGGCTTTGCAATGTTGTATGGCATCCTTGAATAGAGTGGGCCAATAGGAACCACTTTGAAGCACCTTTGTAGCGCCTTTGTCGCCTTAATGACACATGGTCATGACACATGGTTAGAATATTTTCAAACTCAGTTTCAGGTACACATCTTATCACCTGGTATGCACAATACTTAAAGAGGTGAGGATCCTCCCACATGTAATATCGAATTTGTGAGAAGAACAAATTCCTATCATCCTTACTCCAATGTGGGGGTAGGATAGTTTATTATGTTAGCAAAACAGGGCATACTTATCTTCACAGTAAAAAGCTGCTCATCTAGGAAAGAATCATTAATGGGTAAGCTCTCTATTTCAGCATCTGGAATCCTTGATAAGTGGTCTGAAATCACATTTTCAACCCCCTTCTTGTCTTTGATTTCTAAGTTAAATTCCTGTAAAAGAAGAATCCATCTAATTAGTCTAGCTTTGGCCTCCTTCTTAGACAAGAGGTATTTCAGGGCTGAATGGTCAGTAAACACAGTGATCTTGAATCCCAACACATGATCTTAAATTTTCCAAAGTAAATACAATGGCTAGCAGCTCCTTTTCAGTTGTGGTGTAATTTAATTGAGCATCAACCATTGATTTACTAGCATATGCCACCACACATGGTGCTTTGTCTTTCCTTTGTCCTAGCACTGCACCAATGGCAAAGTCTGATGCATCACACATCAGCTCAAATGGCAGAGAAAAATCAGGAGCTTGCAATATAGGAGTAGCAATCAAATAGGTGTTCAGAAGTTCAAAAGCAGCTAGGCATTCATTATTGAACACAAATGGAACCTCTTGGCACAGCAAGTGGCAAAGAGGCTTGAAAATTTTGCTAAAGTCTTTGATGAACCTCCTGTAGAAACCATCATGGCCCAAGAATGACCTGACTTGTTTGACAGTTTTAGGAGGGGGCAAATGTACTATTAAATCAATTTTAGCTTGATCAACCTCTATTCCTCCTTAGGAAACAACATGTCCTAGAATAATACCTTGAGTCACTATTAAATGGCTCTTTTCTCAACTCAAAACTAGGTTGGTCTCCTCACACCTTTACAGCACAAGGCTGAGATGGTGCAGGCATTGGCTAAAATCATCCCCATAAATAGAGAAATTATCCATAAAAATCTCTAGAAACTTATCAATCATGTCAGAAAAGATAGCATACATGTATCTTTGAAAAGTGGCAGGTGCATTACATAACCCAAATGACATCCTTCTGTATGCAAAGGTTCCAAATGGACAAGTGAATGTGGTTTTTTTTTTTTATCTTGAGGGTAAACAGGAATCTGGTTGTATCCTGAATAACCATCAAGAAAATAGTAAAAAGCCTTACCTGCCAACTTATCTAAGATCTAATCTATAAAAGGCAATGAGAAGTGATCTTTGCTAGTTTTCTCATTGAGCTTGCGATAGTCTATGCATACCCTCCAACCAATGGTCTGTCTGTTAGAATCACTCACCGAGTCTCAAATTCATCGTGATCTCAGATTTCTTGGGCACCACCTGAGTAGGTGCTACCCATTGAGAATCTGAGATAGGGTAAATGACCCCAACATCAAGAAGTTTGACTACTTCCTTCATAACAACTTTCTGCATGTGTGGATTGAGCATCTTTTGTATCTCTCTAGAAGGTTTAGAGCTCTCTTCAAGATGAATTTTGTGCATGCACACAGCTGAATTGATCCCCCCCAAATCTGTAATAGTCCACCCTATTGCTCTCTTATGCCTTTTAGCACACAAAGCAATTCTTCTTCCTGCTCAAGAGTGAGGAAGGAAGAGATTATCATTGGCAGTTTGTGATTGGCTCCTAAAAAGTCATATTTTAAAGATTTTGGGAGTTGCTTTAACTCCACATCTGGGGAACTAATGAGTGAAGGCAATAGGGGTGCCTTAGAAGGTGGTGGAAGAGGTAATAAAGCAGGAGTCCATGGGTGATGCTTTGCTGGCCTTGCTTCAGAATTTACACTTTCCACTTGCTCAAGCTCAGATGTGGAAGCTTTCTCTTCCACTGTTTCATTTCATACTTCTTCAAAAACATTAAACAAATCATTACCATGCAGCAGCTGAGGTAGATTTTCTTGCACAAACTCATCCAGTACATCAATGGAAAAACAATCCTCATTTTCTAAGTGGGGCTGATGGGTTGCATTGTACACGTTCAGCTTGACTTTCATATTGCCAAAAGATATTTCTATGACCCCTGATCTACATTGTATAGAAGCATTTGTAGTGGCAATAAAGGGCCTGCCTAAGATCACAGGGATAGAAGTAGTACACTTGCTCGGCTCCATATCCAGCACCAGGAAATCAACAAGATAAAAGAATTTGTCAACCCCAACCAAGACATCTTCAATGATCCCCACAAGCTTCCTTTCAGATCTGTTAGCTAGTTGTAAGACCACATGTGTGGGCTTCAACTCTCCTAAGCCCAACTTCTTATATACTAAATATGGAAGTAAATTCACACTAGCTCCCAAATCTAGCAAGGCTTTTTCAATGATATGATCCCCAATGATACAGGGGATAGTGGGGACTCCAGGTCTTGGAGTTTTGTTTGGGTTGCAATAGTCAATATTTGTTTTACTTTTTCTGCTGAAAAGACTTTCTTGGATAGATGTATCCTTGATTGTCTTTTATGGGTGCAAAGGTCTTTTAAAAACTTGGCATAAGCTGGAACCTACTTGATTGCATCAAGTAGAGGTAGGTTGATCTTCCCTTGCTTGAAAGTTTTCATCATTTTCTCTATTTTGGCATGCCCTTTATCAAAAGGGGAAGGTGCTTGCATTGCCTTAGGAAATGGTAAATGTGGGGCTGCTCCCCCATTTGTAGCCTTAGCCAACTCATCATCTCTTTATTTTTTTTTTTTTTTTCTTGAGGTTCATCATTATCCTTCTTATTCAACATGGGTTGCTCCTGTTGTACCTTCTCTTTTTCTTTTTTTGAAATTTTCAAAGGCCCATAGCCTACTTAATTGTCCACCAACCTTCCACTTCTTAATGTGGTGACAGATTTGGCTTCCTCATGGGAAGAAGAAATCTCACCTACCACATATTGTCTCCTTGGATTGTCCATAGGTTGGCTAGGCAGCCTTCCTTCCTCTCTCTTGGTCAAAGCATTAGATAACTGACCAAGATGGTCTTCTATCTTTTTAATGCTTTGGCTATGAGAGTGCACAGTTTGAGACAAGGGTCCTAAGTTCTGCAATGAGGCCAGAACTTGTTCCTAAACAAAAAGTGATCTAGCAGCTGGAGGGGGTGCAACTTGCTGCACAGGCTGAGTCATGGGTTGTTGATAGTGGGGCCTTGGAAAGTAATTCTGGTGATAGGACTGAGCATTTTTGTAAGGCATGGGCTACTGTGGCTGCTGCTGCTGATTTGGAAAAGTATCTTATCTCCACCTCAAGTTGGGGTGATTTCTCCATTGGTAACCAGCAGTAAGCTGTTGCCCAAAAGACTGAGTGGCAGCCACATGCTCCATCACTAAATCTAGAAATTGAACAACTGAAGAGCATTCCTCAAGGGAGTGAGTGAGGGACTGGCATATAACACATGTTCTCCACTTTAGCAGCCATGGGTGACTGCGTTGCTCCCATGAGCTTATCAAACTTTTGGGTCAAACTGTCCACTTTCCTTTCCAAATCATTGTGCCCACTCACCTCATACATCTTTCCTCTTGTGTATTTTCTTTCACCATTCTAGGGATGTCCCAAGTCCCTAGACAATGTCTCTCTCTACATGGAGTTCTCACTGATGATGTTGAACAACTCCCAAGCCTCCTCAGCAGTTTTGTGGAGGTAAGTACCACCACAAGAGGCATCTATCATATCTCTGCTTTTAGAATCAATTCCCTGATAGAAACTTTGAACAAGCTACCATTTAGGGATTTGATGATGGGGACATTTCTTCAGGAGTTCTTTGAATCTTTCCCATACTTGGTGAAAATCCTCAGTTGCGTCTTGAGCAAATGAGATAATGCCCTTCCTCAACTAGCTTGTCTTGGACATGGGGGAAACTTGGTCAAAAACTGATATTGAAGATCACTCAAAGACTGGATACTATTAGGTGGGAGCATTGACAACCATGTCCTGGCTCTATCATTTAATGAAAAAGGAAAGAGTCTCATCCCGGTTGCTTCCTCCCCCAAACCTGTTATATTGAATGTAGTGCACAGTCCTAGAAATTCATCAATGTGGTTATATGGGTCTTCTTTGGTCAGGCAATGAAATGAGGATAGCATTTGGATTATGGAAGACTTGATCTCATAGTCCCCTTGAACAACAGGAAATTGAATGCAGAATGGGGAATTGTAAACCCCTAATGCATTGAATTCCTTCAAGGTTTTAGGTTGCTCACCCATTTTAGCAAATTTAGATGTAATAGATGTGGGTGAGATTTGTTTAGACTTAAGAATTCTTTCAACCTCTGGATTTAACGGAACAATCTGAGGATTGAGAGTTCTCCTTCCAAACATACACCACTCACAATCTTAATGCACACAAGATGCAGAGCAAATTTAACACAACAATCAGGAATAACACAATTAACTAATACATCTACAAATCCACAGATCAGAAAAAGAAAATGAGTAGAGGGATGTAAACTTTAGCACAGCCTCTAGCACAATGCTCCTTCTTAGACACAGCTTCCAACCTATCAAAAACAACAAAAACTATTCCAAAATAGCAAAAACTTTCAAAAGCAGTTAGTGAAAAACTAAACAGTCTATTACAGATCTATAATCTATACTAAAACAATCTTAGATCTACCAATTTTAAGCACACAGATCTCCAGCAGTGACGCCAAAAACTTGTTGGCCACTTACCTTGTATTAAAAAAAGGGTTTAAAATCACACAATTAAAGGATCTATTGGTTGCACACCAAGGCAAGCTGACACACAAACCTACAAGTATTCAGGGCCTGTTGTAGCAAGTTTTAAAGGATAAGTAAGGGTATGTCCACAGGGAAATGTGAGCTAAAAATTAAGTAAATCTCCAGATTTAAGGCAGATCTGGCACCCTACCTAATACTAAAATAGCAAAAGAGAGAGGAGAGGTTTTAAGGGGTTGTCACTTTAATCTAAACTATAGAAACACAATTAAATGCAGACATGAATTGAGATTAAATCCAGAGTTCAAATCTTGCAAGTGAGGGGAATATTTGGTGAAATTGGAAATAAAAAATGGAGAGAAACAGCTTGGAGTTTGGTCTTGCTGCAATTGGATTGAGCTGACAGTGTCACAAAGAATTCAGAGTGCATCAATCCCTCATCTGGCTATAAGCACAGCTCCAGGGTAAAAGGGTCTGATCTAAGCCAGAGATTTGGATTGATCTTAAGGCTATGATCTGTCCACTTTAATGGTCACAAATCATCCAATAGATTCACCCCATTCTCAAGTTTCCATCAGAACATTATAATCACTATAAATGCTACAACTGTCAGGCCACAGACACAGGCAATTACAGGAACATCAGATCTAGGGAGATCAAATGGCATCCAAGAGGTCTACTAGTTAAGTGGGTGAGCTGAATCCCATCTACACAAATCCGATTGAGCACCAAATGAAACCAAATGAACTATGGATCTAATTAAAATAATAAAACTAGCAATACATTGAAATAAACTCACTATATAATGAAATGCTCTCAGATTTATAGTTTGTGCATTATCTGACCCTCAATAACACCCTCAACTCTCCCCAATTACAGATCCAACCTCACTCCTTGCTGCTTCAAAGAAATTAACCAACCATAGTTGGGTGAAAAGGAAGAATAGAAAATTTCGATGCAAGCTCCGATCTCTAGAATTAATCCCCCCTTTTTATGGCAGCTTCCCTCCTTATATAGCTCTCCCTTTTCAGCCTCAGATCTATTTTTCCCGCCAATCACAACTCAGGTGGAATAATTCTGTTATTCCCTCTTTTATTCTCCCTCTAGAAGGCTCTCTCAGTTAGTTAGAATTGGGGGAGAGCACGTGGGTCGGTTAGGGTTTCCCAAGGCACTTCTAGAAACTTCGTGTCGGTCACCAGAGTGCCTCGGATTACATGCAACAGGTCACCAACTTATAGCGTGTGCACAACAGCTTTTCTGAGAAGTCCTTCGGTCGATTTTGATAGGTTGTTGAAGCTTTCAACAGGTTCCAAACAGGCCTTTTGTTCCTTTCGCTAGGATTCAGGATCCTTTCGATAGGTTTCGATAGGTTGCTCCTGAGAATAGAGCTCCATCATCCACAACCTTAATCTGGTGTGTTCGACAGGTTGGGGAATCCTTTCGATAGGTTTATCTCTGCGCAAGAAATTTTGATAGGTTTGCTTCTAGCTCCTATCGATAGGTTCCAAACTTCTCGATAGGTTCTGTTCAAGCTCAGACAGCCATTCGATAAGATGCCCCCTTTTTGTTTCCGACTGCGCGATAGGTTCTGGATCTTATCGAATTCTTCCATCCTCACGACTTCTTCCTTTTTTTAGCCTTCAGATCCTATCGACAGCTTCCAGTAACCTAGCGACAGGTTATTTTCAGCCTGTTTTCACTCCTTTAAAGCTGCTTTGTTGTTACTGCATGCTCTAAGTGGGCCATTGTTGGGTTTGAACTGCACTGAGAGATGGATTTCTGAACTATGACTGTTTTTTACTACTATCTATAAGACATGATCAACAAGCATTTATTAGTCCACTCATAGGTCTATCAAAGCTCATGTTAAGGGATGAAAAGTGGTACTTTTCAGAGATTAATAGTTGGAGATCATGTGTTTGTCAAGATCTCACCGACCAAGGGTGTGACGCAATTTGGAAAACGAGAAAAGCTCAACCCTCGATATATTGGCCCTTTTGAAATTTTGGGTCGTGTTGGCAAAGTGGGCTATCACATTGCTCTATCGCCGCAGTTGTCCAGCATCCACAATGTGTTCCACGTGCCAATGATGAGAAAATATGTGAGAGACGCTTCACACGTATTGGACTACCAACCAATAGAAGTCCAAGAAGACTTAACGCTATTTGAAGAACCAATCAAAGTCTTGGACCGCAGGGAGCAAATTCTACGGACAAAACGTATCCCACTTGTCCTAGTCTAATGGCCCAACCATTCTGATGCTGAAGTGACATGGGAATGTGAAGCCAAAATCAGAGAACAATACTTGTTACTATTTCACTGAGGTGAGTCACTCACTATATAATGCCGTATTGAAAAGTCAAATAAACATTTCAAGTATGTGTAGTCAATGGGAATCTTTATATTTGGCCTACAGTTCATACGTCGCTATTGCATGTATTTAACAACTTGTTGCATGTATACTGATCAACGAGTCTAAATAGCTATGCCTAATGTGTCTAACTAGTGCCCACCTATTAAGACTAGTGCGCAACTTCAAAAATTTCACCAAATGGTTACAATATCTCCTTTCACATATGTCGATGGATACCAAAACTCCGTATAAACAAGTCTTAACGCACCTACGTGTTGTTAGTACAAGTCTACTATATAGATATCTAGATCTCCCGTGTATTACGAGCCAAAATAGAACCCAAAGCAGATCCTACTCTGTTTCTATGTTGCTCACCGCAGTGAGATTGAAGCTCACTGCGGCGACATCTTAAAAATTGGGCTTGCTGTTGCGAGGACTTAAAGTCGTCGCGGTGACTGTGAACTTTTATAAGGGGCCCTAGAAACCCTCATTTGTCATTTTTGGGATTTTTAAGCCTGGGCCCATCTCTCATTTTCCCTCCCGCATGAACCAAGGCCTGTTTGCATTCGACTCGTTCGATCTTTCGCACCGAAACTTTCCAAGCTCAAGGATTGACGTGCACGAGCTTTGCCGAGTCCGATTTCACTCGGATTAAACCCATCTTGCGAGGTAAACCACATGCAACCCTCTTTTTCCTATCCTTTTTCTTTCGCATGGCAACTAGGAAGAAGGCCACGACCAAAATCCCGATCTCTCGACCAAAACTCTCTGTTAGCACCAAGGGTAAGGACCCGGCTAGCTCGGAACCTCTGCTGCCAAGCCAAGAACAACCGGAAACATGGTGGCCTAATAAGACCTTTGAACCTAAATAGTTTTTTAACCCAGAATTATTTACTAATGATATGATAGTCTAGTCGATAGCCGACATCAGACGTGCTAACCATGAACCCCTACTTCAACCCGTCCAGCCCCATTATCACCCACGTCTGGTTAAACTGTTTCACTAGAATTTCAAAGACGGTTACACTTATGGAAATTTCACCATGAAAATTGACGGGCGTAAGTTTCACATGGGCCTGTATACATTACCGCAGCCATGCGCTACAGTCCAAAGTACGATAACACACAGGGTTTACAAGTTCCTCAACCCAAGGAGCCAAGATTTCATCAAATTACAGTTGGAATGACTGGTGGTCTTTAGGCCTCTGGCCAATCCATGACCCAAACCCAACTGCCTGACCGAATGTGGTTTTTGGATGTCGTGTTCTGCAATAATTTGTACCCCCTTAAGCATGAGAGAGAGAGAGACGGGACTCGTTACTTCAAGCACTATTCACAGTACATGAAGATAGGTGGTTTTCTGTGCCTCAAGTAGTGTATGAGGTTATAAAGTACGCAAACAAGGAGTCACGGAGCTCTGTTAATAAACCCTTGACTGCCTTGCGCTATGCCGAAATAATATCTCGACTCCTTGATAGTCATGAAGATGACGACAATGAAGAACCATATGAGATACCGGCAGGTGAGGAAACTAGGATGGATAATGTGGAGAAATTTTCAAGGAAACAATGGAATATGATCTTAAAGAGGTGTCATTTGAGTGTGAGAAATAGAGCTTTGCGACAACCGACTGGATCTCAAGAAGCACCCGAACAAGCCACACCGAACCCGCACAACCTATACTGCTAAACCCCTACCACAAGGACAACAAGGTGAATTCTTGCGTGGTGAGTTCTCTCACCAAATGGAGTTGCAACAATTGCAAATTTCTCAACTTCTTGAAGCCCAAAATAGATGAAACCTGAAGCAATTCAAAATCCCCCATCAAAACAATTATGTGATGCATCAGAGATTGGATTTCCATGATGAAATCCTAACTCATTGGGTGGCGAACATGTACCGGACTGCCCACGCCCCGATTTTAGCTAAAGCACGAGGGATCGTCTCCGAGTACATGAAGAGCGCAGCTCGTCAAAGAGCTGGTCCCTCGGAGACTAGAGCTCAAGCCGTGATGAGCAACCACTTACACAATCGACGGAACAACCAGGTGAACAATTTTTAAGTTTGAAATCTGTAATGTATAAGTTATAATTGTAGAAATTTTGAAAGTTTCAATGCCTAAGAAATTACTGTTGATCACGCAGAATGAATGAAATAGACAATTGTATTGGCATGTAAAACTTTGGTCAATAATAATCTTCTGTATCATTAAAATGCCCTAACCTATTATTGAACCAATGCTAGTAACAACTAAATCTCTTATTGAACCAATGCTAGTAGCAACTAATCTCTTATTGAACCAATGCTAGTAACAACTAAATCATAGCCCTATTTACACTTGCACTTAGCTAAGTAAATTATGATTACAAAATTGGATTGGGCATGACATTATTAATGAAAGTAGCTATAGTGGTTTACATCTCCGTGTCGATTATATTCTATCAACATCTTAGATGCTTGAATTTTGAACACTCCCACCCCTATTTGTACGGTGTAGCAAAATTTTAGTAGTCAAAACCCTTTGAGCATGACAACATTCTTAATATAGAAGGGTATCCATTAAGCGCTCATTGAGGGCATGTAAATCCCTGTTAACAATTAGCTAGCTTGCTCGACGACAATTTTCGGAGGGCAGTTATTCCATGCGAATTTTCCTAATGAAGAATACATTCACATCCCTCCTAGGAGCCCTGAATGCACTACCTCGCACACTGTCATATATATCGAGACTTTAGTGTCACAATCAACTTCATCTATTAAATCACGGTCCAATCACTTGCTCTCCATCCCCTTATACAATTGTGAATTTTTGAGGATGAAAATTCATTTAAGGGGGGGCGGATGTAACACCCGCCCATTTCCGGTTTATAACCATCCGATTGGTAAGACACCTGATAAAACAAGTTTGACAGTCCACATATATGGACTGGGTCTCTTTAGAACAAGTTCCAATGGATAACCAGACTCCTAGCGTGAGAACCCATTAGTTAGAGCCAAGATCCTTGGCCCATCAGCAAACAACCGAACTAGGGTGACCCAATAGCGTTAGACCTTAGATTGGGCCTACTGTCAGCACCAAGATGTTAGACCCATGAATCTGATCTAGCCCATGGGTTGAACCCGGTAGAAAATCTAGCCCACGAAATAAACTCCCAATCTATGGCCTCTAGTCTAACTCATACACCAAAATTGTCTGTTTTTGGTTCCACACTTGAACCAGCCTTACGATATAAAACTCCCATGCACGCATATGTCGTACATGGAATTTGGGTGTCGAGCAAGACAAGAAAGGAAAGGTTCCTCTCATCTCGTCTCCATATTAAAGGAACTCCATTCACCATCCGATTTTGCCAACTTAGTCAGCAAACCGACCATTGCAGCGGAGAGATTATCTCTGCATCAACTAACCCTTAAACAGTGAACTCTTTTGGGCGGGAATCAAAATCGATCGAGCACTTCTCACGGGAGGAATCATACGGGGAAAGCTCGAAAGCCCCACATGCAAAGATTTAGTTTCGGTAAACTTGAATCCTTAATTGTAGATCTGTTTTCTTAGCATTAAGATTTACTCTCATGGAAAATTAGAAGTCCATGTGATGGATTTTGGGAATCGGACATACGAGAGGCTTTGTATCCAAAATCTTGAGGTTTGAGGCCTCGGTCTGCATGCATGCATAATCACTCTAGTGTCTGGAGGTTTAATTTGCATAAAGCTGACCCGATTTGGTCGCATTTTAGCAATGCACGGCTCGAGACATCATAAATCAGATGCATGACAAAGTTGGAAATCGAATCCTTCGATTTCTTGAGTTTCGGATCATGAATCGTGCAACATGTATGATGTGGCCCTTTCACATCTATAAGGTGTGGATTTAGCTCAAGGAAGGGCACTTTTGAAAGTGAGAAACAAATAAGAAAGAAAAATAGAGTTCTCCTCCTTATGATGCATTCATTTGACGAGAATGACTTGAAGCCCTTGTCGTGACAAGAATTCAAGGCTAAATTGCCTCGGGAAAATCTTGTCGCGGCGAGAATCATTGAGTCATGTGGCACCTGAATAGCTCGCCGCGGCAACCCTATATCTCGCCACATCGAGATCCTCTGTTTTAATAGGGCTTGGGTTTGTGATCTTTTGTGCCTTACGAGGCCGTGACTTATGACTGGCGTGGTTTATTAACACATAAAGTATGTGCAATGTGCATTCTAGGCGATATATGAGGGACGATTGAGAAGAGTTTAGCTCGATTTTAAAACTTTGGTCAATAATAGATTGATTTAAGGTAGGGAAGAACACTAGTAATCCGTGTTTTTCTTGAAGTTCATGTTATTAATGCAAGTATTAAAATGATATTTTCTATGAATCTTAAACAAGAATATTGACATGTTTTGAAGAATATAATTATGGATTTACAAAATTGATTTGCATGCTTTTAATACACGCATCTCGATAGTGATATTACATCTACGATGATTATATTCATTCCGCATTCTTAGATTTTGGAATTTATATCATTGTTGTCGACCTATGTATCATCTCGGATATATATATATATATATACATAGTGTACTCATCTTTCGGTTTAATACTTGATTGTTTGAATCGTGTATATGCTATGTGATCGTGTCATGATTTCGTGTAAATCCTTTGTGATTTTAAGATCCGGTTCAAGTGACCCCGCTAACTTGCTCGGGGCTTGGTAATGGCTCAAGTGACCTTGCTAATCCCTCCTGGGCTTGCAACTGGCTCAAGTGACCTTGTTAACTTGCTCGAGGCTTGGCACAATCTCGACCCAAGTGACCTAACATAGCTCGGGGCTTGGCCTCCTTGAATTGAGCGACCTTGTTAACGGGCTCATGTAACGCATGTCTTGGTTCAAGTGATCCATGAAGACGTAGCTAAGGGCTTGACATCACATATATCTTGTTTGTAAATTATGCTACGTTCTAGTGATGAACCGTTTGATATGTTTCCATGCCTTTGATCGCTTCGCTGATCTTATATGCATTATTTGAAACTTGATTACTTGCATTTATGAAAGCTTGATTACTTTTAGTTAAAGAAGTCCTGTTGACTGTATGATTTTAATTATGCATCAAGATTTGTGAATGAAAATGATAAATTGAAATTCAATATTTGTTATTCCCTATTGAGCTTGGATTAAGATCACTCCTTGACTATACATCACGCTTTTGGAGCTGATTTCTAACGTGATCCAGGGAACGATTCGGATTACATCCGGAGGAAGAGGAGGAACAGGAGCATTTCCGCTTGGAGTGGAACTTGGATAGTTCTTTTTGGGTTTTGATAGCGGTAAATGAGATGTGTAATTAAATACAATGATATGTTTTGATCCTTTGTTTAGATAGAGGCATTTCATCGGTGGATATATAGTTTCTTTTGGACTTGTGCATATGGTAGATAACTATGTGGGTTTATTTTGTCAATTTGTTATTTACTATAGCTCATGTATGTTTCCTGCACACTTTACTTCCACTTTTGTAAGCTTATTATTCTATGATGACCTAATCCTTCCTATTGCTTATTTTGAGGAAAGATCGAAGTCCATGTAGTGGTGCTTGGAAACGATACCATAGCATCAGTGATTCGGATCTTGTGTGTGATCCGAGGACGGGTTTTGAGGTAAGGAAAACCCGTGTCATCGAATAGGCCTTTAGGTTGATGTTTATGCCAACTTAGGAACTCCTCTTTTCTTAAGCTATTTTGGCTTGTTCGAAATGGGTTTTGTGGGTTCGTTTTAGGCTTTTTAAGGGTTTGAGAAGGTTAGGGTTGATTCCTAAGGGTTTGGGAATGGTTCTAAAGATTTGGATTAAGTTCTAAGGGTTTAGGAGGTGCTTTCTCGAAGTACGGGTCAATCGGGCCTTGGGTCAAATTTGGATGTCTACAGTAATGCATATTAAAATTTTAACCAATGAAAATTTTGGATGAAATAGGGGATTGTATATAAGAACATTGATCAAATTAGGAGTTCTTCTATCAGAAATCTTGATTTATAAAAATAGGTTCAACTAATCGACTGTAAAATTATATGCCTTACCTCTGCTTTCAATCAATCTGGGTACAAAAACTCAAATTGAAACAACAAATGCTTTAGTTTTTTGTGGAAATTGAAGATGTGAAGTCTAATCAACATGAACTTGCATTATAAACATGCATTATGCCCCACAGAGTTTAAGCAAAGACAAGGAAGCAGTAAAGAAATTCAGCAAACCCTAGAATTAAAAAGATATGCTCAAAATTATACAAATAAACCCTAGTTTAGAGTCAGAGGACTTATCATAGATAGGAAACCTAAATGGGCTTGCTCTCTTACTCCAAAACATTTTAATGGTTGGGATAATCAATCAATTGTTTTCGATTTGAAATGAGAAATGTTGAAAATGATTTGCACCTCTATTTGGAAGCCCTAAGCGCTGGAGAAAAAACCCTCTAGAAACCAGGCGGAGAGGAAGACCCAACGAGTTTCTCTAATTTCCCTCTTTTCTCTATTTAGTATATAATTTATTTTGGGGGGAACTTTAATGTAGTCATGTGAGGTTCACGTGTGCAAGGACCAACTCAGCATATGTAAAACTTTCCACATTGGCAAGTCTGTGCTAGCTGTATGCTTACTCATCGTTTTCTGTTCTTATATTAACGGAAGGTGATGGTAGGGGTTTAGTTGATGAATTTATGTCAGCTTTGGATGCCTATTTGATAGGAGCAATAGTTTGGGTGGATTATTGATATCGGGGTCAAAGATGAGGGGTTATTTTGAAATTTTCCCTTTTTTAATGGTAAGAGTTGGTATTAGCTGCTTGTGTCTTATGCATGGTATAAAAAATCGGCCGATACCAATATACATCGGTGATACATATTAGTTTCGGCAAGCTCAACGATGTATACATCAAGTATCAACTCGATCGGCCGATACGGTATCGCTTGATACCTATATTTTCAATTTTTTAAAGAAAAAAAAAGGTACACATATCAATATGTTTGTTGATATGTCTGGACAACCGATACCCAAGTTGGATACATTATTGTTACCTTGGTCTTATGTATCATACAATTGGATTACTTTTAGACTATAATGAAGTCCTTGCATGTAAATAGATGAGGGTCATGATCATGGTATCAAGTATAAATTGAAATTCAATATTTGTTATTCATATTGAGCGATTAAGATCACGACCCGTCATAGGTATGGGCCATCTCGATAGTATAGTATCGATGATGTGATTACATCGGATGAGGTATCGGCCAATACATCCTGTATTTGATTTTTTTTTAAAATAAAAAGTGTATCGGTGTCAATATCGGCCGATACGTATCGGTCCTTCATAGAACAATATGCGGTATCGTTATCTGAGTTGATACCTTGGCCATGCTAGCCCATTTTTACACCACACACGCTTCTATGATTAATTGGCACTTGTCTCAGCCAACATTTTCCACCTATAAGAGGAGTGACACCAGCTAATATGTGTATTTTAATTTTGATGCAAAAGAGTCCATATTAGAGTGCATAGATAAGATGGTTGAAAACCTCAGGGCCGTGATAGCTGAAATATGAGTTACCACTTTGGATTGCTCATAAAATGTGCCACGTGGCCCTAAAGGTGGGGTGATCATGGTTCCAAAGAGATTAAGCAAGGGTCTCATTATCCAAGCTTAGCACGCTCATCACTCCAAAATGTTGCAAAGGCTCTTGCACCATCCTTGGTGAGGAGTCTATGCACCTAATACTAATCGCTTTTATTAAATAATAATATGGGTGTCTATATAAGAACATTGATCAAAGGAGTTCTTCTTACATTTTGACATTGGTGACCAAAAGTCTTGCAACAAAAATCGGTGGATATACGATTACTTTGATTCAACAATAAAATCCGTGCTTTCAAAAAAATCGTCAATCTCTTGTGAGTTACTATCGTCTTATGGTGGAGTGGAATTTTGTGGAATCTTACATCCTTTGATGGAATCATAAATCATTTGTTTTCTTATGCCCTACTTTTTGGAATCTTTTACCCATCAATCAAACCGGTCAAATTATGGTTCCCTACCTCAAATATGGTGCAAATAAACCTTTTCAAACTTTGATAAAAGAAACCTAGAAAAATGCTCTTTTTCAAAAAAATTTAGATGGTTGGGATGATCAATCAATTGTTTCGATTAGGCAGATCCTCGAATGCCATGTGGCACTCTAAAAAGTCGAATAGACACAAAACATGCATAATGAGGGGCCTTGATAAGTAGTGAAAAATACCATTTTTTACCCCTAAACATGAGCCTTGAAAGACCCTTGAGAGGACTAAATAAGTGCTTTAGTGTTCATATTGCACTAACCAAAAGACAGGTCCAAATCGAAAACCATCCTAAAATGATCAAAAGTCGACAACGCATGTCAAACTAAGAGGGAGTGAAGAAATTTAGTTGATGAATGTCAAAAGGTCCTAAAAGAGCGAAAAGACACGAAGAAGAAGAAGGATCCATTAAAGAAGAATGGAAGCTAAAAGTTCAAAGAACATCTACTATTGAAAGAACTTTGAACTTTGCAAAAGAAGAGAAGTCCTTTGAAAAAGACCAAGCCAAATGCTTTGCGAAAAGAAGAGAAGTCCTTGAAAAGATCTCTTGAAGCCAAAGTCCTTGAAAAGATCTCTGAAGCCAAAATGCTTTGCGAAAAGAGATCGAGAGCCAAAATGCTTTAAGAAGAGAGCCAAACTACTTGAAAAAGCCCTTAAACTATCGAAATGGCATTAGGTCGGGTATTGGAGAAAATTTGCGCCAATTTTTTAAAACCCAAGGACACGGAAGATTGAGACAACCAAAGGCATATTCCACCCCATGTAACACCCAAAGATGAAATTACTTGGCGGGAACTCTAGAAGCTCAAACAGATTTTGAATTACATAATGAATTGATGCCTCTATTTCACGATTATGAACCAGATCAAGCATTTCGATTGGCGATAACGATCCGGATGGTGCCGACTCCTATTGGTTGATACAGATCTATCCAATTGATTGGTTGATACACATCGGCCGAAATGGCTTAGGAAAACTATAAATAGCGAACCATTTGCCCAATTTGGGTATCCAGATTTTAGAGTCATCTTCCCCATTCCCATTTTAAGCTCACATGCTTCCCTGTAATCCCTTCTTGTATTTTACCTTTGAGAGCCATTGCAAGTGATTTGTACTTCAAGTTCGGATTCAAGCAAAAGGGCTCATTCGAGAAGATAAGATGTTGAGGGCTCTCTAGTGATTTCTGAATTGTAACGTTGGATTTTAAAAGGTTGTAATTTGTGTCTTCTCCATTGGAGTCATGTCGAGGGTTGAATGTTCACCTTAGTGCATTAGACTTCTTTAGATTCACTCATCCGCATCCAACTTCCTTAATTCATCATCCTCTTGCGAATTAGCGTTGGTAACCTAATTCAAGCAAAGATTCTGATGATGTTCATGTAATAATAGAATAGCGCTAGTGATGATGTGACAAATCACACCATAAGTCTAAACCTATTCCTTAATTCATTTATTTCTCTTACATCTGTCTTGGTAGCGGATGAAGATTGAATCATTACTTTGTTGAACAATGATTCTCCATTAAAATTCAAAGGCTAAAATACATGAAGCTATTATTTCTGCATTTGTCTTATTTTAAACACCTCCACAACTCGGATCTGGATCACGTAGTTAGTTCTTTTCTTTATTTGCTTTTAGTTAAACATGACAAAACCCAACACTCTCTTTTATCTATTCTTTATTTTAGATAATTATAGAGCCAGATCTGGTAGCACAGATCTGGAGGTTTATCTCTCATTTTAGACAAACTTCTCTGTGGACGATCTTGAAATACTTACTTTTAAAACTTGCTACAATTGGCCCTGATCTTGCAGGCCAGTGTTAGCCCCAATGTGCTGATATCCCTTTCATAAGTTAACATCCATATAATTTAGCATTCTTTAATTCTTTAATTTTTTGCACACATTTTTGGCACACTTGGAGCGACAACAGGCCTCTCTCTTGCTATGTTGGTTTGTGTTTGTGTAGGGGAGAGGGTTTGTGGGTTTCAACGCATGAATGAACCCATGCACTTGAACACAAGATCACATGCTATGTGGCATGTGATCTCAAAACAACACCCGTTTTGGGTTGACATGCCAAATGGCATGTAATCTAAGAGAAAAAAACTCAATTTCTTGATTTCTTTGCCATCCAGAAGCGTGGCCAAAAGATTGTCTACCGCCTGGCAAAATCTAGTGCATTAAATTTTAAGAACTTTGATCACATTTTGAATTGCGGATATAGATCTGATTCAATCTTTATTTTTTGTAGATGGACCTGATCGTCCTTGCCGAAGTTGCTTTGACACCTGATCCCCTGGATGGCCACCAAGTGGGCCCTACATGGTTCAAACTCATGCTACTACCATGCATTTGAATCCATGAGTATATGGGATCCGGTTTTGTCATCCAAGGTACACGTTGTAATGACCTTGACCTTACTTGGATGTTGAGTCACTAACTCTTGAGGAGCACGTGACTGCTCTCATTCGGAAACGACCAAGTGTCCATACATCTTCGAATATGACACGTCAATTTTTGAGGATGAAAATTCTTTAAGGTGGGAAGGATGTAACACCCTGAATTTTCACAAATTTGAATCGTTGACTTTCGACGATGATTCGATTTGTTTTGACCGGTTTGACCTTAGTCAAACTTCTCATGTATGTAATGTGGCCTTTGATTCACTTATCTCAATTGAGTGAGTACACCCAAACGCAAGCCTAGAACCAATTCTTGACGCGAACTGACTTTTGAGACTCGAACCCTCTGGTGATGTGTGTATATTGCACACGACTTAAACCCCGAGATCGAGCAAGTTCACTCTAATTGACCCAAACCGATGTTGGTATAGGCATATAGACCTACAACATAGATAGCCTAACACTAACACACTGACTATGTGCACTAGCCTAATAAGGCATACGCCGTATTTTTAGAATGTTATAACTAAGATGGACATTTTTGTCACCCCACTAGTCAAAGCCTTGGTATGTAACCAAGAGGTTTAGGTATCTGAACACCGTAATGACATCTGACCTTAGTTGATCTTTCTATTTTTATTCCCTTGATTAGTTAAGCCAGTACACTAAAAGTAGTGTATTGACAGTTCAGGGTATCAAGACCCATGTATAGCACCCTAATATGGGTTGATGCAGATAACAACCCAAGAATCAGGAACTGTTAGTTAATCAAGCCCATGAATCCATACCCAGTAGTTAATAACTCGGGTGAAACAAGACCCATTTGTTAGCCAGCTCAATAACTAGGGTCCATTATTAAAGACCAAGTCTTAGACTCACTAGTTAAAAATCCAAAGTTCCGGACCTAGAAGTGAATCAGGCCTATGGTTTGGACCCATTAGTAATCTGGTCCATGGTTTAAAATTCAAATATGTGGTCTATGATAATCACGTACACCGGGCGGTGTATACCCACTCCACACTGGATCAGACACCCTCCATATTATAAAACCCAAATTCTCATGAATGGAATACATGCATTTCAATTGAGGGTTATGTGAGAGAGCCCCTTGCAACCTCCTCTATCGATTTTTCTCTTGAAGATGCTTTCCAAGCCATACAAATTCTCCAAACAAATCGTTTGATTGCTATACCAACTAGTCATTGATCTCGGAGAATCACGAAGACCCAGATCACCACAGTGATCTTTCGAATATTGAAGCTCCTATGATTGAGAATTCGGACGATAGAGCTCTAAACCACGAGACACCTCATCACCGAACACCAGAACCCTCGCATGCGCGATTCAAGAAGGAAATTGCATATTTGAACGCACGCGAGAGTAGGCATCGATAATCTCGACGCCGATATCCATCGATTTTGATGATTGTAGGTTTCACATGCATGATTTAGGTAGGTAAATTCTGAAACCTTTTACATGCGTGCCTAGATCATAGGATGATTGTGGGTTTTGAGTTTGATTAGTGTGTATTTTCCAATTTGCGTGCAAGGTTTGGGGAAATTCGAGGTCGGATGAGAGGTGGAGAGCTTCGACGTCAATCTCTATCGATTCGACCATCGTAGACCCCGTATGCACGCTTTAAAAGGTAAGATTTATTACTTTTGTTATAGGGTATGCTTAGATTTAGATTGTATGTGATTAGAACATCGCATACCTTTGATTTTAAGATTTTTCGAACCCAAAAAGGGTAGCAAATGGTCACCCACAATCGTCGCGGCAAGTGGAAACCTCGCTGCAGGGGAGACCCTATCTGAAGAACTCACCGCGGCGAGTGTTACATGGAAAAATAGGCAAAAAATGGCATTGTTTGTTCTCGCCGCGACGAGCTATGGGTGCCTGAAGGGCACAATGCGGCGAGATACTGTTTCACTGGGTCAGCACCTATTCGGTATTTCGGTCATAACTTTTGACCCCGAAGTCCGATTGGTGCAATTATTAATGCGTTGGAAAGGGGAAAACGAGCCCTATAACTTTAATAAATTAACAAATTTGTGAACCAAAAGGTTTAAAGGTCAAATTTGGACGGTAATTTGGGTAAAGTTTAAAGGTTAACACGAATTTGTCCATTTCCGCCTTGGTGTTGGGAAAACACTTTTGTGCGTCAAAGCCAGTAGCATTTAGGATAAATATTTAATATGTTGTCGTATATTGTGATATAGATTGAGGGTTGGAGATCACTAATAGGACCTTCGCCTTGCTTCCGTTTCGTACGACTTTGAGTTCAAGGTAGGAGAACTCAATGTTTAAGTGCATTGTGTTTTGGATTCATAGATTTTCGTGATAGATTGAATAATGGAATGATGATTAGAATTGGATTTGAAAACTTGTGTTTGTCTACCATGGAAGGTTTGTAATTTTGATTTGATTTGACTATTGATGAGTTTTTGAAAGTTTAGGTGAGTTGAACCTTTGAATGTTGTATTCGATTATGCACTTGATTTTGTTGATATCGAAAGTGTGAATTTGGAAAAGCTAGAATCATTGAATCTTGAAATTGAGAGTCTCCGAATTATGAATTTTGTAAGTTTGAATCACTAAAATCTTTGCACCAAAAGTATTGAATAATTGATTCGCATTGAACATCCTGATATATGAAATCCTTAGGATCTGATCATATTGAATATTGTACATCTTAAAATCACCGAAATATATTGAACTATGTAATTGCATGCAGAAATTAGAAACCTTGATTTGAAGCTTTTGAACCTTGAATATAAATTTTGATCTACGAATACGAACATGAACACGAAATTTGAATATGAACTTAGCCTATGAGTTTGACCATGAACTTCAAATGTGAACGATTTCGTATATGAAATGTGAGTAAGATCTTCGAAATTTCAACCGGTACAGAGGGTCATCCATGTATTTGAACCAACACTGTGGTAAATCAATAGGTGGACCCATATCTGTACCAACACTTTGAAATATGAATGTGTGATTCCGAAACGGCGGTGAATCTGTGTATTTGAACCGACACGACAGTGAATCCGTGTATTTGAACCGACACGACGGTGAATCCGTGTATTTGGGCCGACATGGCGGCAAAACTGTGTACTCGAATAATGAACTCTGAACGCTAATTTTAGAAAGTTGAATCATGAACTGTGAATGGTGAATACTTATTTATGAGCTGACACAGTGGCAAAACCTTGTATTTGAAATATGAACTCCAAAAGATGATCTTCGAACTCTAAATCCTGAAAACGATGAACTCTGAGTAATGAGTTGTGAACTATGAGCTTTGAATCACAAGCTTTGAATAACAAGGATATGATTTACGAATGCTGAACTCTAATTTATGAACAACACGTCCAAACTCTGAAATTTGAACATGAATAGCAAATTGAGTCTTGAATCCAAACATGAATTAGAGCTTGAGTTTTTTGTCCAAAACTCCGATGAACTCGAAATTTGAATATTTATCTATAAAACCTGTCAATTTTAAACTACTATGAAAATGATTAGACTTTAGTTATTGCATTTATTCTTCCATCACTGAATTTATGCATCTATTTGGATAGAATGTAGTTAGTATTGATCTTATCCTACTGAGCTTAGACAGTTAGCTCACTCCTCGACTATACATCACAGGTAAAAGTGTAGGCCTTGAGTGAGATCCGAAGTTTGAGGCGACTCCGTTACCATAGACCGGTGTATTTGTTTTCATTTTAGTTGTGGATCTTGAGATTTGGACTTGGTACGTCCAATCATCTTGTATACTGGTAGAATTAGATTTTTGAGGTACATCTCTTGTGTAGACATTTTGTACACCACTGTTTAGGTGATGGTGGCCATCACCGTAGGTTTATATTGTTAGACCATGTTCTGTATAGCGATAAAATTTTTTACTTCTACCATATGTACTATTGCTTTGAATTTCACACTGTGTGGATGTACCAAATATATATTCTGTATTCGGATCATGATTTGCGACTCGACGGTCCTAGTTTTTCCTAGTTGTTCAAAAATAATAAAAAATGTTGGGGAAATCCGTGCTATCACAGTTGGTATCAGAGCTTAGGCTTTAGGTCTTCTGAGGATCCGAAGCTATGGCAGTAGGTTCTATAAAGACATAGGGGCAACTGTGACTCTGTCACAGTTAGTATCTAACATCTAGGTTGAACGCCCATAGGACTAGGGCTTCAGTTCATAGCTATGACTTAGGTTTGAGGCAACCACATTAGCCTTCAGTCATTCCTTTGACTAGGACTTTAGGATCGATCTGACTTAGCATTTGCTTGGTCATGACAGGTTAATATGCCTCCACGACGGGGAAGACCAAGGACCGTAAATATTGGTGACACCACAAATGGTGGGGGATTAACCTCGGGATCAAACGCAAGCCCTATAAACAACAATAACTAGCAACTCCTTGAAACCATGGTGAACATCTGGGTGATACTGGCTAAGAGAGGACAACCATCCGGTTTTCAGGAGTTTAGAAGGATGAGACCCCTGTGTTTCTATGGTCAGACTGATCCGATGGAGGTAGAGCAATGGCTAAACGAAATTGTGAAGGTGCTTCAGAGAATCCGGTGCACGGAGGAAGAGAAGGTAAGTTGGGCTTCATTTCAACTCGAGGGTGAAGCAGACCATTGGTGGAAATCTGTTGAGAGAGACACCTTCGACTTGGGCCGAATTCCCCGAAGCGTTCTACGAGAAGTATATCCTGGCATCAGAGAAACGCCAATTAGAGATACAGTTTGCAAATTTGGTGTAAGGATCCATGAGTGTGCGAGAGTACGAAAGTGAGTTCACTCGCTTGTCCCATTTTGCACCCGGTCTAGTAGCCACTGAGTTGATGAAAACACAAAAATTTGAGTATGGCCTGAAGCTAGTCATTAAAGAGAGGATATCTCTCTTTGAAGCAACGACATACAAGCGAGACGTCAGATTGGCTCTCATTGCTGAGAGAGATGTTGATAGTATGTTCAAGAGATGAGATGAGCAAAATATAAATAGAAATAGTTAGCCTAAAACCGTGAGCTCAGAGCGGGCTAACAAAGGACCTAAGTTCTTACTGCCACCAGTCCCACAACATGCTCAGACCAACCATTCGAGAACCCCTGTCTCTACACCTACTAGACCCTTTCGCCTTTCTCACCTCGCTACGATCGAAGGGTCAATGATGCAACAAACGTCAAGCACTACCCCACCCATATCGATTCAGTCGTGCTCAAGATACGGAATACAACATAAGACAGAAAAGTTCCGGTGGGCAATGGGTGCATGCTTCGAATGCGGCTAGGACATCGAATACAGGATTGTACTGAGGGAAAGAAACAGCAGAAGCCATTAGAAATTCCTCGAGGGACACAAGGTATAACTTCATTAGTTATTTTATGTTTTCTTTTAATCTTACATGGTGAATACTTTTGGAAGGTATGATAGTATTTTTATTACATGAATGTTTTAAAACTAATACCTATACGCTTAACTAAGTCCTACATATAACACTTAGGTACTTGTGCTTTAATGAGAAATTTAAATCTCTTTAGGATACAAGTTAGGTTAGGTAGGCATTCAACCCATTTGACAATTGAGTCAGTTAGACCGCCATGTGTCCCATGATGAATTTTCAAGGATGAAAATTCTTTGACGGAGGGAAGAATGTAATGACCTTGACCTTTCTTGATGTAACACCCCAAATTTTCGCTAATGTAGAATCGTTCACTTTCGATGATGATGCGATTCTCTTTGATCGGTTTAACCTTGGTCAAACTTCTCACATATGTAGCATAGCCTTTCACCCATTTATCTCAATTGAGTGAGTACACCTAAACGCAAACCTGGAACCAATTCCTAACGCGAACTGACTTTTGAGACTCGAACCCTCTGGTGATGTGTGTATGTTGCACATGACTCAAACCCCGAGATCGAGCAAGTTCAATATCATTGACCCAAACCAATGCTGGTTTAGACGTATAGACCTACAACATAGATAGCCTAACACTAACACACTAACTATGTGCAAGAGCCTAAAAAGGCATACACGGTATTTTTAGAATGTTATAACTAAGATGGACATTTTAGTCACCCCATCGTCAATGCCTTGGTGTGTTAACCAAGAGGTCTAGGTATCTGAACACTCCAATGACATCGACCTTAGTTGGTCTTTCTATTTTTATTCCCTTGATTAGTTAGGCCAATACACTGAAAGTGGGGTATTGATAGTTCATGGTATCAAGACCCACGTATAACACTCTTATGTGGGTTGATGTAGATAACATCCCAGAATCGGGAACTGTTAGTTAATCAAGCCCATGAAGCCATACCCAGTAGTTAATAACCTGGGTAAAACAAGGCCCATTTATCCGTAAGCTCAATAACTAGGGTCCATTATTAAAGACCAAGGCTTGGACCTGCTAGTTAAAAATCCAAAGTTTCAGACCCAGAAGTGAATCAAGCCCATGGTTTGGACCCATTAGTAATTTGTTCCATGGTTTAAAACTCAAATATGTGGTCTATGATAGTCCCGTACACTGGGCGGTGTATACCCACTCAACACTGGATCAAACACCCCCCATATTATAAATCCCCAATTCCCACACATGGAATACATGCATTTCAGTTGAGGGTTATGTGAGAGAGCCCTTGCAACCTCCTCTATCGATTTTCTCTTGAAGAATCCTTCCAAGCCATACAAATTCTCCAAACAAATCGTTGATCACTATCTTGACTAGTCATTGATCTCGAGAACCATGACCCAAATCATCACATGATCTTTCAAATCTTGAAGTTCCTATGATCGGGAATCAAGAAGAAAGAGCTCTAAACCACGAGACACCTCATCACCGATCACTGGAACCCCCGCATGCATGATTCAAGAAGGAAATGGCAGATTTGAACGCACGCGAGAGTAGGCCTGATAATATCGACGCCGATATCCATCGATTTCGACGATCGTGGGTTTCACATGCATGATTTAGGAAGGTAAATTTTGAAACCTTTCGCATGCGTGCCAAGATCATTGGATGATTGTGGGTTTTGAGCTTGACTAGTATGTATTTTCCGATTTGTGTGCAAGGTTTGGGGAAATCTGAGGTCGGATGAGAGGTGGAGAGCTTCAACATCGATTTTTGTCGATTCGACCATCGTAGACCCATATGCACTCTTTAAAAGGTGAGATTTATTACTTTTGTTATAGGGTATGCTTAGATTTTGATCGTATGTGATTAGAACATCACATACCTTTGATTTTAGGATTTTTTAAAACCAAAAATGGTCGCAAATGGCTGCCTACAGTTGTCGCGGCGAGTGCAAACCTTGCTGCGGTGAGACCCTATCTGAAGCACTCGCTATGGCGAGTGATACATGGAAAAATAGGCAAAAAATGACATTGTTCGTTCTCACCACGGCGAGCTATGGGTGCTTGAAGGCTATGCCGCGGCGAGCAACATTCTCGCCATGGCGGATACTGTTTCACTGCGCCAGCACCTGTTCGGTATTTTGGTCATAACTTTTGACCCCAAACTCTGATTGGTGTGATTCTTGATGCGTTGGAAAGGAGACAATGAGCCTTACAACTGTTATGACTTGAAAAATTCATGAACCAAAAGGTTTAAAGGTCAAATTTGGATGAAATTTTGGGTCAAGTTTAAAGGTTAACACGAATTTGCCCATTTCCACCTTGGTGTTGGGAAAACACTTTTGTGCGTCGAAACCAGTAGCATTTACGAAAAATATTTAATATGTTGTCATATGTTGTGATGTAGATTGAGGGTTGGAGATCACTAATAGGCCTTCACCTCGCTGTCGTTTCGCACGACTTCGAGTCCAAGGTAGGAGAACTAAATGTTTAAGTGCATTTTGGTTTGGATTCATAGATTTTCATGACAGATTGAATAATGGAATGATGATTAGAAATGGATCTGAAAACTTATGTTTGTCTGCTATGGAAGGTTTGAAATTTTGATTTGATTTGACTATCGATGCGTTTTTGAAAGTTTGAGTGAATTGGACCTTTGAATGTGGTATTCGATTATGCACTTGATTTTGTTGATATCGGACGTGTGAATTTTGAAAAGTTAGAATCATTGAATCTTGAAATTGTAAGTCTCCGAATTATGAATTTTGTAAGTTTGAAACACTAAAATCTTTGCACAAAAAGTATTGAATATTTGATTCATATTGAACATCCTTATAGATGAAATCCATAAGATCTGATGGTATTGAATATTGTACATCTTAGAATCACTGAAATACATTGAACTATGTAATTGAACTCATAAATTAGAAACCTTGATTTGAAGCCTTTGAACCTTGAATATGAATTTTGATATCCGAATACGAACTTAAACATGAAATTCGAATATGAACTTAGACTATGAGTTTGACCATGAACTTTGAATATGAACGATTTCGTATATGAAATGTGAGTAAGACCTTCAAAATCTGAATCGGTACAGAGGGCCACCCGTGTATTTGAACCGACACGGTGGTGAATCCGTATGTATTTATCTTGACACGGTGGATCCATATACGTACCGACACTTTGAAATATGAGCGTGTGATGCCGACACGACGGTGAATCTGTGTATTTGAACCGATACGGCGGTGAATCCGTGTATTTGGGCCGACACGACGACAAAATTGTTTATTCAAATAATGAACTCGGAACGCTAATTTTAGAAAGCTAAATCATGAACTGTGAATGATGAATACGTAGATGGGAGCCGACACGGCGGCGAAACCGTGTATTTGAAATATAAACTCCGAAAGATGATCTTTGAATTTTGAATCGTGAAACTCTGAATCCTGAAAACGATGAACTATGAGTATTGAGCTGTGAACTACGAGCTTCGAATAACAAGGATATGATTTACAGATGCTGAACTCTGATTTATTAACAATACGTCCGAACTCTGAAATTTGAACATGAATAGCAAATTGAATCTTAAATCCAGTCAATTTGAATTCAGAATCCAAAACATGAATTAGAGCTTAAATTTTTGGTCCGAAAGTTGGATGAACTCGGAATTTGAATATTTATTTATAAAACCTGTCAATTTTAAACTAATATGAAAATGTTTCGACTTTGTTTATTGTATTTATGCTTCTGTCACTGAATTTATCCATATATTTGGATAAAATTTAGTTAGTATTGATCTTCTCCCTCATCGAGCATAGGATTAGCTCACTTCTCGACTATCGTACGTCAGTACAAGTGTAGGTCTTGAGTGAGATCCAAAGTTTGAGGCAACTCCGTTACCATAGACCAGTGGAATTTTTTTTATTTTAGTTGTGGATCTTGAGATTTGGACTTGGTACGTCCAATAATCTTGTCTACTAGTAGAATTAGATTTTTGAGGTACATCCTTGAGTAGACATTTTGCACACCACTGTTTAGGTGATGGTCGGCTAACACCGGTGGTTTATATTGTTAGACCATGTTCTGTATAGTGATAAAATTTTCTACTTCTACCATATGTACTATTGCTTTGAATTCCGCACTAAGTAGATGTAACAAATATATATTCTTTATTTGGATCGTGATCTGCGACCCGACGGTCCGAGTTTTTCCTATTGGTTCAAAAAAAAAAAAATGTCGGGAAAATTCGGGCTGTCACAATTGGTATCAAAGTTTAGGCTTTAGGTCTTCAAGGGATCTGGAGCTATGGCAGTAAATTCTATAAAGAAATAGGGAACCCAATCGTGAGTCTGTCACAGTTGGTATCTGAAATCTAGGATGAACGCCCATGGGACTAGGGCTTGAGTTCATAGCTATGACTTAGGTTTGAAGCAACGACTTTAGCCTTTAGTCGTTCCTTAGACTAGGGCCTTAGGATCAATCTGACTTAGCATTTGCTTGGTCATGACAGGTCAATATGCCTCCACGGCGGGAAAGACCAAGGACAGTAAATATTGGTGACACCATAAATGGTGTCCTTGAAACCATGGTGAACACCATGGCGATACTGGCTAAGAGAGGACAACCATCAAATTTTTAGGAGTATAGAAGGATGAGACCCCCGAGTTTCTATGATCAGAGTGATCCGATGGAGGCTAAGCATTGGCTAAACAAAATTGAGAAGGTGCTTCAGAGAATCTGCTGCACGAACGAAGAGAAGGTAAGTTGGGCTTCGTTCCAACTCGAGGGTGAAGCGGACCATTGGTGGAAATCTGTTGAGAGAACCCAAGCACCAAGGACACCTTGCACTTAGGCCAAATTCACCGAAGCCTTCTACGAGAAGTATATCCCAGCACCGAAGAAATGGCAATTGGAGATACAGTTGGCAAATTTGGTGCAAGGATCCATTTTGCACATTTGCCTCTAGTGGCACCTTGAGTTCATGAAAACACAAAAATTTGAGTATGGCCTGAAGCCGGTCATTAAAGAGAGGATATCTTTATTTGAAGTAATGACATACGAGCTAGTGGTCGATTAGCTCATCTTGAGAGAGATGTTGATAGTATGTTGAAGAGACAGACGAGAAAAATATAAGCAAATAGTCACTCAAGTCGTGAGCTTGAGCGGCCAACAAAAGACTCCTAAGTTCTTACTGCCATGCGTTTGACAACCTGCTCAGACCAACCATTCCAGACCCCCTGTCTCTACACCTACTAGACTCTTTCGCCTTTCACACCTCGCTACGATCGATCGAAGTGTCAATGATGCAACAAACATCAAGCACTGCCCCGCCCTTATCGATTTAGTCGTGCTCAAGATGCGGACTACAACATAAGACAGAAAAGTGCCGGTGGGCAATGGGTGCATGCTTCAAGTGCCACCAGGACATCGGACACGGATTGTATTGATGGAAAGAAATGGCAAGCGCCATTGGCAATTCCTCAGGGGGACCCAAGGTATAACTTCGTTAGTTATTTCAAGTTTTCATTTATTCTTACATGGTGAATACTTTTGGAAGGTATGACAGTATTTTTATTACATGAATGTTTTGACACTAATACCTATGCGCTTAACTAAGTCCTACATATAACACTTAGGTACCTTGTGCTTTAATGAGCATAAATCTCTTTAGGATAGAAGTGAGGTTAGGTAGGAATTCAACCCATTGAGAGCTTAGACCGCCATGGGTCCCATGATGAATTTTCGAGGATGAAATTTCTTTGAAGGAGGGGAGAATGTATTGACCCGCTTATCTCAATTGAGTGAGTACGCCCAAGCGCAAACCTAGAATCAATTCCTGACGCAAACTGACTTTTGAGGCTCGAACCCTCTAGTGATGTGTGTATGTTGGACACGACTCAAACCAAGATTGAGCAAGTTCAATCTTATTGACCCAAACCGATGTTGGTTTAGGCATATAGCCTAACACTAACACATTGATTGTAGTGGCGTAATAAGGCATCGTCGATTTTAGAATGTTCTAACTAAGATGGATTACCCCACTAGTCAATGCCTTGTTCTTTAACCAAGAGGTCTAGGTATCTGAACACCCCAATGACATCTGACCTTAGTTGGTCTTTGTATTTTTATTCCCCTGATTAGTTAAGCCAGTACATTGAAAGTGGTGTATTGACCATTCATGGTATCAAGACCCACGTATAGCACCCTGATATGGGTTAATGTAGATAACAACCCAAGAATTACGAATTGTTAGTTAATCAATCCCACGAATCCATACCCAGTAGTTAATAACCAAAGAAAACAAGACCCATTTATCCGCAAGCTCAATTATTAAAGGCCAAGGCTTAGACCATCTAGTTGAAAATGCAATGTTTCGAACCCAGAAGTGAATCAGGCCCATGGTTTGGACCAATTAGTAATTTGGTCCCTGGTTTAAAACTCGAATATGTGGTCTATGATAGTCCCGTACACCAGGCGGTGTGTACCCACTCCACAATGGATCAGACACCCCCCATATTATAAATCCCAAATTCTCATGCATGGAATACAAGCATTTCAGTTTAGGGTTATGTGAGAGAGCCCCTTACAACCTCCTTTATCGATTTTTCTCTTGAAGAAGCCTTCCAAGCCATACAAATTCTCCAAACAAATCGTTCGATCGCTATCCTGACTAGTCATTTATCTCGGAGAATTACCACGATCCAGATCATCACAACGATCTGTCGAATCTTGAAGCTCCTACGATCGAGAATCCAGATGACAGAGCTCTAAACCACGAGACACCTAAAAACCGAACACTGGAACCCCCACATGCGCGATTCCAGAAGGAAATTACATATTTGAATCCACGCGAGAGTAGGCGCCTAATAATCTCGACGCCGATATCCATCGAATTCGAATCGTGGGTTTCATGGATGATTTAGGAAGGTAAATTTCAAAACTTTTTTCATGCGTGCCTAGATCATAGGGTGATTGTGGGTTTTGAGTATTTTTTGATTTGCGTGTAAGGTTTGGGGAAATCCGAGGTCGGATGAGAGGTAGAGAGCTTTGATGTTGATCTCTGTCGATTCGACCATCATAGACCCTGCATGCATGCTTTAAAAGGTAAGATTTATTACTTTTTTTTATAGGGTATGCTTAGATTTAAATCGTATGTGATTAGAACATCGCATACCTTTGATTTTGGGATATTTTGAACCCAAAAAGGGTCGCAAATGGTCGCCCATAGTCACGGGTGAGTGGAAACCTCATTGGTGAGACCTACCTAAAGAACTCACCGTGGTGAGTGATACATGGAAAAATAGGCAAAATATGGCTTGTTCGTTCTCACCGCGGTGAGCTATGGGTGCTGAAGGCCTCGCCGCAACGAGACGAGATCTGTTTCACTACTCCAACACTGCTCGTAATTCGGTCATAACTTTTGATCCCGAACTCCGATTGGCGCGATTCTAATGCATTGGAAAGAGGACAATGAGCCTACAATGTTCATGAATTAACAAATTCATGAATTAATAGGTTAAAGGTCAAATGTGGATGGAAATTGGGTCAAGTTCAAAGGTTAACAGGAATTTGCCCATTTCCGCCTCGGTGTTGGGAAAATACTTTTGTGCGTCAAAGCCAATAGCATTTAGGATAAATCTTTAATATGTTGTTTTATGTTGTCATGTAGATTGAGGGCTGGAGATCACTAATAGGACCTTCGCCTTGCTTCCGTTTCGCGTGACTTCGAGTTCAAGGTAGGAGAACTCAATGTTTAAGTGCATTTTGTTTTGGATTCATAGATTTTCATGATAGATTAAATAATGGAATCATGATTATAATTGGATTTGAAAACTTGTGTTTGACTAGCATGGAAGGTTTGAAATTTTGATTTGATTTGATTATCGATGCATTTTTTGAAAGTTTGAGCGAATTGGACCTTTGTTGTTGTATTCGATTATGCACTTGATTTTGTTGATGTCGAACATGTGAATTTTTAAAGTTAGAATCATTGAATCTTGAAATTGTGAGTCTCCGAATTATGAATTTTGTAAGTTTGAATTACTAAAATCTTCGCACCAAAAGTATTGAATAATTGATTCGCATTGAACATCCTGATATATGAAATCCTTAGGATCTGATCGTATTGAATATTGTACGTCTTAGAATCACCAAAATACAATGAACTATGTAATTGAACTCAGAAACTAGAAACCTGGATTTGCAGCCTTTGAACCTTGAATATGAATTTTGATCTCTGAATACGAACTTCAACACGAAATTCGAATATGAACTTAGACTATGAGTTTGACCATGAACTTCGAATGTTAACGATTTCGTATATGAAATGTGAGTAAGAACTTTGAAATTTGAACCGGTACGGAGGGTCATCCGTGTATTTAAACCGACACGGTGGTGAATCCGTGTATTTCAACCGACACGGTGGTGGATCTATATCTTTATCAACACTTTGAAATATTAATGTGTGATGCCGACACAGTGGTGAATCTGTGTATTTGTACTGACACGGCGGTGAATCCATGTATTTGGGCCGACACAGCGGCAAAACCATGTATTCGAATAATGAACTCCGAACGCTAATTTTAGAAAGTTGAATCATGAACTGTGAATGGTGAATATGTAGGCGAAACCGTGTATTTGAAATATGAACTCCGAAAGATGATCTTTGAACTCTGAATCGTGAAACTCTGAATCTTGAAAATGATCAACTTTGAGTAATGAGTTGTGAACTATGAGCTTTGAATCACGAGCTTTGAATAACAAGATATATTTACGAATGCTAAAGTCTGATTTATGAACAATACGCTTGAACTCGAAATTTGAACATGAATAGAAAATAGAATCTTGAATCCAATCAATTCGAATTCAGAATCCAAAACATGAATTAGAGCTTGAATTTTTGGTTTGAAACTTCGATGAACTCGGAATTTGAATATTTATTTATAAAACCTGTCAATTTTAAACTAATATGAAAATGTTTCGACTTTGTTTATTATATTTATGCTTCCGTCACTGAATTTATGCATATGTTTGGATAAAATATAGTTAGTATTGATCTTCTCTTACTGAGCTTAGACTGTTAGCTCACTCCTCGACTATACGTCATAGGTACAAGTGTAGGTCTTGAGTGAGATCCAAAGTTTGAGGCGACTCCGTTACCATAGACCAGTGGATTTATTTTCATTTTAGTTGTGGATCTTGAGATTTGGACTTGGTACGTCCAATCATCTTGTTTACTAGTAGAATTAGATTTCTGAGGTACGTCTCTTGAGTAGACATTTTGTACACCACTGTTTAGGTAATGGTCGGCCGTCACCGGTGGTTTATATTGTTAGACCATGTTCTGTATAACGATAAATTTTTCTACTTCTACCATATGTACTATTGCATTGAATTCCACACTATGTAGATGTACCAACTATATATTCTGTATTCAGATCGTGATTTGCGACCCGATGGTCCAGGTTTTTACTAGTTGTTCACAAAAAAAAAAAAAATGTTGGGGAAATCCAGGCTGTCACACACGTGAAACTAAAAACATTGTTTGGGTGCACGTGGAACATGTGCATGTCATTTAGATCAATTTAAAGAAATTAATTTCAAAAAAATATTTTAAAATATAAGTCAAACTTTGACTAATTTCAATGGTCCAAATTTTACGGCTAAAAAAATACATGGTGAAGATGAGTTTTTAGTTTTTTTTTTTCAAAGATCTAGACAATGCACTCGTGCTCTATATGACATCAAAATAATGTTTACACATGTAATCTTGGAGGACGAAACTCTTTCATATATATATATATATATATATATATATATATATATATATATATATATATATATAGTGGGATATGTGCTCCCGTAGAGATATCTATGCGCCTATTGGTAGGAGCTTGACATATATAGCCTCTTTTGTTGATGCGACATTCCAACATTTTCCTCATTTAACCCTCTTTAACCATAGTTACTACCGACATAATTAGAAAGGCAAAGCGTGGCGAGGCGTAGGGGGTACGTTCCTAACATCGTGATTTGGGCATGATTACATTCGAAAAGAGATTCGAAGAGACCACCTTCTTCGAAACACTTACGCTTCTATGAAGGAGGCGATTGCTCTTATATACGCCGCGCTATCGTGAATATCAAGAAGCGTAGCGCTTCGG
This sequence comes from Chloranthus sessilifolius, assembly GCA_021018995.1. NCBI lineage: Eukaryota > Viridiplantae > Streptophyta > Magnoliopsida > Chloranthales > Chloranthaceae > Chloranthus > Chloranthus sessilifolius. The sequence continues at coordinate 47,699,769 of CM037594.1, read as the reverse complement.
ACAACGAATAAATGACACGGCGACATCGACGTAATATCATTTATTACCGTCATCGTTAGAACATTAAATGAGAAGTATGACATTATTGTTTTCAATGGTTATCATTATAATTCAAAATGACTATTTAAGGCACCTCTTCGGGAAGATTGCTTGAACTTCTTGTGCTTACACCTCGGTACGAAACATTTGCGCTTTGTACAAGACGAAGAAACGCTTCTTCATCTAGTGCTAGCACGACTATGTCGAAGTGTTAGCACTTTATCAGGGAATGGAAGACACCTTCCATATGACATGTAACGCGTTTAAGTGGACACGTAGCACTTTTTTGTGTGAAGCGACATCCGACCTTACTTCATTTATTACCATTGTTAAAGCATTAAATGAGAAGCGAGGCATGACTTCATGATTTTCAATGGTAATCATTATCATTTGAAATGACAGTTTGAGGCACTCCTTTAGGGAACCATTTATTGGCCGAATGCTTAGCATTTCTTGCTTGAATGTTTAACATTAATGGTGCTTCTATCTGAGGAAGTTTGGTTCCCCATGAGAAGCGCTAGTTCTCTGGTAAGAAGCACCGACGCTTTCTTCTATTTGTGCTTGCTTGACTGACAGGAAGCGTTAGCGCTCCGTATATGACACGAAGTGCCCCAAAATGTTGACATGTAGCACCATTTTGTGCGAAGCGGCGCCTGACTATATGTAATTTATTACCATTTTCAGAAAATTAAATGAGGATCGGGGCGAGGCGTATGGGATTACGGCGCGTGACATCGTGTTGTACAATGGCTATCATTTCCATTCGAAATAGTTATTTAAGCTGGCAAATTTGTGAATTACAAATTCACAAATTACTTTTCACCTTTGCCCTTCAAATTTTCATCTTCTTAGATCGTAGTAAGAAATATCAAAGCGGCGAAACCATATTCCTGCATCTAATAACAAGGTGAATATCCTTTTATTTTCATTTCCCTTTAAAAATGTCAAATAGAAGCGTCATCCCTTCAAAAGATGAAGTGTTTGCGCCTCATATAGGAGCGCAAAAGCCTCAATGCACAAGCATTTGGAGCGTCGGCGCTCCAACATTTAAGGCACTAGCGCTTCAAATGAAAGCGACGCTGCTCCTATTCTTACTACCTTCTTCTCTAAATTTCTCATTTTTTTGTTTCACATATTTTGAAGACGGTTCTCAAAACTTCAGTGTAACACCTGCTCCTAGATCTCGGTATTGGTCAAAAGGTTGATTGAATACTAGTGTGACCTGACTGTGCCAGGTGACTACCTGAGGTCAGGTCCAACAAAAATTCAGAAGCACCTACTTTAAATAAATAGGGAATTGGCTATTACCCGTGGCACCCACCTTAGACCAATAAGAATTTGATTACTGATAGTGGCACCCACCTTAAATAAATAAGAATTTGACTACTGACAGTGACACCCACCTCAAAACAATAAAAAATCGATTATTGGTATGGCACCCGTAGGGCGCCCCATTAAATTAAATGGGTGTATTAGAAAAAGTGGTGAAACACACACTACATCTCATACCTTAAATTTCCTGGATTATTGCATGAATATATGTTTGACCTGAGGTTTGACCCGAAATGGGCCAGTACCTTGCGGGTGAGAAGGGGATCATCACCATTGGTTTAGATTTTTGAAAATTTGTAACAAGATTCTTCACTGCATGGTTCAAAGATTGACCCATGGAATGAAAGTTTGAAGATGTACTAACACTAAAGATTTAGTGTTAGTGTTTTCCATACAAGGGTGGCAATTCTTGTAAATTTCTTAGAAGCCTAAGGGCAATTTTAATAAATTTCTCCAAATTTTAAAATTAGAAATATAATTTTAATAAATTTCTAATACACTCATTAAATTAAATAGGTGTATTATAGAAAGTGGTGAAACACATACTACATCTCATACCTTAAATTGCCTAGATTATTGCATGAATATAGGTTTGACCGAGGTTTGACCGAAATGGGCCAATGCCTTGCGGGTGAGAAGGGGATCATCACCATTGGTTTGTATTTTTGAAATTTTGTAATAAGATTCTTAGATGCATGGGTCAAAGATTTACCCATGGGATGAAAGTTTGAAGATGTACTAACACTAAAGATTGAGTGTTAGTGTTTTCCATACAAGGGTGGCAATTCTTGTAAATTTCCTAGAAGCCCAAGGGAAATTTTAATAAATTTCTCCAAATTTTAAAATTAGAAAATATAATTTTACAATTCTATAGTCAATCCCTACCATTCTTCTTGTTGGCTAGAGTTTGACTCATCTTACACCACCCAATTTGCATTGGGGAAATCTAGGGTGTAAGATGCACAAAAGAGCATGCACCACAAGATTGTTTAGAAAGTGGGTTGTCACAAGAATTAAGGACCTTAAACACGATAAAAGACAAGTCTTCATGAGATGAGTGGTGTGATGGATGGGTCAAATAGGGTCAAAGTGGTGGGGCGTGTAGGACAAAGAGAGAGAGAGAGAGTGAAATTCAAATTATGGGAATACTTGGGAAATTGGAGCAATAAGACTTGGGGAAGTGAGGGTGTCTCATGTGGCACAAATTTTCAGCCCATGTCCCCTCTCCCCTTGCAAAAATTGAATTCCCCATGGGGGGGCTCCCATTTTCTATCAACCTTCTTCTTCCTCCTCTCTTTTCCACTCCATGAGAGCTCCTTAGGATCCTAGCTAGAAGAAAATTTCCTCCTTCCAACCCAACCCTTAGATTTTAAATCTAAAACTACCAATCTCTTCCCACTCTATCCACACCAACATACATCATTTTGAGCCCCATATCAGTCCCCTTACACATTTGGAGAAAAATCAGCAAGAAGAATGAAGCTTGCAAAGGTAAAATCTTGGTTAGATGTTTGTTTAGCATTTTAGTCTTTTTGCATAGAGATTTTTACCAAAGCTCTTGATTTTCTTAGCTTTTGAAGTTTATAATTCTGGGAGGAACATATTATTATATGAGACCAGAACATTGGAGGCTATGCATGTCATCTACATGATCGTGCAATGCTATCCAATGGTCTAGATTGGCCATTTACACTAAGGCCAATATAGTTTGGTGATTTCTTGAATTTTTATTTGAATTTTGTGTATTGGATGGATTTTTGTATAAAATTCTAGAACACTATGAGATCATAGATATTGGAGGCCATGCATGTGATCTACATGATCATGGAAGGCCATCCAATGGTCTAGATTGGTCTATTGTGTCAAGATCAATAAAATGTTAAAATTTTCTTGAGATTTCCTAGACTTCCGCAAATTAAATTTGGATTTTTAATTTAAAAATTTTATAAGCTCTGGTACATGTTTATATCAGTTTTATTGGATGCCATATATGTGATCTACATGATCATGCAAAACCATCTAATGGTCTAAATTGACCAAATGGGTCAAAACCTAAAAAATTTGATTTTTCCATAGATTTTCCTTGGGATTTTGTGAAATAAAAAGAGGCTTTGTTTTAAAAAATTTGGAAATTCTATAATATATGTTAGACCTGTGACTTGAGATGTCATGCATGTGATCTATATAATCATGCAAGGCCATCCAATGGTCAAGATTTGGACAAACATGACCATTATGTACTAAAGTGTAGAAATCTTAAGTTTTTGACTTTGAAAATTCATATCATGTGAAATAGATTAAAGAATCCTTATAGTTGGAAAACACATGATATGTAGATGATATAATTTGATTTTTGATCTTTGTAAACTACTATTCTGATCACGGATTTCTAGGTCAACTAGTGGTTATAGATGTGTGTTGATTTTATGCATAGTCTAGCATTGAATAATTTATTTTCCTCGCATAGAATTTAAGGATTTGTGGCCTGCTGTTACATGCATCTTTTCGATGAATTTTTTATGTGAAATAACAGAATTTCATTTAATAAAATAATGGTTAATTCTGAGCACAATGTGTGGTGCTAGATCACTAGAGTGCTAGATAGACTACATGTGACATAGTCTTGGAAGTTGTTTGATTTCCATATGATTAGATTAAATTTTTTAACATAACTAGTGATTGAGATATGATGAGTTTTATATAAATTCATCTAATAAAATCTTGGTCAAAATAATGGTCTTGATGGTAGACTAATCGAATGGTTATGATTGGCTCACTTGCAATGCTTGATTTATTTGAATGATGTTTAAATGACTAGTCCTCTTGTGTGATTTTGATCTAGGAAATAATTCATTAGTAAACATGAATAAATTATACAACTTTGGGCTTAGATGATAGATTCCCAAAATTTTGATCATAGGATTGAATCGTGATAGATGCATGGATAGGAATAGATTTGATGTATAGGCTTTGAAATGTATATCGATTAGAGTTTGAAAACACGATTGAAACGGGTTTTAGATAACGCGATTCCTATAAAAAAATGTTTTTTAAAAAGAAAAGGATTTGAAAAACATAATCGTGCCCGATATTTTGGGCTCGATCGGATGACTTTTACGGCCCAATTCGATATCACTAAGTAAATCGATACCGGTGACTAGGAAAGTACCGACAATTTTTTACTATGTAATTAAACCTGAAACTTGATCCCGTTGGACTCGGAATTAGTTGGGAATGTTCTAGACCAAGATCCGATAATGTGTGGCATTAGATGGACCACTAGGCGGACCCCATCTAAGCCCAAAACTATGGACTTTGCAGCCCACGGAAAATAAATGTTAGAAAAATAGAAATAAATGTTAGAAAAATCCCTAAATGTTCTGGGATACACTTGATTGAGCTCCCAATACTCGGAAAAAATTTTAGACCCAAATCCCATATGGTTTGAAAGTTACGGCACTCAGAATGCGATGCAACGAATCTGTCCCGTTGGACCCAAAATAAGGCTATAATGATCTCTAATTTCCGTGTCTGAAATATTAGCAAAAAAATAAAAAATAAATGGAACATATACTTTAGTACATATTTAAGGTCCAAGAAAAATTTCATGCCACAATTCTATCAGAATTGACGAAAAGAAATTCGGCAAATTACAGCTTGGAATATAGGTAAGTGGACCAGAAACCAGACTGGACCTTTGATCGGATGGACCCTATTACATCCAGATATGTTGACTTTTGACCCAAATAATATAAATGGAAAAGAAGGACAACTCACGAATCTTTCTATAGAGCCATTGCTCACCTGATTCAATTGTTGAAATTGAAAGATATGGACCCGACACTGAGGCCTAACAATTTTGACCCGAAACCCAGATAGAACGGAACAGATCTCAGCGATTTGTCTCCTTTGATCAGACCTGATCGTATTTTTGGATTCCACCACTTGGGAATGATACTCCCATTAGTCATCTTGCCCCCAATTTTAGAAGCATGCAAAAATTTGATCGAAGTCAAAAATAGCGACAGATTTACTATATGTTGTCCGTCATCTTTTGAGAATTCTGGTATATAGGATGAAAACTTAGAATTCAGACCTTGGCCCAAGACCTGTGACTAATTGGACAGACCCAAACGCATGGTCCCATGATGCTAATATATGATAAAACCCATGTGAAATAGGTCAATTTAGTCAAAGGACCCAATTGAATTCTTTGATGGCCCGATGAGGTCTAAAATTGATAGCCTGATTTCTAATCGCGAATTCCGGACCGACGGATCAACACTAAGACCGATCCCTGAAAGGAATACTTGGCACATCCACAACCAAAGTGAAAATAAAGCAGAAAATCTAGTTAAACAGATAGTTCATCATAGGCAAAAAGAAAATCTCCAATTCTATATCTCAAAAGATAAAATAATGGTTCTAATCCCATGTAAAAACTCATGCGTAAGAACCGAAGAACCAGTGATGGCCGACCATCACCAAACATGATTCGCAAAAAGAATAATACAATTATAATCCAAAAGTTTATGTTCTTTACATCACAAAACTATACCATAACCCCCCATTCCAAAGCTGGACCTAACCGTGCTTTGAGCAGATAAAACAATTCTCAGGATAAGGCTCTGAGTCCTCCTCCCTAGGAGAGAAATTAGGATCCTCCACCAATGTGAGATCCTCTAAGTCAACCTCAGCTCCTGTACCTGTGACGTATAGTCAAGGGATGAGCTAACAAAATAAGCTTCAGTAGGGAAATACTAATAGTATGCAGATTCTTAACATCACACATATATCTTATGACATAATGAAACATGATTTTTCTCATAATGATGCACAATTCGATGATAGCTAAATGAAACAAAAACATTCTTCTTAATTTGGAAAAACTTATCTCATGCTCTTTGACTAATTCACATAAGAAAAAGAACTTAAAATGCTTCATGTAAATAGTCTCTCGAGCATATATAACATCGAGCCCCCAATGGAATACCCACCATCGTCGTTCACATGAACCATTTACGAAATGCCCAAAGTCCCAAAGATGGATACTTGTCCCGAATACGCTTATCGTTATCGTTGGTAATAGAATTCACAAGATTACACAAAAGAGTTGTACGGATATCCCACAGTACCTGTCACGGATATCCTGCCGCGTCGGTCGGGTATTCACATATTCAACTTTAAATCATAGTGCATACATATAGCTTATCACCGTATAATGTGATAATTATATCTAATTTAGAAAGTTAAAAATACCTTCTTTCACACATATTTCTCAGAATGAATCTTGAAAGATTCTCACATCATAATACGAATTCCAAAACACGCACATGCTTACACATTCACATTTTTAAAAGCTTATGCAAAACTCAAGAGTAATTGATGGTAAAACACATCATATCATAATTCACATGCTAGTCGTATCAAATGCACATAGTATAGAGATTTCCCTACCTCACGCGAAGTCACACTAAATCTTCTTAGCTCAAGTTGGCGCTTCTAGCCTCAAGGCTCAAGCTCACACCTAATATGTATAAATTTATAACTATGACAACCCGACATTTCCCTTAATAGTATATTGGAACTGTCACGTCGTCGGATCACCTAATATGATCCTTTCATATAAGGGGCCATAATTTATACAAAGTGATGCAAATGCGAAAAGCACTGATTTATTCTACGATAGGCAATAACATGGCAAAATAAATCGACTTTGACTCATCTAGCAGGGAACTAGCAAATATTATATATAAGGATAACTGATCTGATATATAGCTTTCCATCGATGATGGCCACCCGTCATCTAAACAATAGAAAGAAACCTATACATCCTATAACAAAATATCTCAAAATATCATATGTAATTTATACAAGTTTATCCAACACCTCTATTTCTACCTCTCTCTCTCTCTCAAGCCACAAGCCTATTTCGGGAAATAGTCTTCTACAAAACCCTTTGTCTTCTTGTCGTCGTCTCCTTCCTTCTCGTTCGGCAAGTAAGTAGGGACAACTGCATGCTCGGGATCTGGATATGTAGGTAAGACATTTAAGTCATACAATGAGCTATCATCAAAGCTTAGTGGAGAATATTACTTAGCTACTATATATTGTAGAGTTCTATATTTCATTTTAGATGCATTTCTAGATATAGATAATATAACGATTATGAATGTACTATCATGCAAACATTATCATATGCGGACATGCTGAATAAACTCGTGATGTAACAGATACAAGAAAACAATGTTGAAACAAGCTATGCATGCAAAAATGAAAGACTCAAGCTCCCGAGTTAGCGGGATCACTTATCAAGCTCCCGAGTTAGCGAAATCACTTGAATCAAGATACATCAAGCTCCCGAGTTAGCGGGATCACTTGGACCAAGAAACATCAAGCTCTCGAGTTAGCGAGATCACTTGTTATAAGTACACAGTCAAGTACACCGTTAAGCTTCCGAGAAAGCGGGATCACTTGACTCAAACTGAAGCAATCAACGTGTAAAGGTAGCAAGGATAGCAAATCTGAACAATGCACTATGAACTATGCATGGATCTCAATGAACTTGCATGCTCAAACTGATTTGCATATATTAGCTTGAACAACTGCTTCTTACATGTATGAGATATAGATATAACTGATGTCATTTGTTATGGTTTTATGGTTTTATAGATGCAAATTTGTTCTGTCGTCATTTGTTATATCGTTATCATTGACATGTTTTTATCATCAATAAAACTGATACTTCTTTCAACTTACCTTACTTAATTCATTCAGAACTACTAAGGTTTGTCCTATAACTCAAGTCTACATGCTACATGTAATATATTCATCATGGGAGTTATTTAAGCACAATATTAATATAGGTCTATCTATCTAGTCATGCATGATGTAATCTTGATGGGAATAAGGAAACCAAATATCTGTTAACAGAGTAATTTTCCTATTTGTTCACACGTTTATGGGGATCTGTTTGTGCGTGCCTTCATGCATTGAAGCTCATCGCATACCCTAGTGCACCAAGTTGCACCTAGATAAGATATAAATGGCATGGATCTTAAGATAACCAATGGTTAAGGGGTCATCTGAGACCCGAAATATTGATTTTATAATGTTAACAAGTCGTAGCATCAATGCATCGACTCATGTATCAATCAAACAAGTAGCACCCAAAATGCCTTAGACAAAGATTTGCTTGCCTCGGCAAGCCACAAGGGTTGTCGCGGCAAGCAGTCCAACTGAAGCTCTTGCCAGGCAACCTTGTGAGGTTGCCGCGGCAAGCCTTGCTTGCCATGGTGACTTTTACTTCAAGCTACCCATTTCTAGTTTGTTAGCATTTATTCACATAGTCTTATCTATATGTGTTATGTATAGCATAGAGACTCTATTGAGTTTTGTATGTACGTTTTGGAGTGCCATTTAAAGAGGTGTCCTCCTACATCCGATATATATAAACTTTTTTTGCGGAGTAGAGCACATGGAATCGATTATAATTATCTCGCTTCACTGTTTAACACACACGCATGATTACAAGTGTATTTCTCAATTCGTTTGCGGCATACCTGTTTGTTTTTGATGAACACATGGTTAGGTTGATATTGGATTAATACCGAGTTCGCATGCACCGAGCTCACAACTACACTCCAGGAATGCAAGAAGCATGTTGAGATCACAAACTATCTTTGACATCTCTAATGTCGGGATTTTAATTCACAGATGTCGATGAGTAATGGACATGGCTTTGTGTTCAAACCTAGTAGAAGGTACTGTAATGGCGGCTATATTGGGTTATTATGTCCACCAAGTCTGTTAACTATGGTTTGAAACCGAAAAGGACTATTTTATAGAGGATGGCTACCATGCGTGCATGGAGCTGATTGATGACTCACCCCACCGTGTAGTCAAATGAATCGCAGCGCCTTATGAGCGTAATAAGGCTTTGGGCTTTTATACAAGGCCAGCATTTGCCTCATAAGTGTATCTCCCTAAATGACAATTCAGGCAGAAATTGGGTATAAGTCTGGTACACCCTTTCACTGTATAAGCCACCACTAAAGTTAATCGAAATACCAAGTTAATATACTCATGGTTTTAATGTTGTGTACCGACAGATAAGGCCCATCAGGGTTTTGCTTAGGTGTAAACCTCTTACACTACCTTAGCCTATACTTCAGCTAATTTATTCCATATGTAGTGTTTGACATATGCACAGTTCAACTTCTATTTGTGTCTCGTGTGTGGCACACGTCTTGTCCGATTGGACTCATAGTCATACTACAGCGTGTAGGTTTCAAATAGGGCGTCTGTTACATTCTCCCCTATTTAAGGAATTTTCGTCCTTGAAAATAAACCTAGATGTAAATCAGGTCATGGTGGTTAGATGTAAGAAGTAAAATCAAGGGTGTATCCAATTATTATATAATGGTCCTGATGCTTTAATAGCAACATCCCTAGGCCTGGTTATACGACATGTGGTATATGATTACAACCCATATATACGAAGAACCAGAATTAATAAAAATCAAAATAGATATAAACACAGATATATAAACCACAAACATATATTATATACATGCATGAGATACATAGGACCTAAACAGACAATATCATTCCAGCTCAGTTAAATTTGATATGAGATAGTAATTCAATTTAGTCAGGTCTCGAATTGAAATGACATAACAAAACTGCTAACATGTGAGTTTATGACTCGGTTCTTTGACTTGATGATGGATCGAGAATCTGCTGCTGAAATTACAGCACGAGTAATCCGCATTTGAGTGTACGTCGAGACAAAGTTTTGTGCCCGTCCAAGATAAGGACTTGCAGTTGTCTGAAAAGTATGTGCCATCATGATATTTGTGGCCTCCTCAATATAATAATCTACTCGTTGATGGAGTATGTCGTGATTGCAATATAAATTATTGAACTGTTGAAGAGTCTCCTCATGGTTTTCACGCATGAGCCGTGCAAGATCGGAAATGGTGTAAGCCTCACTGAAAGGGGGAACTGGATCAGTTTGGGGTTGAGAGGGGATATCTTGTGTAGGGGCTGAGGGTGTAGCTTGTGATGGTGGTGGAGGAACACGTATCTGTTGGGCTTGGGGGTTTCGTACCACTTGGTGTGATCTTTGATATATATTTTTCCATATAGCAGGGCTAAAGACTCACATATTATCAGTGCAGACTTCTTCACCCTGAGGGATTTGGTAAGGAATTTGATTTACACTATCATGGTGACCTTTTAAGAGGCGGGTGATCAGTCGGGGATATGGGCATGCTGGCATGGGACTAGAAACGGTACTTTGTAAATATTGGCATATTGTATGCTTTCCCATACCACTTTTGGGGCATTCACCCATCTATTCTCATGAACGGCAGAGAGCATCACAACACTCTCTTTCATGCTGCATTGGGTATAGATTACATCGAAAAACACAATCAAGAAACCACATCTTTTATGGTAACTGATTGTGTCAGACTGAAAGACCTTGGGCAGAAGAGGTCTGCCCATCAGTCATTTTTGTGGTGATGTCATGTAATTTCACATCCCTTAAATGTGGAGTTCTTAGTCCAAGACTCACATCGTAAGTTGCGCTACAGTCCATAGCCTGAGCTATGTCCTGTAAGTTAAAATAAAATTTGCGATTATCAATTTCTATTTCCAATTGGCCAACAACTGGTGAAACTTTTAGATTTTGATAAAAAAGACGGACAAGGCGTGGGTAGAAATGGGTATGTAAAGGCTGATATAAGGCGTCTAAGCGCGCCTAATCCATATACCAAATTGACCATGCGGTCAAGTCGTTCAGTGTAAGCAGTGAATCATTAATAATCCACTCGGGTTCCATGGCTTTAACGTCCCACCATGGGATGGGCTGTTCACGAACCATAGGTGGATCAATTTGCTCCTGGGAGGTTGAAGGGGCTTTGCCCTTTGCTTCAGCTGAAGCTTTTGGGGGCTTAGATACTACGATCTTTTTAGGAGGCATACTAATTGAATCAAAATGAGAATAACTAATACTAAAATCAGAAATTAGGGTATGGGTTTACCTCATAAGAACCCAAAAATGTGGACGAAATGGCCGAAATGGAAGAGCATGGAGGCTGCTAAGGTGGAATCCGTCACATGCAACAACTTTGCGGCTCGATTTTTGGAGTGGGTCTTGTTTGCATGAAGGTAGTAAGGCTCGGGAGCTAGAAGAACTAAGGAACCCCACAGCAAAAATAACAGAAAATAGAATAAAGGGGTGTTTTCAAACCCCCTTATCTTAGTGGCAACCAACTATACTTGCCGCGGCCAGCTATTCCTTGCCGCGACAATGGGTTTTGACTTGGGCCTGCCCAGATTTCGAGGCCAGGCAGGCTTGGGTTGCAATGGATTGGTATCCATGTGTACCTTGCAATTATATCCAAAAGATGCTTATTTGTGTTATGACGCATGAGTTTGATAGATCCTGGATCAACACATTCGTTTGTCGCCACTCAATTTGCTGAAAAGTTGAGAAAATTATGAGGCATTCCAAAACCTCTTGATTTTATTTTAGATGTAACACTTCCAACTGGACAGTCTCTCACGACTGATATGGTGTATCGCGCGATTCTCGTCTTGATCAAAGACTGCTGGAACTACAAAGCGGTAGCCGACTTGATCTTACTTTCGATGCAAGGATACGACGTAATCCTTGGCATGGATTGGTTGTTCAACCACCATGTGAACATTGACTGTAGAAAGAAGTTTGTCTCTTTCTACCCCTAAAAGAAGACATCAGCTAAATTTTATGGAGTACCGTCAACTAATCTTTCTTTGATATCCGTGATTCGAGCATGAAAATTACTTGATGATGGTGCTTAAGGGTATATTGCTTTTATACAAAGTAAAGATCAGGAAGCAAAGAAAATTTCACTTACAGAGGTACCAATTACCTGTGAATTCCCTTATGTTTTCCCTGATGAGTTGCCAGGATTACCGCCTGACAGGAAAGTGAATTACCTGTGAATTCCCTTATGTTTTCCTTGATGAGTTGCCAGGATTACCGCCTGACAGGAAAGTGAAATTTTCTATTGAGTTAGCTCTGGGTACCGAGTCAGTATCAAAAGCGCCGTATAGAATGGCACCGGCAGAGTTGAAAGAACTCAAGGAGCAGTTGCAAATGCTTATTGATAAAGGCTTTATCAGACCGAGTGTGTCTTAGTGGGGCGCACCGGTATTATTCGTAAAGAAGAAAGACGGTTCAATGCGTCTTTGCATTGATCACCGTCAACTCAATAAGCTGACAATTAAAAATCGTTATCCGCTCCCCAGAATCGATGATCTCTTTGGTCAGCTATAAGGAGTGTGGTTCGTTTCAAAGATTGATTTATGATTTGGGTATCACCAGATGAAGGTAAAAACTGAAGATATTTCAAGGACAGCTTTCCGAACGCGCTACGATCACTACGAGTTTCTAGTTATGCGCTTCGGGTTGACCAATGCACCTGCCGCATATATGGACTTGATGAATCGAGTTTTCAAACCATATCTCGATCAGTGTATTGTGGTGTTTATCGACGATATACTCATCTACTCAAAGACGAAGGCAGAGCATGAAGATCATCTATGTCTGGCATTGCAAACATTGAGAGATTTACAGTTGTATGCCAAGTTCAGTAAATGCGACTTCTGGCTGAATCAAGTCAATTTTCTTGGTCATATTAGCTCGAAAGCAGGTATTATCGTTGATCCAGCAAAGATTGAGGTTGTAGTGCAATGAAAGCAGCCATAGACAGTAACCGAGATCCGAAGCTTTTTAGGTCTCGCAGGCTATTACCGACATTTTGTTGAAGGGTTTTCATGACTTGCTGGACCACTCATGCAGCTCACTCGAAAGAATGTTAAATTCGAGTTGACTAAGACATGCGAACAAGGTTTCCAAGAGTTACAAAAGAGACTCACTTCGACACCCGTTTTAGCATTACCATCCGGCAATGGTAGATTTGTTGTCTTCAACGATGCTTCATATAGTGGGTTAGGGTGTGTCTTAAATCAATGGAAACGTGTAATTGCATATGGTTCCCATTAGTTGAAAGACCATGAGAAGAACTATCCCACTCACGACCTGAAACTAGCAGCAGTCATCTTCGCGTTAAAAATCTGGAGACACTACCTGTATGGTGAAACCTTTGAGATTTTTACCGATCATAAGAGTATCAAATATCTCTTTACCCAGAAAGAGTTGAATTTGAGTCAGAGAAGGTGGATGGACTTCTTGAAAGACTATGACTGTTCTATTCAGTACCATCCCGGCAAAGCCAATGTAGTAGTTGATGCGCTCAGTCGCAAATCCTCTACTCAGTTATCCCATCTAGTGACACGGCTACAAAGATGGAAATTGCTCAATGACATTGTATCTCAAGTGCCACTCTTCGAGCAATGTCAACTGGAGGTTTACTTGCTATAGTAATGATCTAAGCTCCACTCTTCGATAGGATCAGAGAGCTCCAGATGCAGGATGCAGAGCTTATTTCCATCAGATAGGGAATACAAAATGGGTTACAGCTAGAATTCTCAATCAAGGACGATGGGTCCTTATTATTTTGAGGTTGAGTATGAGTACCTGATGATAGTGCCCTACGTCAGGAAATTCTTGAGAAAGCTCACAAGTCAGCATATGTTATTCATCCTGGCAGCATGAAGATGTACCGGGATCTAAAGAAGACGTTTTGGTGGAACGGCTTAAAACGCGATGTTGCGAAGTGTTTAACCTATCAGCAAGTAAAGGTTGAGCACAAGCACCCTGCTGGTCTGTTATAGTTGCTGCCTATTCTAGAGTGGAAATGGGAAAATATTTCCATGGATTTTATTCTCGGTTTGCCTCGTTTCGAAGGGTAAAATGTGATTTGGGTGATTATTGATCATCTCACCAAATCGGCGCATTTCTTACCTTATAGTACGTGATATACAACATCAAAATTGGCTGAAATTTATCTGAGGGAGATTATACGATTATATGGGATACCCATGAATATTGTGTCAGATCGCGATCCTTTATATACTTCGTGATTTTGGCAGAGTTTCTAAGAAGGTATGGGTTCCAAGTTATACTTCAGTACTGCATTTCATCCTCATACCGACAGGCAGACGGAGAGGGTGAATCAGGTGATTGAGGATATGTTACGTGCCTGTATGCTAGATTTTCAAGGATCATGGGAGAAACATTTACCCTTGATCGAATTCGCATACAATAACAGCTTCCAATCAAGCATCGACATGGCACCATTCAAGGCATTATATGGACACCGATGTAAATCTCTGATTAACTGGGAAGAAGTTGGAGAGCGTTTGATTTTGGGCCATGACGTGATAGAAAATACCAATGCAGTTGTTCATGTTATTCGGTAATGATTGAAGAGTGCGCAGAGTCGGCAGAAAAGTTACGTTGATCTCAAAAAAACAAGTGTTGATTTTCAGGTAAGACCTTACACTGATAAGTCTTTAAAATTTGTGAATTCACTTAAATATATAATCATTTTGATGAATGGTATACAGATTGGCGAGCATGTCTTTATCAAAATCTCTCCGACAAAAGGCGTGATGCGATTTGGGAAATGAGGCAAGTTAAGTCCTTGTTATGTTGGGCCATTCCCACTTCTGGGCACAGTAGGTGAGGTCGCATATCGACTTGCATTACCTCCGCATTTATCTAGCATTCATGATGTATTCCACGTGTATATGCTGTGGAAGTATGTCAGTGATCCAACACATGTGTTGGATTATCAACCGTTAGATATTCAAGAAGATTTAATGGTGACCGAGGAACCAGGTCAGATTTTGGACCGCAGAGATCAAATCTTGCGAACGAAACGAAGCCCACTTGCTTTGATCCAATGGAAGAATCATGGATCGCATGAGGCTACCTGGGAACACGAAACCGATATTCGTGCTCAGTACCCTCATTTATTTACATAAGGTACGTTAATTCTTGGATTTAAGAAATTACTATTTGTTGCTTATGATATGAATATGCTTGTTTAAAATAATATATAATTCTCACCAATTTGGATATAAATTATATATTTTGATATGATAAATAATAGACAATAGTTCAAGATAACTTAGATCCAAAGGCAATTTAAACCTTCCCTATGCTATATCTAAACCTTATTTTATGCACAAGAAGGCAAGAGGACACATAAACTATAGTAAACTAACTATGCCCTCGGTGAATCATAGACATCACATGGGTTATAATAGCTATATCCATTCAATATATCAGCAAATATTTTACCATATTATCTCTATACATACGTATGTTATATTCCTTTATTGATCCACTTAGAATTCTCTATTTTTTCAAAATAAAATTAGTTGGAGGAGAAATAAACCTCAAACCTTAGATCACATATTTTTCATAGATACCCAGTAGGAGTGACACGTCCTAGTACAACTCCTCCACTTATAGTTAAGGATACTCGACCCATAGAGGGGCTGACACAGTACCTGTCTGAGTAATACCATAAGGTATGGGTATCATTTTCATCGAAATTAAATATTTTAATAGATATACACATGTCAAAAAGATCAACAAATATTTTTAACGTAGGAAATAATGGACAAACACACCTTGAATGATATCATTGCTAGTTCCTGCATCCTGTGCAGTGATAGCATAAGCTCGGCCTTGTACCGTAGGCCGTGCAGATCGTTACACTGGTTCCACCTTTACTGCTATTCTGACCATTTCCGAGCACTCTTTGATCTGGTGTCCCATTTTCCCACAACAAAAGCATGTCCCAAATGCTTTTCGACATTCATTTGTCTTATGTGCCTTTCCACATTTCCCACAGATCTCTGTTGAAGCGACCGATGAAGCCATATAGGATCCCGTAAGAGAAACTGTCGGCCGTGCTTGCGAAAAATTGGATGCACTTCTGGCCGCCGTTGGAAAAGACTGGTTTTTAACACATGGAATCCTCGGTCGTAATGGGAACGTCGGTGAACTGTAAGGTCGTGCATAGGCTCCTACAGTCGGTTGAAATGCGGCCTGTCCTTAGAATCGTGGTCGCTTACTGATTTGATCGACATTATAGGGCTGGGATGGAGCTTTTCTGGCTTTCTATTTTTCATCTCCTTTTGAACATTGTATCAACATTTGTTTCTGCCATCAAGGCCAATTTCATCACATTGGCATAAGTCATTGCTTGAAACAACGAAATTCGTTCCTTGATCAGGGGTTTCAAACCCCGCTCAAACTTTTGTGTCTTCATCAACTCTGTGGCTACAAGTAAGGGTGTAAAGCGAGAGAGAGATCAATGAACTCTACTTCATACTCTCTAACCGTCATCTGACCCTGTACTAAAGTCGCAAACTGCACCTCCATCTTGTATCTCTCAGGTGCTGGGAAATATTTTTCATTGAATGCCTTTGTGAACTCTGCCCAGGTCCATTGTACTCCAGGCATTCTCGTTCGTTCTACAAAGTGCCACCATGGCTCTGCCTCACTTTCTAATTTATATGCCGCAAAACTCACTTTTTCTTCCTCGGTGCAAGTAACTCTTTGCAGCACCTTTTCAATTTGTGTCAACCACTTCTCGGCCTCCTTTGGGTCATCGACCACGGAAACTTGGTCGATGTCTAACAAACTCAGAAACCCTCAGCGTTGAACTGAAGCATGGCTACCATAGTATCCAACAACTGCGGATTGTGTCCCTCATTTTGCTCAACTCTAAGAACATTTCCCATCTGAGGAGTATCTACAACTGACAAAGTCTGCACTGGCGGGGTATGGACAACAACATTCTCTATCGTCATTCAGCTTTCTGCTATCTGCACATTCTCACCACTTCTCGAGGCGGTGTCATGCTCATAACCTGCTACTGGAATCGCATTCGGTCCAGTGCGATGGGCCAACGGTGGTCTACCCCGACCTCTTCCCCGTCGTGGAGGCATCTTAACCTATTTTGATCAGGTAACAACTTGATCATAAACTCAATCTAAATCCTAACACTGAACAATTATCAGACACTTTGCCATATTTGTACGCCAGAGTTAAGTCTCAAAATGACTTAACGCCTGAGCTTTGATACCACCTGTGACAACCCGATGTTTCCCGTAATAGTATATTGGAACCGTCGCATCGTCGAATCACCTAATATGATCCTTTCATATAAGGGGCCATTATTTGTACAAAGTGTTGCAAATGCGAAAGCACTGTACTTACTCTGACAAGCAATAATATGACAAAATAAACTAACTTTGACTCATCTAAGCAGGAACTAGCAAACACTATATACAAGGATAACTGATCTGATGTATAGCTTTCCACCGATGAAAGGATCGGGTTGTCAATGGAAAGAAACCTATACATCCTATAACAAAATATCTCAAAATATCATCCTATAAACAATGGAAAGAAACCTATACATCCTATAACAAAATATCTCAACATATCATATGTAATTTATACAAGTTTATCCAACACCTCTATTTCTACCTCTCTCCCTCTCAAGCCACAATAAGTCTTCCGCAAAATCATCCTCTTCGTCTTCTTCGTCGTCGTCTCCTTCCTCCTCGTTCGGCACATAAGTAGGGTCAGCTGCGTGCTTGGGATCTAGATCTGCGGCTAAGACATTTAAGTCATAGAATGAGCTACCATCAAAGCTCAGCAGAGAATATTACTTTGCTACTATATATTGTAGAGTTCCATATTCCATTTTAGATGCATTTCTAGATATAGATAATATAACGATTACAAATGTATTATCATGCAAACGTTATCATATGCGAACATGCTGAATAACCTCGTGATGTAATAGATATAAGAAAACAATGTTGAAACAAGCTATACGTGCAAAAATGAAAGAATCAAGCTCCCGAGTTAGCGAGATCACTTGAATCAAGATACATCAAGCTCCCGAGTTAGTGGGATCACTTGGACCAAGAAAAATCAAGCTCTCGAGTTAGCGGGATCACTTGTCACAGCCAAGTACACCGTTAAGCTCCCGAGAAAGCGGGATCACTTGGCTCAAAAGTAAGCGATCAACGTGTAGCAAGAAAAGCAAATCTTAACAATGCACTATGAACTATGCAAGGACTATGCATGAATCTCAATGAACTTGCATGCTCATACTGAATTGCATATATTAGCATGAACAACTGCTTCGTTACATGTATGAGATATAGATATAACTGATGTCATTTGTTATGGTTTTATGGTTTTATAGATGCAAATCTGTTCTATCATTATCATTGACATGCTTTTATCATCAACAAAACTGATACTTCTTTCAACTTACCTTACTTAATTTAGTCAGAACTACTAAGGTTTATCCTATAACTCAGGTCTACATGCTACATGTAATATATTCACCATGGGAGTTATTCCAGCACTATATCAATATAGGTCTATTTGTCTAGTCATGCATGATGTAATCTCGAAGGGAATAAGAAAACCAAATATATGTTAACAAAGTAATTTCCCTACCTGTTCACACGTTTATGGGGATCTACTTGTACATGCCTTCATGCATTGAAGCTTATCGCGATAACCTAGTGCACCAAGTTGCACTTAGATAAGATATAAATGGAATGGATCTAAAGATAACCAATGGTTAAGAGGTCATCTGAGACCGAAATATTGGTTTTATAATGTTAACAGGTCATAGCATCAATGCATCGACTCATGTATCAATCAAACAAGCAACACCCAAAATGCCTTGGACAAAGATCTGCTTGCCTCGGCAAGCCACAAGGGTTGTCGCGGCAAGCAGTCCAGCTGAATCTCTTGCCGTGGCAACCTTGTGAGGTTGCCGCAGCAAGCCTTGCTTGCCGTGGCAACCTTGTGAGGTTGCCGCAGCAAGCCTTGCTTGCCGTGGTGACTTTTACTTCAAGCTGCCCATTTCTGATTTGTTAGCATTTACTCACACAGTCTTGTCTGAATGTGTTATGTATAGCATAGAGACTATTGAGTTTTGTATGTACATTTTGGAGTGCCATTTAAAGAGGTGTCCTCCTACATCCGATATATATAAACTTTGTTTGCGGAGTAGAGCACATGGAAGCAATTATAATTATCTCGCTTCACTATGTAACACACGCACATGATTACAAGTGTATTTCTTAATTCGTTTACGGCATACCTGTTTGTTTTTTATGAACACATGGTTAGGTTGATATCGGATTAATACCGAAGTCGCATCACTACTCGAGAATGCAAGAAGTTTGTTGAGATCACAAACTATCTTTGACATCTCTATCGCATTTATGCTGTCAGGATTTTTAATCACAGATGTCGATGAGTAATACTGGACATGGCTTTGTGTTCAAACCTAGTAGAAGGTACTGTAATGGCGGCTATATTGGGTTATTATGTCCACCAAGTTTGTTTGCTATGGTTTGAAACCTAAAAGGACTATATTTTATAGAGGATGGCTACCTTGCGTGGTGGAGCTGATCGATGACTCACCCCATCGTGTAGTCAAATGAACTGCAAAGCAGGTTATGAGTGTAATAAGGCTGGGCTTTTATACAAAGCCAGCATTTGCCTCATAAGTGTATCTCCCTAAACGGCAATTCAGGTAGAAATTGGGTATAAGTCTGTTACACCCTTTTACTGTATAAGCCCCCACTAAAGTTAATCGAAATACCAAGTTAATATACTCATGATTTAATGTTGTGTACCGACAGATAAGGCCCATCAGGGTTTTGCTTAGGTGTAAACCTCTTACACTACCTCAGCCTTTACTTAAGCTAATTTATTCTATATCTAGTGTTTGACATATGCACAGTTCAACTTCTATTTGTGTCTTATGTGTGGCACACGTCTTGTCTGACTGGACTCATAGTCATAATACAGCATGTAGGTTTCAAATAGGGCGTCTATTACAATAACAAATGTCAAAAATGATGTAAAACAAGAAGATACAATGTCTTCCAAAAGATCACACTTCAAACCAAACCAACCTCACAGGCGACCAAAATTGACCGTCGATTCCCAAATCGACGGTCTGCTTTTGAAATCGGCCAAATCGAATTAATTTTGTTGATCGGTTTTCCTTTAGAAAACCGGACCCTTTCCTTTCACACGAAAACCGATAAGTTGATTTCTCAAATCGATCGGTCGGTTTCAAAATCGATCGGTCGATCTAAAATTGATGTCAATTCCCTTAACTAATTTTTATATTATCTACTTTGTGGGAATCAACTCGGTTTCATTTCATTTTGATCGATCGGTTTTCAAAGTTGACCGGTCGGTTTTCATTAGACCGGTCGGTTTCGTTCTGACACCCACAAACTCCTCAATCTTAACAAAATCGATCGGTCAATTTGAAAATCGACCGGTCGGTTTTGTCGGCCACCCAACTCGGTTTAGCTTTTCCAAGTCATTTTTCCTTCATTTCTTAATCTTTCTTCTTCAATTTTCCCACTCACAATAATAACTAATTCACTCATTTAATTCTTACAACATTTATATAAAATCTTACCTTTTAATCGATCGATTCCTCGAACTCGGTTCTCATGCACGACTAGGGCTTCGTAGCTTGTCTAACTCTTCACAATCCCAAGTCCGTAATTTATGAAAATCTTTAATTCCTCACACGCTAACACCCACATTCAAACATCTTCCTTTTCTCTCTTAATAACTCTCTCAACAACTATATCATAAAAGAAATAACTTCTCTTAAGGTTTACATCTTTATATCTAACCTTAGGCTTAGGTGTTAGGCACATATACCATACCTGACATCCAAAACTTCACACAAGTATAATTTCAGCTCAACTCTCCTCAAACAAGTGAGGGTATTGCTCCTTAATTTTCGCCTCACGCTCCCAAGTAATCTCTTCGGTTGGATGATTTCTCCATTTGACAAGCACTAATGGAATGCTCTTCGTACGTAAAATTTGCTCGTTCCGATCAAGTAGTTGCACTGGCTCTTCCTTGACGGTTAAATCTTCCTATATTTCAATTAGCTGATATTCTAGCACGTGCGTTGGGTCCTTGACGATCGTTATAGCATTAAGATGTGAAAGACATCATGCACTCTATCAAGTTGCGGGGGTAAAGTGACCCTATATGCAACTTCGCCAACTCTTCCTAATACTTCAAAAGGTTCAATGTAGCGGGGACTTAGCTTCCCACGCTTTCCGAAGCACATTACACCTTTGATTGGTGAAATCTTCATGAATACATGGTCTCCAACTTGGAAATCCATGCTGGTTCTCTTGATATCGACTTAACTCTTCTGCTGACTCTGAGTTATCTTCATCCTTTCCCGAATCATACGAACGACTTCCATATTTTTCTCTACCACTGTCGAACCCGATGAAAACTTCTCGCCGGTCTCTTCCCAATTGATCGGAGATCTACATCTCCATCCATACAACGCTCCATGTGGAGCAATTCCAATGCTTTACTAAAAACTGTTACTGTACGCAAACTCAATCAACGGTAAATGTTGATCCCACGATCCCTGAAAGTCGATCATACGGGCTTTAAGCATAACTTCAATGATTTGATTGACTCTCTCAGTCTAGCCATCTGTTGGATGGAACACCGAACTAAAATCCATCCTCGTGCCCATGTCTCCCTAGAATCTTTGCCAAATTATTGAGGTATATAATGGGCCACGATCCAAAACAATGCTCGTCGGAATACCATATAATCGGACGATCTCTTTCATATACAAATTTGCTAATCTGCTTGCTGTATATGTTGTGTTGTAGGGTAGGAAATGTGTTGATTTTGTTAGGCGATCTATGACCATGCAAATAGGATTATAACACTTCGCCGTCCTTGGTAATCCTATAATGAAATCCACGGAGATTGACTCCCATTTCTACTCGAGTATTGGTAGTGATTGCACTAGACCTACTGGGTGTCTATGATCTACCTTTACTTGGTAACACCAAGCATTTATATATGTACTCGACAACATCTTTCTTCAATCCTCTCCACCAATAGTTCTTCCTCAAATCCTGGTACATCTTGGTACCACCAGGATGAATAGTATACTTGGACTTATGAGCTTCGTCTAATATAGTTTGCCGCAGATTGGCATCAATCGGTATGCATAGGCGTCCTCTGAATAGTAATGATCCATCTTCCTTAATAGAAAAATCGATTCTGGTGCAGTTTGTCACACCTTGTCTAATCTTTAAGAGCTTTGCATCTTTCATCTGAAGTTCATAGATGCAGTAAAAAATTGTTAGTCTGATTGTGATGTTAGCCAACAAGGCACCTGAAACTCTGACCTCAATATTCTTATCATACAAAGAAAGGTCTTCAAACAATTTCCATCGACGAAGTCCCATAACAAGACTAGCTAACTGAGCCGAATTCTTTCGGCTCAACGCATCTGCCATGACGTTTGCTTTACCGGGGTGATACTGAATAGAGCAATCGTAGTACTTAAGAAATTCAATCCATCTATATTGCCTCATATTCAATTCCATCTATGTAAACAAGTACTTGAGGCTTTTATGGTCTGTGAAGATCTCGAAGGTCTCACCATATAGATAATGTCTCAAGATCTTAAGTGCAAATATCACTGCGACTAACTCAAGATCATGCGTTAGATAGTTCTTTTCATGGTCCTTAAGTTGTCTCGACCACGTCAATAACCTTCCTATTTTGATTGAGTACACACTTAAGACATTGTGCGAAGCATCGCTATATACAAATAATCCTCCACGCTCGATGGAATAGCTAATACTGGTGCAGAGCTAAGCGGTTTCTTAAGTTCCAGAAAACTCTCTTCACATTCACTAGTCCACTGAAACTTAATAACTTTTCTTGTAAGTCGTGTGAGTGGTCCTGAAATCTTGGAAAATCCCTCTACAAATCTTCTGTAGTACCCAGCCAGACCGAGGAAAATACGAATCTCAATCACAGTCTTTGGTTGTTCCCAGTCTACTACTACCTCAATCTTTGCTGGATCAACTATCACACCTGCTTCTGAGACTATGTGGCTCAGAAAGCTCACTTGCTCTAACCAGAACTCACACTTGTTGAGTTTGGCATATAACTGATGCTCACATAACATCTATAATTCAATGCATAAGTGTTGCTCGTGTTCTTCCCTGGATTTCGAATAAATGAGAATGTCGTCCATGAATACAACCATGCACGTATCAAGATGTGGTTTAAATACTCTGTTCATGAGATTCATAAATGAAGTTGGTGCATTAGTCAATCCGAAAGGCATCACCAAGAATTCATAATGCTCATATTTGGTTCTGAATGCAGTCTTCTAAACATCTTCGGCCTTCACTTTCAGTTGATGATACCCCAATCTCAAGTCAATCTTTGTAAAGAACTTCGCCCCTTGCAACTGATCAAAGAGGCCATCAATTTTAGGTAGGGGGTACTTATTTTTTATCGTCAGCTTGTTCAATTGACGATAGTTGATGCAGAGTCTCATCAACCCATCCTTCTTCTTGACAAACAAGACCGATGCTCCCCAAGGAGACACTAGGTCTTATGAAGCCTTTGCTCAAAAACTCTTATAACTGCGCCTTCAATTCTTTCAACTCGATAAGAGCCATTCGGTAAGGCACTTTAGATACAGGCTCTGTGCCTGGTGCTAAGTCGATTGTGAATTCATTCTCTCGATCTGGTGGTAACCCTGGTAAGTCATCGGGAAACACGTTTGTAAACTTGCAAGGAATCAGAACATCGGTGATGACATTCTTCACTTCTCGTTGCACTTGTAGAAATGCTAGGTATCCACTGCATCCATTCCTCATCATCCACTCAGCTCGTACTACAGAGATGATTGGTATAATTTAACCCTTGTCACCGATAAATCGAAAATAATTTTGCTTCGATGGATGGAATGTGATGACTTTTCGTAGGTAGTCAATGCTCGCATGATAAGCGGATAGCCAATTCATACCAAGGAGTATATTGAATCCTTTCATCTTCAACAAAATGAGATCCGTCATTGTCTCTCGATCTTCAACTCATACGATAATAGATTGGCAACACGTGTCTATAGTCACTGAACCTCCCATAGGAACTGACACGTCCAAAATGAACTCCAATGCTTCGGGAATGACCTTCAATCTTCCCGCAAACTCTGGAGTCACAAATGAGTGGGTAAACCCTGGGTCTATCAGAACTCCTGCATCACAATGATCTCTCCGCTTTTCTTTATGTAGTTGTAAGGTACATATGTTAATACATATACTAGATAATTAGGTATGCATGGCAAAGTTAAACACTCACAAATAGAAACCTAGTAGATCATTTTTATTTATGCACCTTCTTCATCTAAAATGCAATTAAATTAAATTAAGCATACATAGATGATTATACCTTGGATCATGTCATTACTTGCCCGAGCATCTTCGGCGGTCACTACAAAAGCATGACCCTGTATGGTAGGTCTCGTAGGTTGCATAGGCCTTTGCATGGTAGTAGATGAAATTGTACATTCTTTTCTTAGTTCTAGGCAATCTCTGATCATATGGACAATCTTTCTGCATTTAAAATGTCCACCTGTGCCAAATCAACAATCAGAAGTTTTATGAGATTTGCCACAATGGGCACACGTGATCTGGGGACTCGACGGTGCTGCTCTCAAGAATCCCTGAATAACCGTCACTCCTTTAGACTGATTCTGAGCAGGGCCCTCTATACGAAAAGGTGTCATAGGAGTAAATACTGGTGGCCTGGGATAATTTGTGTAGGCAAGTTGTCTCGAAATTGGAGCTGGTGCTGTAAATCTTATCTTTTTATTCCTCGAGTCATAGTCACTTACTCTCCCTTGGCTCGCCTTATTCTTGTTCTGTTGATCCCGCCTTTTATACATAGTATCTATATCTCTCTCGGCCACAATTTCTTTTCCTATCACTTTCGCATAGGTCTCGAGCTCCAACACCGAAATCCTATCTCGCACATTTGGCCTTAGGCCTTCTTCAAATTTATTGGCCTTCATCAATTCAGTGGCCACTAGTTTTGGTGCGAACCTCGATAACCTTGTAAACTCAATGCCATACTCTCATACTACCTTGCTCCAAATTAACAAAATCTTTCTTCATCGATTCCTCACTTGCTTGCGAAAGTATTCTTTGTTGAACACTTCAACAAACTCCGCCCAAGTCCATGGATCGTGAGGATTTTCAATCTCTCTCTTTCTCAGTACCGATTTCCACCACGGATCGACATCATCCTCAAGCTGGAAGGAAGCCCAGCCAATCTTCTCATCCTCCGTACTTTGAAGTCTCTGTAAAAAATTTTTAATTTGATTTAACCATTTTTCTACCTCAAGTGGATCCATCTGCCCATAGAAACTAGGAGGTCTCAATCTCCTAAAGTCAACAAATGATTAGGGCGAGTGTCGAGGAGATGGTGGTCTGGGGCCGATGGTTCACATTATTGGCAGTCAATAGTGTTGTTTGTTGAGCCATGGTGGTAGCCTGTTGAGCCATGCCGACAGCCATAATTTCCATGGCCTGTGCCGTCCTAACAGCCACCTCCTCCCTCTGATCTCTCTCATCAGGAGGGTTTCTCTTATCTCTACTAGAACCCACAGGGATCTCATTCCCACTCCCTAAACTTCTTCCACCACCACTTCTAGGTTGTCCTCTACCTCTTGGATACATCTGAATCTATTACAATGAAACAACAGTTTAATTAAGAGAAGGTCCCTATACTTTCAATAAATTCCTAAACATCTAGTCTAATCTAAGACTTGTCAAATTTTTTCTAAAGCCTATGCTTTGATACCAATCTGATGACCAATTTCCTAACCATGAAACTGAACCGCTTCGGATCGACACTGAGGGTAACCCCTAAATGGAACACTTGACACATCCACACAAAAAGCAAAAACAAAGTTGGGAATCTAGCTAAAGAGATGGATCATCATAGGTAAAAAGGAAATCTCTAATTCTATATCTCAAAAAGATAAAATAACGGTTTTAATCCCATGTAAAAACTCATGGGCATAATAACCAAAAAGAACCATCGGTGATGGCCGACCATCACTAAAACATGATTTGCAAAAGAATAATACAATCATAATCCAAAATTTTATGTTCTTTACATCACAAAACTATACCATAACCCCTCATTCTAAAGCTGAACCTACCCGTGCTTTAAGCAGATAAAACAATTCTCAGGATGAGGCTCTGAGTCCTCCTCCCCAGGAGAGAAATTTGGATCCTCCACCAATGCAAGATCCTCCAAGTCAACCTCAACTCCTATACCTATGACGTATAGTCGAGGGATGAGTTAACAACATATGCTCAGTAGGGAAATACTAATAGTATGCAGATTCATAACATCACATATATCTTATGACATAATGAAACATGATTTTTCTCATAAAGATGCACAATTTGATGATAGCTAAATGAAACAAAAACATTCTCCTTAATTTGGAAAAACTTATCTCATGCTCTTTGACTGAATCACATAACACAAGAAAGAGAACTTAAAGTGCTTCACTTAAATAGTCCCTCAAGCATATATAGCATCGAGCCCTCAATGGAATACCCACCATCATCGTTCACATGAACCATTTACACGAAATGCTCAAGGTCCCAAAAATGGACACTTGTGCCGAACACAGTAACCGTTGGCCAGTAGAATTCACAAGATCACACAAAATGGTTGTACGGATATCCCGCCGTACCGGTCACAGATATCCCGCCGCGTCGATCACGGTTATACCACCGTGTTGGTCGGGTATTCACATATTCAACCTTAAATCATAGTGTGTACATATAGCTTATCGCCGTATAATGTGATAATTATATCTAATTTAGAAAGTTATAAACACCTTCTTTCACATACATTTGTTGGAATGAATCTTGAAAGATTCTCACATCATAATACGAATTCCAAACACACGCACGTGCTTACACATTCACATTTCCAAAGGCTTATGCAAAACTCAAGAGTAATTGACGGCAAAACACATCATATCATAATTCACATGCTAGTCGTATCAAATGCACATGGTATAGAGATTTCCGTACCTCACGCGAAGTCACACTAAATCTTCTTAGCTAAAGTTGGCGCTTCTAGCCTCAAGGCTCAAGCTCACACCTAATATACATAAATTTATAACAAAAGTTAAAAATGACGTAAAACAGGAAGATATAATGTCTCCCAAAAGATCCCACTTCAAACCAAACTAACCTCTGAAGAAACCAAAATCAACCGGTCGATTTTCAATTCGATCGGTCAGATTTCCTTAAGAAATCCAGACCCTTTCCTTTCATAAGAAAACCAATAACTTGATTTCTCAAATCGACCAGTCGGTTTCCAAAATTGATCGGTTGATCTAAAATCGACTGGTCGAATTCCCCAGAACTAATTTTTCATATTCTCTATTTCGTGGGTATCGACCGATCGGTTTCATTTCGATCGGTCGGTTTTTATTAGACTGGTCGATTTTTATTTGACTGGTCGATTTCGTTCAGACACCCACAAACTCATCAATCTTGACAAACTCGATCGGTCGATTTGAAAATTGACCAGTTGATTTTGTCAGTTTTCACCCAACTCTGGTTTAGCTTTTCCAAGTCATTTTTCCTTCAATTCTTATCCTTTCTTCTTCAATTTTCCCACTCACACACATAACTAATTCACTCTTTTATTTCTTACAACATCTAGGGCTTCGTAGCTTGAAGCTTCGGACTCTTCACGATCCCAAGTCCGCAATTTATAAAAAATCTTTAATTCCTCACACGCACTAACACCCACATTCAAAGCTTCTTCCTTTCTCTCTCTTAATAACTCTCTCAACAACTAAATCATAAAAGAAATAACTTCTCTTAAGGTTTACATCTTTATATCTAACCTTAGGCTTAGGTGTTAGACACATATACCATACCTGACATCCAAAGCTTCACACGCAATCTAAATCAGTCCTTATTCATTTAACACATAACCTTACATAACTTACCTAATTATTTTCACAAGGTCAGGTACGTGACCTATAGGGCATGCACACCAAGGCGTCTTGTCAAAATTTTTCAGGACGTTACAACAATCCTGAACTTTAAAGTAAATAGGATTGACAAGAGTCTAGTTAATGGACCCACCCATGACATTGGTAAATTGGATTGCGAGTCCGCCCATGGCATATTGATTAAAGCTCGAGAAGACTGAAGCACATGTGGCTCGGACCTCGGAAAGGGCCATACCTCTTGAATTAAATCTAGTAAAGGCCCAAATTACCTAGGGAATGGCCCATTGGACCCAGACTTAAAATCCATTAGACTTATATTCGATAGAACCCATTGAACCTAAAATCTATTGAACCCAGATTGTATCGGACCTATTGAACCATTCGAACCTAAAATCCATCGGACGCATATTGTATGAAACCCGTTGGACCTAAAATCCATTAGACCCATATTGTATTAAACCCTTTGAACCCATGAACCAACGGGCCCATAACTCATTGCACCCGTAGCCCATGCCTGACTTTAAACATAAGTAGAATGATTGCCTTCGATTAAATAACTAGAGTTTATGTGATATGATAAGCACTTGATAAGTTTATAAGATGTATCTGATAAGTATATGATAAGTTTATGACATATATCTGATAAGTATACGATAAGCACATGATAAGTTCATGTAAGGATCCGATAAGTAGATAAGTATCTGGTAATTATCTGATAAGTACATGATAAGTTCCTGTTAATTATCTGGTGAGTATATGATACGTTTATGATAAGTAAAATGGTCGGATAAGATGGTATATGATTCTATATGATTTGATATGATAAGATATGATATGATTTGATCTGATGAGATAGTATATGATATGATATGATATGATATGATCTGATCTGTTGAGATAGTATATTATATGACATGACCTAAAATTGTCTGACAAGAGAGTAAATGTGATATGAATGTGATATGGAGCTGAAATGCTTGCAATGAAACGTCTGATAATGACATGAACTATTTGTTCAACATACTTGAACTCTGAATATGAAAGAATTCTAAATCTGAAAAGAATATTTGTATACTCAAACTCTGAATATGAAAAGAACATTTGTGATCGTTTTATTTCAGAACCTTGCAAGTGCACAAGTTTGAATGTACTAGGGCAAGTACAAGGGTGTCGAACCACAAGGATTTGTCGTTTATCTCTTATTTAACTTCTATTTTTATGAAATATTTTATAGCATTAAATTTCCTAATTTATTTAAAATAAAATAAAAGAAAAGCTAAATAGTTAGAAATTGAAAAAGAGAAGGCAGTCAGGATTCTCTCTTGGATTTCAGATTAGCAACTAATAAAACCTACTACTTTCCTATAATAAATCCTTGGTACTGACTCCGGCTACAAGCTCAGTTGCATCGTTTATGACTTAGCGAGATCTATTCGTGAGTTAGATAACCTAATCATTAAGCATCATTGCATGTAACTGTTGGTTTATTTATTCTTGCTGCTTCTTATTATAAAGATGATAAAGATAAAATAAAGGAAGTAAAACAAAACAAAATAAAATGGGGAATAAATACATGACAAAACCAAATCACAGACCTGCAAGATACAGAGCTATTATATCAAGTTTTAAGTAAGTAAGAGTTTGTCCCATAAAGAAATTGATCTAGAACCCAAAATGGGTTATAATTGTAGGGCTCCAGATTTGACTACAGATCTAACAATCCTAAAGAAAGGGAGTTGGGTGTCACAACTACACTAAATTAACAGTAAAAGAAGAGAAATAAAATACAGTCCTATCCTAAAGAAAGGGGGTTGAAGAAAGTGGTGATGGTGTATATTAAAATAAGGATAAAAGGATGGGAAGTAAGCAGTTTAAGCTAAAGTTAATTCAGTTATATAACTCAAATTTAGGGTTGTCTCTACAGCAAATCCTTGCAAGGAAGAAGAATCCACTTAACCCATGCCATTTGGACTACTCTTAAGGCTATACTCAGTCCACTTAAATGGTCATAGACTATCCAATTGAGTTTGTCAAATCTCATTGATTAAATTAGAAAGCTAACCTAATCCAAAGGAGTGGGCTAATCTTAAGGCTATAATCTGTCTACTTAAATGGTCACAGACTATCCAATAGATTTCCTCCAACCAATGAATTAAATCAGGTAATAGATACCATTACAGACACTATGTTTGCCAGGCTACAAGCTCCCCAAATTTGTTACAGATCTGGCAGGCATTCATAGGAGCAAACATGCCTTGAAAATAAGGTGGAAACCATAAGGTATCTCAGGTTGAATGAGGATTTAGATTGGTTTCTGAGTAAACCAATCGGTCGATTTGGGAATCAATCGATCGATTTACAAACCGATCGATCAGTTTTGGGAATCGATCGATTGATTTAGATAGATTCATGATTTTGTTTTGTATTGTTAAGAGGACTTGGGGGAGACCTTATATCTTCCCGTTTTACGTCATTTTTGTCCTGTGAGCTATGACTTGATGTGATTAGGTATGGAGCGTGTGTATGTAAGTGAGGGACTAGCTCGAAGTAAGAAGCTTTTGTTTAGCTTTTTATTGAGGTAGGGAAAACTCTGTAACATATGCCATTTGATTACAACTAGCATGGATTTAGTGATATGATAATAGTATGTGTGTGTGCAACCGCGCGATTGTTTAGAGTCGCCACTTGGAGCTTTCGGTGTCCCGAGAATCCTAAATCAATATTAAAAGCATAGAAGAGCAAAAATATGACTCTGATTCACTGGTCTAAGCCAAAGGCTTTTGCGTAGGGGTTTTGGTTATTGATCGGGAAGGTGTTAGGCTCCAGATCAACCCGCTCAAATGCGGTCTCTACTTGTGGCCAAAATAAAGAAATGAAAAGAGTATTTCCTCTTGCCCGAAGGCACTTGGATCCTATTTGTGCCCCTCCACAATTACCGAGATTTCGACGGCATAACGGCACAAATTCAAGGATAAAGGAAAAGCCAAGAAGGTAGAGGAGTAGAGGGGAGAGCAGAAGCTCTCAGTCCCTTGTAGCACAGCTATGGATCTTCGCGTAGGTGCACTTGACGAGCTTCCGGTAGCTTGAGTGGTAGAAGAACAGATTCTAACCTTTAAGGCTTGTTAGCTAAGGGATAGAGGAAGAAGGCTAAGGGGTAGTTCTCTCCTAAGCTCAAGGGTTTTTGATGGAGGGTAAGGTTTCTAAAGTGATTTAGAATTCTAGAATTTGTATGGGTATTTGGTGCACCAAAGGAAAGGAGCGGATTGCTTGACCTTTTTCTCTCTCTTGGAAAAATTTCAAGCCATTTGCAAGGGGGTGCCTCTCTATTTATAGAAAAAGAGAGGGCTAGGGGGGTGCTTAGAGGCTAATTAGGATTAGCAATTAGGTAATCCTAACATCTAAGGTTTCTTAGGATTTTAGGGTCATGGATATCTGTGAGGATAGGATCAATGGTAGATGATAAGGTAAGGTTTCAAATGACTAGAGGGTTGCAAATAAGGTAAACAAGGGTGCATCAGTCCTAATGAAACCCACCCTAAATGTTGGGGTGGTCAATAAGTGAAACCCTAAAAGTGAAATTCGAGCAAAAACTAGAGGTTACTGTAGCTAAGCATGGCATGTGTATTACCCACGCCAAGCATAGCTACAGTGTCCTGGAAGTCAGAGCCCACAGGGGACCCCACCTATACTTGGAATGCGTAATAGACATGCCAACCCATTCCTAGGAAAAAGTGGCTTGGCATGTGTAATATACATGCCATGCATGCCTTTGCTAGGTGCACTTTTGATCACTTTTCATATTGCCATAACTTTTGAAGTACACCTCCGATTGAGGTGATTTTTAGCTTGTTGGAAAGCTGGGAACCTCTACTTTTCAATGGTAAAAGATTTGGTCTTAGTAGAGATCCCTACTAGCCCTGGTACATCTCACTCTAACCATGGCTTGAGAGGGTTAACAAAGGGTTCGAAGAGGTTTCTAAGGGTTGGAGGTAATTCCTAAGGGTTTGGGTAAGTTCCTAAGGGTTTGGGAAGACTCCTAAGGATACAGGAGTTGCTATCAGACGCTCGGGGGTGCGCCTCTTTCAAAGTATGTCTCAATCGGGCCTTAGGCCAAATTTGGGTGTCTACAGATGCCACTCTTTGGTATCTAATCACTAATGATAGAATGCCAAAGACAAGAGGCATCTGAAGAGGCCCAAGGCATCACTGACGGGTCCGTTGTACTCAAAATGAACCTTAAACATCAGGTGGGTAACATGGTGAGTAAACAAAAGCCTTGTATGTTGGAAAAATATCCGTTCCTCGAGGTTATCGGTCCCTAAGCGCTTAGTGACATTACTGGGCATAACCGAGGTGGAGCGAGTTACGAAAGCCCAATATACTAGGAAAAATATCCGCTTCTCAAGATGATTGAAGATGTTTGATGTTCAAGTTTTATTCTGAATAAAATAGCTCCGTAAATGAGGGGGTGATCAACCCATACTCAAAGATAGGCGCGAAGTAAATACGCGAAGATCCATAGCTTGTGTCCAATCATATGAGGGATCGATTGCCCCATTTGACCGGGCACAGGTGCCCCTACGCGCAGTAGGGTTCGAGGTCTTTGGGCAAACCCATTGATCTCAAAATTAATTTAACATGGCTACCTGAGAGGAGAGAACTAATGTCGCGACGCTTTTCGGGAGTACATGCCTATATTCTGAAGGACTCATGCATATGTTTATTTATTTTATGTGGATCTTTTGTTATTTTATGTGAGTTTTTTTTTGTCATTTTATGTAAGTTCTTTTGTTATTTTTATGTGGATTTATGTGGGATGTTTTGTTATTTTATGTGGGTTTTTTGTGATTTTATGTGAGTTTTATGTGGGATGTATGTTCGGGATTTTGAGCGATGCTCATCTATCCTGAGCCATTTATTCTATTACAGCCTCCCAAGAAGATCAAATGGAGATTGATGCACTGTCCCGGGGGCATGTGCACCATTTTGGGTCCGAGGGGGATCGAACTCGGTGTGTAAGAACTCATGTAAAGCCAAAATTGGCCATGAAGAGCCTGGCGTGTGTATTAACATGCCAAGCTAAATGGGGCAGGTTTTGCTTGGCGTGTGTATTACACACACCATGCCACATTAGGGTCCAAACTTGCCTGGCATGTATTTTATACATGCCAAGCCAAACTGGGGAGGGGTTTTAAACCGTCGAGCCCAAGCTAAAAGGAGCCATTTTCAAAATCTATTCCTCTCCCCCTCTCCAAACAGAAAAGGAACCTCCTCCTAGAGTTCATTTGAGTTGTTTTGATCCTTGCTTTATTGCCGGAGTTTGCTCCCACCGTTCAAATAGACGCTCTATGCCGGATCAAGGGTCCATTTTTCTTAAAGGTAATCGAAGTTTCCTCATTCTTTCTTTGATTTTTCTAGAATAATTTGCAATGTGGTTAGGATTTTTGTTTTTTGGGTGATGAATGAGTGATTTTTCTTGCAAGTATGATTATCTATAACTTTTTTGATTTTTTTCATTTGCATTGGCCTTGATTTTGGGCAAAAATATGACTTTTTTATGATGCCCTACTCTTTTCCGTCACTTGTTAATGTGATTAGGAGCCTCTCCCTCTTTTTTCTTTCTTGCGTGGATCTAGATGGCCTTTTTTGTGTGCAATACAAGATGATTTATTATTATTTATTTTGCTTTTGCATGCTTATTTTCTATGCCTATATATATTTTTTTGATTTTTGTTTGTTTGGAAGAGAAAGACTCGCTTTTTGTGTATGTTTGTACATGTTTTTTTTTTCTCTTTTTTTCGTTTGATTTTTTCATATGCATATATATATATATATATATATATATATATATATATTTGATTTGTTTGTTGAGAAAAAAAAGAAAGACTCTCTTTTTTCAATTTTTTGTTACATAACTGTATACACATTCCTCTTCTTTCTTCGTTTTCTTCTTTGGATTTTTTTTGGGTTACCTAAATGGACACACATTTTTTGTTTGTTTTCTTCTTTGGATTTTTTTTTTTGGGTTGCATAAATGTACACACATTTTTTTGTTTGTTTTTATCATTGTTATATATATATATATATTTATTTATTTATTTATTTTTTGCTTTCTCTGTTTTGATTTTTTTGGGTTGCATAAATGTACACACACACACATTTTTTGTTTGTTTTTATCATTGCTATATGTATATATATATTGTTATATATATATATTTTATTTCTTTTTTGAAATGTGGAGGGTTTTGGGCCTCCCCCTCTTCTGATGCATTTCTTTAGAAGTGATGACAGTTTAAGATTGATGGAAAAAGTTAGAGGGGAATACTTACCTTCTTTTTGGCTTGCGGCAATCAATTTCTTGCTACTGACGTGCTTTGATATTGTTGCTTGTTTCCATCTCAAGATGTTGAGTGAGGAAGAGCATGGGCCAGAGGAAGGGCAAGAGGACGGACCAAAGGTGGTCTACGGTCCACGGGGGGAGCAGCTTTTGGGGGTACAACGCTTTTCCCAGCCTTGGTATGAAATGCAGGGTGAGGCAGCCCATATTGGTATGCTCAATCAACAGTACGTCCATATTTCCAATTTTGGGATTGTTGGCAAGGTAATGAAAAAAGTTTTATTTTGTCGCCCGGTCCTTTCTTTGTGCAAGC